>JBBCAQ010000007.1:1800000-2122500 GCA_038050395.1 Parthenolecanium corni | reverse complement strand
TTTCTCAAGAAAATAGGACTGTTCTTTTTACCATTGTTGAATTATGATGTCAGACTTCAGGAGTTAAAGGATCAATTATATGTAGTTGCCAACGAACACACTCGTTCGGTCAAAAGTGAGCACATTATAGACAGAAAAGTGCAGCTCTTTTTTTTTCTCTCTACACACACCATTAGTTACACTTCATTTTTCTGACCTAGGTCCCATTATTCGCGTAATTCGTTTCTCATTGCGGCGCATTTATACGATAATCGGTTCGTGAAAATAATTCATCAAATTGGCTAATGTCACCTACGTCCACTTATCCTACGAAAATTACTTCGTAATCGTGACAAATGTCCTCCAACCATTAACTATACACTTAAGAGAGACTAATTTCCTCTATCTGCGTCTCTCTCGTTATAACAGTCTCTACTTGATTTTTGCTACCATCTCTGTTTCTGTCTCTTTCTCCGTCTCTGTCTCTCTCTCTCTCTCTCCAGTCTCCATCTGCCTTTTCAATAATATCCTTCTTACTCAATAGGACAAATCACACCTTCCACGTCGTGTCATTACGTCGCTCATTTCCTCATTCATGCACCTATATGTGTGCCTACTGTCTGTGCCACATAAACAAGAATTCGTAGGTACATTTTACTTTGCTTCATTTTGTTCGAGCATGCATAAAAACGATTCAAGGTAAAATGTATCCTACGGAAATGAAAAATAAGTTCGTCACTTGGCTTTTTTTCTTCTTTTTTTTTTCTCTATACTCGTTTATAGATCATTTTTGTTCGCCTTCTTCTTTACTCACGGTATACATATATATGCATTGAAGCAATATACGTATAGCTCCCAATGAACTTTTTTTTCTCACATAAATTTTAGTCCTCTCGTATTAATCGAAGCTAAATACGTATAGATTATAAGATTGAAAAAAAAATAATAAAAAATAATAATATTATAATATCATGTAGATGTATATGTTCGGTGTGTATGCGTTAAAACATTAGGACAAAGTCAAAGTCGAAGGTGATAGAGCAATAACGTCTAGCCTTATTTTATGTATGTAGGACTTGGGTAGAGTATACATCATGGTATACGTAAAGCCTACGTGCGTTATTAATTCAATTTTTATTATTCGCGTATTCCGTGTTTACACGAAGTTGTCTCCACGATTGTTGGGTGTTATAAACGATAAATAAATACCCTGTAATTTTCATCATCGAAAGCCGACCAAAGACAAATTACGCAATCGAAGACGGAAGCCTCGAGCAATAACACTGCGAGGCCAAAATTTTCAAACACATTCTCAAATTAATAAATGTACCTACCTAGTTATTTGATCAGAAATAACAGCTCATCGCAAGAGGAGTTGGCTGATAAGTCTGGTATTTTGGGCAATGAGGGAGGAAGGATTTTTGAATTCTCAATCTTCATTAGGAGCAATGAAGGTGCTATATGTATATGTCCAATGCTCATTTTTCATAATCCAACAAAGACGAAAACGTAAATTTTTTTTTCTCTTCCAATTGTCAATTTTTAATAATCGACGAAAATTTTTTTTTTCTTTACTTTTCATTTTATTTTCATGGAAAATATTCTCAATATATTTGTGGTACATTTTATCATCCTAGATAGTATATTTTATTATTTTACGTAGTAGGTATATTTTACTGTTTTCGATAATGTGTTTTATTATTATTTTTTCAGTAATTTCTACTATAATCTTGAATTATCCCAGTTTTCCATTTCCTATGCGAAATTAGTATAAAAATTAACATACAAATACTTCTCAATGTATCTAGAAGGGATTAATTTTGTACGAAGGGAATTTTTTCGAAGGAGGAGAAGGCTACTGGCGTGTGAGTGCTATGAAATTTCTGGGTCGGTTCCATAAATGAATTACGAAGCTTTGAATATTTCAACGCATATGACTCGACTTTTCTCAGCTCGGTTCTACTATTAACTCGTGTTATTCGTTTTCCAGGGTGATCAATTTAGAGTAGAATGGAGGAGGGGGGGAGCGCAAAGTGTTACGCCAACCATGTACAATTTTTTCCATTTATTATAGTATCCTACCACTATACCGGCAGAGGAGAAGTCTCGATGCCAAAACCGAAAAGTAAAATAATAATTTTTACACTCTTATACGGACGGCGTTTATTGACACTTTGATTTTCGGGACCGGCGGATTATTTATTTTGTCCAGCTTGCACGTTATCTGTTATTGTCACAAAAACACGAAAAATCGGTGTACGTATCGTTTAAAATGTTATCATAACCATTCAATCAGCGATAAAAACACCGCAAAAATAGCGCGCCGCCAGCCCCTCCACCTCTGGCTGGCCCCTTCGTCGTAATCGACCAAATGCCGAGAAAGCTTTTAGTCTAATGAAAATTTTAACGTTTGATCACCTCTCTACGCCTCACTCTGTTCACTCGACTGTTTTGTCTCTTTCACTCGCCGGGTCTTCCTGTTACACCCCCACACTCTGGTAACCTTCCTTTGGCACACGCTCCACATATTGCGGCTATACACCGAGGAGAGACACTGTATCGCGTGCGGGCTCTGTGTAGTTTCGAATGCCAATAAGATGATATATGCAAATAAGCCAGTCCAAATACTAAAACTACCTCGTATGCTTACTTCATATCGTGTATACAGGGTGTCCTCTGTAGATGTGACTTACATTCGCATGTGATCAGAGGAATGCCAAGCAAAGTGAGGCCCAGTTGACCCTCGAGTGAGCGAAGCCAACGAGGAGTCATATGAGTACCAACCGTCTCAGCCACTTGGGGTAAGATAAAAAAAAAAAACCAGGACCTAGCTGAGCTTTAGCGAGGCATGCAAAGGCTAAAATCAGTAATAGAATCTGACGCCTAAAAGTACTCTACAATTGTTTACCGAATTTCAGCAAAATCGGTGCAGAGTTTATAAGAGTAAAGTTTCACCAAATTTTCAACAGTTTCAAATGAAACAGAATAAGCATGATTTTAATGTACTATCTAAGTTAGAAAATTATTTTTCCAAAAACTTGAACATGTAAAGAAAGAGAAATTACATTCTTTACTTAAAAATAAATGATTCCAAATTTTCAACAGTTTCAAATGAAACAGAATAAGCATGATTTTAATGTACTATCTAAGTTAGAAAATTATTTTTCCAAAAACTTGAACATGTAAAGAAAGAGAAATTACATTCTTTACTTAAAAATAAATGATTCGATGTTTCATAATTCAGTCCGATTCTGATAAATCATCAGCGAAAAAACCTTGACCGATGTAAAAACCCGAACTCGAATCATTTAATTGGCCTTTCATTCGACTCTACGTATATATATGTATAAATATTACGTATTCATTTGCGACTGTAGCGCCCAAATAACTCGATGTTCGCGTGCAAACCGAACATACTGCTTGGCCACGGAAAAATCGTTTGGGGCGAATTTTTATTCAGAACTGCGACGACGGTCAACGACAAAGTTAATGTGCGCGTCACACAAAATTTTTTCATAATTGGTTCAACCAGTTGGAAATAAAAACCTAAGTTCTTGTGCGGCGTTTTCAGCCAACCGTGACTCATTTTATTGGACATAACTTAATTAACTACGAGAAGAGAACGCAAAAAAACAAGGGTTATATTCGAATGAAAATAACGCTCATCATATAGGTATTATATGTATTATCACAAGGAAAAAGAACAATGAACTATATTTATACTCGTACTATACAGGGTATACACATATCCGATCATTTTCTTTTCTTCAAACCATTTAAAATATACAATTTGTAAAACTGCCTCTGCGAATGCCTTTTCGGAATTTGAGGTAGGTTTGAGAAACCAGATTCCGAGAAAGGACCGCATGAATTCTGTATAACTCGCATTACTATATGTCTTCAATAATACAACCAAAATTGCTTTGTCCATAAAATAAGTAAACATTTTGACTGAAATTCAGACAAGAATTATTACTCAAAAGGAATGGAAAATTTTTACGTGGCTATATCAGAGAACTACTTCCCAGAGAGAGCATAAACGGAGACCATTATGAAACAGCTTACGCGTATCTTTTTGGTTACAAATTGTACAACTTGAAACCGACCCCCCTCCCCCACGCCCTCCACAGTCATGTTTTCCCTACAAAAGCTGACCCACTCGTTTGCAAAAAATGAAATTTTTGCCACAGAAATGGCGCATACCCGAACCACTTCGCCGCACGGAAACGTCTATAAGTTGATCCACGAAATTAAAAAGTAACGCTTGCAGTCTATTTATAAAATTTCTAAACGCCGATATAACTCAAGTTCTAATAGAAATTTTTGTGAAGATGGCTACCGATATCGTTTATGTACGTACATGTATAGCACAGATATATATATATATGTATATGTACGTGTGCATAGATGAGTGTAAGAGAGGCTACATATAAGAGTGGTCTGTTATGTTACATTTGTTAGTTTACATTAAACACGTGCCTTTAATTCCACTTTTCTTCTTATTTTTTTATTATTTTTTTCGGTCCCGTTCGATATTGAGCTCCATTTTAAGTAGCTATACAGCAAAATATTACTAGCGCACAAGTCTACTTAATACGGAGTCATCCGTCGTTAACAGATTTAGTACATCGACTTTCGAAGCATACACATAATGTGTACATACGCAAGTATAATATAGGATATGGAATTAGCATTTCCTCGATCCTATCTATTTCTATACTCGATATACATATATATATATATTTGATGTGGGCGGTTTGAGTGAAACGCAAAGGTGTAATAAAAATTTTTCTCTTTCCTTGATTTAGATTCGAAATATTAATTGAACGAGTATCAAAATTTTTAGTTGGCACGAGAAAATACCATCAGTGTCCCGCGTGCTTGCTGTTGACTTTTTACGCAGAGATGTTTGCACTGTACCTACATTACCTATTTTCAAATACTAAAATTGTGGCTAAAATATAAACGACTGCAGTTATAATATTTCGATTACACAAAGTTCTAAAACAATAAATGTACCTCCACTCTCCGCGCGACTTTGGTAGAGAATGCAACCTTCTATAGCTCATTATATACTCATACTAGCGGAACCCGAGGGGGCTACGCCCCTCATAACCGTTCGAGTTCCGCTCAAGTCCGTTCAAATTTCGCTCAATTTTACTCAAATGTCGCTCAATTCCGCTCAAATTCCGCTTAATTTTGCTCAAAATTTAATTACACATGTGTTGGGTCAATTAGATGACTATGGTACCTGATGCTGATTTTTATCCGGAGATCATTTTGAAAAATGCAATGTCTTAATGAACACTGCGTTTTTTAGCCAAATTTTTTTCAGCATTCGGTAGCTAAGAGAATGATAATTTGATAATTGGCTAATATACGAGTATTTCAATTGAACGAAAATTTCTCCCAATACTTATACGTTCAAAAACTTTGCTTTTCCTGATTTTCTGCTCAGGGAATAAATTTGAAAGTTGAGCACCGGTACGAATTCGATAGTCGTTTTTGGCGGCGACTCTCGTCCGGCGAGATAGAGCCGAAAGAAAGTGAAAAATGCTCCAAAATGGGTACTAAATGGCGACGTAGTGCAAGACGGGCTGAGAATTCGGATTCAGCGTGAAAAATTGCTCAAATTTCACTCCAATCTTGCTCAAATTTTGCTCCGATTTCGCTCAATCTTGCTCTATTTTTGCTCAAATTTTGCGTTATAAATGAAATTGCTTCATACTGAAATGTTGTGTAGAAGTGTAGAATAGAATTCACAGTTTTCGAAAATGTTTTCATCATTAGCAGTGAAATTAAAACACTAATCAAAAAGATTTATATACATCATCATATTTCTGAAATTTTCCTCATTCTAATGAGACCAAATTCAGCTTTCTACGTTAAGTAGAAGCTCAGTAATCACGAAATGAAAAATAATTTGTTTATCAATTTCGAGTTGGGGCAGACGTACGGAAATTGGATTTTATTACGAGTAAATAGATAATTTTGTTGGTATAATATATATAGTGAGTAATTAAAAAGTGTTATTTTGAAATAAGTCAATAATTTGTGAAAAAAAAAAAAATTAGACAGAACTACACTCTCTTCATGTTGAAGGAAATTTATTCCATGACTATTTTCTATAGAGAATGGCTCATTACCAAGGGATATCAGACTAAAACCCTTGTAACTAATTGGCCGATCTAAGTGATCCGGTTCAAGGTAATAAATGAAAAGCTAAAAAAAATATTTAAAAAAAAAACGAAATTCATGAAATACATGTAAGTATAACTCTTCAGAGACAACACGGAGCAGAAAGTGGACTTTATAGCAAATTGGAGTGCGCGCCAGAAGAAAAAAGTTAGATTCTTTAGACTTTGAAAACACTAATTGGAGTGGGCATGAAGATGAACGCATTTGCGTAAAAATTTTTTTTTATGTACGCGTATATTACCTATGTATTTCAAATCGTGTCAAAAGGCGCAACTATAAATGCAAAGTGCAAGTACACAGTCTTTTAAAGATTTTTTGGTTTCTGGTACAACGTGTATGTGTGCATTTAATAACGCGGACAGTTATCAACCCCTTTCGATTTGAACTAATAACGTCGACCATATTGCACGTCCGTGGAGGAAAAAAAATGTGAAAAAAAAGTCGAAGAAAGAAATCGAAGGGAGCTTTTTTTTTCAGCTTTGTTTTGTTTCATCGGCCAGCCGTGGTGTGTAAATGCGATGGGGTAATTTTCTATATAACGAAAAACGAATATTAAATAGCAATGGGGGTGCATATTGCTGTCGTTAATCAATATATAAGGTCTCGTTTTAAAAGGGTTGCTGGTTCTCTATACAGGCCTTTAAATGCGGTTTATATACAGTCGTCCATTAATTTGTAATAAATGTTTTCGATCATATAGGCGTGCGCTTTCGGGCCACCCCCCTCCTCGCTGTTCACAGGTATATTAATACGGGGTCAAAATCGGAAAAGGATTAAAATGACTCTTTTCCTCCTCACCTCACAGCCTCACCGCCCCACTCAATCAGCACTCGACTATATCTTTCTGTCGGCTCGTCTTTCAATTTATATTTTTGCATAACAATGGCTTAAAGGCTGTCTATGCGGAGTTCGCATTATCTGCCTTTCGGATATAGTCCAAAAGTATATAAGCCGGTGGAGGGGAGGGGCATTTGGAGTGGCATTTCAATAATTCGCCACGTATATCACGCATACGGTAGCCATAATTGGGCGGCCAATTCGTGAGTGACATTTATGAAAGATTCGAAAATCGAATGAAAACTTCATAATTTGGTTACGCGCGAGTTGTTGAAATGTGGCTACAGCCGGTGGGGACCTGGCGACCTGGGGTTCGAACAAAAAATATTGCTACAGAGCTATAGGGCTTCCGAGTTTGGGGAATATAGGCGAAAGGAATGTTAGTGTAGTTTATATTTGCAATGAATGCTCATAATATTTGGTAGGGCAAAAAAAACAAAAAAGCTGAAACATTGCATTTGTGTTAGGTGGTCATTGGGAGAGAAAAAAACAAAAATATGTCTCTTAAGCAGGGATGCCAACTGTAAAATGACTAAAAAATGCGTCTCTGTGACTAGGGTGACAATATAGGGTAAGGGTAATTGGGGTAAATTATTCGTGATACCTCAGTAAAGGAAGAAAATTAGTGAGTATATAATATGTAAATTTAGTAAGTTCAATTTTATTCAAAGGAGGAAAAACCAAGATTTGCTCTCGCATGTCCTTGACTCACCTTTCAACACTGAGGAACGAAGTGATATTTCATTTTTCTGTCATGAGATGATAATTTTGAGTCAGCTTTTCTCCTTTTTTTTTCTCATATATAGATATATACGGGTAGTTGAAAAAAATATGTTTTATCTAATCTGTTCGATTTTATCAACGGTTCAAATATCACAAAATCTTTCCAAATAATCTGACTGACTCACTGTTACGAATGAGTAAGTACCTATATTAAATTATATTGTGACATGAAATTTCCAGCTGGCAAAATTTAAAAGTAGTCTACCTATTTTTAGTAGAGATAATAATATTAAAATTATATTTTTCCAAACGTTATATTGATGATCATTCAGATATCTGCTATATCGAGACGACGAATTCAGTAATTCCATAACTATACCGAGTAAGTATTAAGAAGAAAGATGGTGAATGATTAATTTTCAAGAGAAGAAGATTATCAATTTTCTAAAGGAATTCACTAAATTATGCATCACAAATGGAGTCAGACAGAATTCACAAATTCATCTGCAAAAAATAGAGATGTCAAAGTAACTTCTCGATAATTCTTTGTTCTCCAAAAACCATTTACGTCATTAATTAAAGGGGAAAAAAGTATGAAATAATGAAGGACGTTCGTTTTAACAACGATAATACATAGTCTTCATGTTATGTATAAATTACGAAAACAGCCACAGAATATGTATTTTGTAATCAGGTAATGCAGGATTACAAATTGGGTCATAGACTACATATAAGCCAAAAGTATTGTTGAACTATTATAATTCCTGAAACTTAATTTCAGTCTAACTTAATCGTATTCTTCATAAATCATTACCTAATTTGTGTTTCATGAAGGACTGAAAAAAAAAATTCTGGACCATATGGTCGTTCTTAGAGCCAATATTTGTATTTCTCTGTCACAGTTCGGACTTGGAGAGTGACAAGAGGGCCTATGCCCTGTATAATAATTGAAACTAGCCACCCTAGAAATATTATTATACGTATAAATCAATCAACTGTATGCAAAAGTAAATCATTCCAAACATTTTGAACCACTCTTTATAACATTTGAAAATAAGAATGTCAACTCGAGGCAACATCCAGCCAAGTTAGTTAGTTTTCAAACACTTATTTCTCTTCAAATATGAATACAATAATTTTGTTGTTTATAGAAGAGTGATTTGTACCAAATGGAAAGCATCTCATCCAATTTTCAGCTTTCCATCTTTCTTTGTATTGTTTTCCCAAAATTGTGCAGTTTTTGTGTTTTTCCGTAAATTTTGAAAATTGCAGTTGGTTGGTTGTTGCGTTGAGCTATTCAATGTATTTCCAGTCATCCATGTAACATCCTTCTGGAACGGTAACCCATTATTTCCGATGAGTTAGGTAAATTCGGTAAGGTTTTTAAAACATATTCTCCAAAAAACACTTTATCTTTCTCTCCTCCCCGATTTTCAAGACGACGAAAAACATTTTATTAAAGAGCAAAAGAGCAATGTACAGTTACTCGTACGTCCTGAAATCCATTTCCAAGACTAGTCATCATCACATACTCATAATTTTAACGACAAAAAAATCTCCAGTAACGCAGGTTTACGACCTTTTTCGTATTTTTAAAAAGGTGTGCTGTGACAGAGCCATCCAACTAAGTGCTTCAGACCCCCTTCGCCCTTGCGTCGAAGATGTATTGAAGCCAAAGGGAGTACCATGAGGGAGAAAAATGATTCGACCATTTAACATCTGGTTGACAAGTCGACTATACATTTTCGAAAACCGTTCGACTTATACAATATTTTTTCGATAATATTATCGACACCGATCCGAATTTTTGTTTCAGGCATACAATCGATAAGTTGCACTCGGCTACCTGCGGGATACTTCTTTCTTTTTCAAACTCGTGGACAATGATTTATTCCAGTATTCCAGCTTCATATGTACAGGCCAGATATACACATGTACACATCGAAGATGATGAATTACGAGGTAAATGAGTTAGCTGTCAGTGAGGCTATACATGCGAGAGAAAGACAGAGGCAGAAGGATAGAGACGTAAAAAAATGTAATGATTAGAAAAAGCTGCAAAATGCATTCAAAATGTTGGATAAAAATGCAATTCGTGGACCAGTATAACCGTATATAGCTTTTACACGAACACACATACTCACAAAAACGCAGGAAACCTTCGAATTTATTACTATGCAAATTACGTACGCGGAGGGTGATTAAGCGAAAACGCTAATTAGGTACAAACTAATTAAAAGGTTAGAAAGAAACATCGATGGCGGTAGAAATTTTGTTCGCATGGACGAGTGCATATATTTGTAGGTGAAAAAAAAAACGGGAAGTGACTATATGGAGCCCCCATTTTTCACGCGGATATGGGCCACTTGCTGTAGAAGAAGAGCACAGCTTACTTTCAGATCATGTTTTGTGAGCTTCTCAACGTACCTATAGCTACTCATAAAATATATTTTCTCAACACAAAAATGAATCATAATTAAACTTCTGAGAACTTGAAAACTGCGCAGTAGATGTCTGAAGTATAGTCTGCTAGTTTAGGTACATTAGTACCTCAAAGCGAAATGGTTCTATGTCCACAATTTTAGTAATTTTTAATTGAGATGAAAACATAAATTCCTCACCCGTGTTAACAGAATTATTGTAGTATACCGTTTCGTTTTAAGGTATCAACAATTGATATCATTCTGATCAGATTTAATTTTTGTTACATGTACTTATAATAATTATGGCTTTACATGAATCTATTCCTACACGAAAATTGTATTTACGATTTCAACAAAATCAGAAAATTCTAAAGAGTTGCTCATACATATGTGTATATAAAAACTGCTTCATCTCCAAATGTATCAAATGAAGAAAAAAACAGATTTCAAAAATTTATAAACATATATAGACCTGACCTACTTCTGGAAAAATGTAATTTTAATAAAAGTGCATCCAAATCGAAACAAATATAAGTCTATATGTCTAAATGGATGCAAATTCTTTATCTGGTTTGGATAACTTGAGATATCAAATTCTCATTTAAAACACTACACTTACTTCATTCAATTAAAATTAAAATTAAAATTAAAATAATAAATAAATAAGTACATAGTTTATACTTGCATTAGCATCGACTTAATTAGATTTTGATAGAACAAAGAATGATCACTACCTGCACTGCACTGTGAAGATAGATGTAATCAAACTGGTTGCACATACACGTGTTTGAGTTTTGACAGACATACTATAATTCTTTATAGCCATTCTACGAAGTGTAAATGAATTTCGCTGTAATGCTTTTTTTTTTCTACAGAGAATTTGTTGCAGTCAAGCATTTTTGGTCAAAGGTGTAATTTCTTTGATTCGCGTAAACACATCGAGATATTTGCGAAAAACTGATTTAAACGAGAACATATTATTTCACAATTTGAGGATGTTCCACCGCTTGAAATCCACTTAAATGGACTCATGAAAATACGGCCCACAACCAAAAATTTAGCTCGTAGACATTTGGTTCAGTCATGCCTTCATTTTACCCTACTTTCATCCATCAGATCATTAACCCTTTCATAAATATCGACTAAAATCTCCAACTAAATGAAAATAGATTTGAAATTTTGAAGAAAAAAAAATCCCCTTCAATTTGAGTAGTACAGCTCTCCCACACTCTTCCAGCATTTCCAACGAAATTATATACTGATTTTGGATGTACATTATCTGAAATGCAACCAGGCAAGACATCTCCCGCATTACAAAGCTTAATAATCACCAGACAATAATCTTCACAACAGTCATTGTCAGCCAACTACACACCCGTAAAGACCAATCAAAGTATAAAATCCTTCTCACCAATTTACTCCACGAGCACCACAATCAGCACAATTTAACCCGCGGCTTCCAGATATATTACCATCTCCCATTTTTTTCTGTTCGATCATCACCCAGCACTTTACACTCGTTTATTAATATTCGCACGGTCCTCCATCCTATACACAGCAGACAAGAAAAAGATACCGACACATTAGAGTTACCCACAAAACCTGTTCCAACTCAAATTGTAAATTACACGTATTATCGTACATTTATCCGCGAATGACCATATTTACCTTCTTTCTTATTCTTTCTTTATACTGTTTGCTTATACCACCGAAAATTATTTTTATCACTTCTTTTCAGGCAATGCCAGCCATCCATCCAGCGATAGGCACATCGTTACGCATTACGGATTAACACCATGTATTCCTCGCGCAGAGGTGGTAGCATCCAAAAAACTGGATTAAATGGGAAAAAAATAAGTAAATGCGCGGATAAAATTACCCAAAGTAAAGCTTAACCGGAGTCAAAGAAAGGATAGAAAAAAATTGCTAAATAGCATATATCCAACAGCAAAAAGAGAACAAAACTAGTTCAAATTGCTGCCCATAAATATGTGATTGATACGTATCGGTTGCTCAGCATTGTTAGATTAACCTTTCTGGACAAAGCAGGAAAAAAAAAAAAATGAAAAGAGCCGCTTATCTTCCAGCAATGGGACACATAGCGGCTTACATGAGCCGCCAGATTATATGCACTTTGTTTATCCTCTGCAGTAGATGCGTCTCTCTCTGGAGTACTGAAATGAGAGACAAGACTATACAGACATAGGAGTTGGAAAGAAGAAAAAAAAAACCAAGAAAATATCGGTGAAGTCTGTAAGATCATCAATTTGCTATGGTTATCGATTAGCATGCTCTGTTATCCCAAAGATGTTGCTGGTAAAGCTATATAGGTACATTTATACTGTATGTAAGAGTGTGTGCTGGAGGCCTGCGGAACTGGAGGAAAAATTTTTTGATTGATCTCTCGCTGTACGTTGCTGTGCACCGAAGCTGACAGCCTCCCCTCACTTTTCCACCCCCGCATCTCTGTGTCACACGAGAAAATTTTCGCTCCTCCAACCTCACTCCGCCTGTGGATAAACTCTCGTTCATGCTTTGATAGGGACACATTTTGGCGATTCGATGCGCAGATTATTTCGGATTTATGGCCATTATATGTACGATCATCGCATCATCGTCGTCGTCGTCGTCGTATATATGATGTGCATCGTTTTATAGTGTCTCCACCTCCCCCCCCCCCCGAACAGCTAATATACCTTCTTCTTCTTAGTTCTTCTTATGTACCTTAATCTGTCCACCTCTATTTTACTCTATGATGGGATTACAGACCGCCAAAAAAAAACGGTTAAAACTTCATCCACGAGCAACGAACTCGCGTTTATTTAATTTACACGTTTTTTTTTTTGTTTTTTTTTTTGGTCAGACTATTTTCTCACCTCTCCGCAGGCTGTTAATTGACTTTGAAGTGCAGCTGCGTACTTTGCGTTTGAGTAAATTTGAAATCTGTCGCAAACTGAAATGAGTCAGCAATTGGAAGATATTTTTTTGGTTTCGCCAGTTGGATGATTATATGTTGCACGTAATTGCAGGCAACCCTGTCTGAATTAAGGGACAGGAATCCCGTTTATTCAAGGAATATTTTTTTTGGCCCCTTAATTATTTTTATCGTGGATTATATTTTATCCTTATATTCAGAAGAAACTGCGGGAAATTTTTTTAGTCTTGGTTAGCATTTTAAAATCATTGGAATTGGAAATTGTGACATCATCACTTCTAGCACCGGGCAGGTTTTCAAGAATTGACTAGTAAAGGCTGCAGGGGTGTGCCAGATTGCGTTTGACTGGGCTGATAGCATGTACAATATTTTTATGAGCGGAAGAAAAGGAAGAAATCAACCACGAGAGGACGCTTCCTTTTGCATTAAGCTCCTATATAGTTATTCCATTTTCATCATTTCACCAAGTCAAGTCATCACCATCGATTCAAATGACGAAATAATATATTCATTGCTGGGTTGCTGAAATAAACTCATCCAAACTGAGGGCAATACATAGGTACGTCAAAGTAAATTTTCTAACAAACTTGAAAAAAAGGGTTAAAAGTTATCTCTCTAGGATGATATACAGGCCTACCTTACTCGAGGAAATGAGTGGTTCGAAAACCAACGAAAAAAATAAATAAATAAAGGAGAAACGAGAGAAAATTTCCTCGTCCAAACTGCCGGGGAAAATGCGGGAAAAGAGTGAGAAAATAGTGAAAACGGACGGATAGACGATGCTGTTTTCGTTTTAAAAGGGTTCCGAATATAGAGAGATATATGGGGTGAATATTAATTATCAACTCGTAGAGGTGAACTCGTTGATATTTTAGAAGCCTAAAATGACGGCAGTTATATTATGCTGCAGAGCGTATACATAGATGACGCTGTCGGCATGCTGAAGTGACGAACGAGTGAGCGCGAGAGAGAGAGAGAGCGGGGGGAGGGGGGGAAGACTAAGGAGATGCACCTCGAGTGAAGCAGGCAGATGAAGACGGATAGACTGGCAGACGGGCAGACGCAGAGAGGCAGGGACCGTTCTTGATGAGAATATGATAAAGGACACGTCGAAGAAGAAGACGTTTACCCCCGAAGGCTGTAAAAGGGTTCCTCGTTTTTAATGAATAGACAAATAAGACGAAGAAAATGTATTAGCTCGTGTATAAAATCGTCGTCGTCGTCGTCATCGTCGCTTTTCAGAACTTCGCGCCTCCCTGCGCCACCCCGGCCGTGCGCTAGCAAACCGTAAATTGGGGAGTCTACGCCCAAATTGGGTACCCGAAAATACCGACGCAAAAATTTCACTGCAGCACCAAGGAGAACACACTTTCTCTTCGAGAGATGGAAAACATCCGTTTAAAGTTGTATATCGCGTAAATATAATGTTTGACAAGACCGTATAGGAGTAATAATCAAATATCTCATACGAGTCAGTTATCTACTGTTCCGAATTCGCTTCTTGAACAGGAAAATCTCACTATTTTATAATTCTCGCTTCTAGTATAGCATACCCCCCTTAAATGGGCACCAATTGAACAGCTTATGGGTGCCACCTAAAATCAAATTGGCACCAACTAAACTAATTGGGTGCCACCTAAAATTAAGTTGGCACAAACAGAACCAATTAGGTGCCACCAAAGATAACATTGGCGCCAACTGAAGTAATTTGGTGCGACCCAAAATTACATTAGCGCCAACAGAATCAATTGGGTGCCACACAAAGTTAAATCAGCGCAAATTTAACCAATTCGGTACCACGCAAAATCAAATTAGCACCAACTGGACTAATGTGGTACCACCCAAAATCAAATTGGTACCAACTAAACCAATTCGAGGCCACCAAAAATTAGATCGGCACCAACGGAACCAATTATGCGTGCCACCAAAATTCAATTAGGCACCAACTGAAGTCATTGGGTACCACCAAAAATTGGCACCTGCTGGACCAATGCAGTGACACTCAAAATAGAAGTGACACCACTCTGTGCTTGCCTCAGTAACAACTACTAGCTTTGTACAGTATTTTACGTAATGAAAACGTTTTCAATCTTTAAAGTTGGTGAAAAAAACGTTTTTCTAGTTTTTGAGGCGACAAAAATCAAGTCATTTCATTGAACGTAACATGGGCAAAAAATTACACACCAACAAAATGTCAGGGATTTTAAAACAAAGATTTTTTTCTGCGAAATATTTCAACTTAAT
Organism: Parthenolecanium corni; assembly: GCA_038050395.1. Classification (NCBI taxonomy): domain Eukaryota; kingdom Metazoa; phylum Arthropoda; class Insecta; order Hemiptera; family Coccidae; genus Parthenolecanium; species Parthenolecanium corni. Next base: position 2,107,161 of record JBBCAQ010000007.1, on the reverse strand, counting down.
TATAATACTGGTCCTTGCTGACACTCTGTCAGATAAGAATTTTTTCCAGATCAAAGAAAGCAATGAAATACGATATTGCATGCAAAATCATAAAATTCAAACTACAAGCTAACGATGATAAGAACAGTAGAGCATTTAAGTAACATTTATGGATTAAGTATTCATTTTACCTACATTTGTTTTTCACTTCATTAGGTACTTTTCGTAGTATTCGTTCATTTTAATTAGCTGTTAGCTGCCACAGAATAGCCTACGAATAACTCGTTATAAGAATACGAGAAACGTAAAGAATATATTATGTATAACATATTTTATACGCAATAAACTTTTTAATTCTATATCGGTTATCAGCTGCCAAATTTCTGTGATTGTTATCTGCAAATACTAGACCCGGTCTAATTTTTACGTCGAAAATTCGGTTCCTAAAGAATTTTTTAAATGTTGACCCAAGCAAAGATGCCAAATAATTATTGGTTCAAAAAAATGATGAATATCTACTATAAGTAAAGAAAACTTATTCTAATAGCTTAAATTATTATATTCTGAAGAATAGGAGAGGTTCACCTTGAAGGCTTATCGAAAAAATGAAATTATAAAAGATTTTAGTCCGTCATTCTCATAGTGCAGAGAGTATTTTAGAAGTAAGCTCCCTTAAATGTAGTCTATATACATTTTTTCGTGAGTCAAAAATACCTTGTTTTCTTAGCAAGGAATTAATTTTGAATAAAGTGATTGGTCGGATATCTATTAAAAAAAAGGATGTTGAAAGATATTACGAGTATATATACGTAGTTCCTCAAAACCATTTCAAAAGAGTCTGAATCAGAGAGAGTGAAACTTAGAGCATGGATTGCAATCTCGAAAAAGTCTTTCTATAAAGAAGAACACGCCGGTTTTCAAGTGAAAACTTACTAAAAGTCGATTATCACTCGATTTTTTTTTTAAATAGAGCGCATTTTATCACTCATTCATATAATATGTATTATCAGTTCAAAAAATTTGTCTTACGGCCACATCCATCATTAGTCCAGCGTGCGATGACGGGTCCTCCGGTCTGCGCATGCGCCGCAGATTCATCCCGCCACCTCTACTCCAGTCATTTTTCATGCGATTATCACCTGTAAGGGCACAGAAAAAAATTGAAAATATATAATTAATTCGTAAATTCGCTACACAGATTAAAAGATGAAAGATAGGAGGAAAAGTATTCATATAATAACTGTCGCCGAGGACGAGGTCGAGGTCATAAAACAGAATATTTTCGCATTAATAAGAAGTTTTATTGCTCATCAAAGCACAAATTCGCATGCACACATTGACAATCCTATCCTAATAAGTTGCAGGGTGGTCCAACAAAGTGGTTCGTTCACATTCGAGCTACCTACTACTTGTGCGCGTGTGAATTTCATTTATCTCTCTACGTCCACATTTCGAAAGTACTCGAGTCTATTTTCGTATTAAAATTGTTTTCAAAATGAATCTAGACCCTAGCAGCAGCTCACTTGCTGGGTCAATTTAATAACAACAGGCAGCGAAGGGTTCTTGATTTTATAGAGACGTAGTAGATAGCAGGTTATTCACCATCATGGCTTCAACGATGATGATAAACATCATGAACTCCCGAGTGAGATTCACTAATGTGAAGTTACAGTGGACATGCAGTATTGAATTTAAACGTGAATTTCTCTGCGTCAAGAAAACGATGCCAATTTTAATTTTGATATGAACTACTCCAAGGACGCAGGTGGCATCATATACGACACCATTGTCACGAGTAATCAAAATGAGTAATATTTTTCATTCGATATAAGTCAACCCTATGATACTCATTACTCAAGAGTTCAAACAGCTGTACCGAACAATCCTAGGAGACAAATTTTGCTTTCTGACTACTTTTTAGTCTCATTTGATTATACAAAATATTTTACTATCCCAAACACTTGAAATTAATCTAATACTTCGAGCAACCCTGATTTGGGTTATACACAACACCACCTGGTCTTTTGAGGTATGCGTTGCAGTATGGCGTCGTATACGACGCCACCTGGTCTCTTCAACAGTCGAGTAAAACAAGATTTTTCTAGCGTTAATTCTAATAATTTAGAATTCATAGAATTCAGAATTAGTTCTGAAGTTGAAGAATTCTGAGAAATGCCATGTATCAAATATAAACATTATTGATCGAAGCAAAATTTGAAAATTTTGCTAAACGAGCATCCTTCGACTGTACTTTGAGTTTGCCAAAGCTTCGCATAAATCCCGAGCAGAACTACGCGAGCCCTTCACTCAAATTCCGACACGAAAGCTCTTATATGTATAGATTTTTTTGTAACAGTAGGTAATATAATTCATCTCGCACCTTCTTTCTACGTCAATGCACTGGCCGTTTATCGATTTCACCAGCTCGCAGTCTAAATTCGTGTGATAATCGTACATCACTAATGAATGAAAATAAAATGTGCTGGGCTTTTTTTTATCTATGCTATTGTTAGATTAATCGTCTTTGAAACTAGAGGGAAAAAATGAAGGATATTAAATCGTCTTATACGAAACTAATCAGTTCGATATTACAAATCTCATACTGATAAAAGACACATCGCACGAAGCCATTCAAGTTTTTTTTCTAATTTTGTCCTTTACCCCTCGATGATATAATTCAAGAACAAGTGGGGGGATGAAGTAATTATCGCAAACGCGATTAAGACGTATTAATAAAAATGTAAAAGAGAGAAAAAATTGTACCCATCTTATTAAACATGTTTACATGGAAAAAATATTTTCAATGATTTATCATCGCTTCAACGCCACCATTAGTGAATGAATAAATACATGCTCGTGAAATTCGTGTTCTCTTTCATATAAAAAATTCGATAATTGATGCGAGGGGAACGACAAAATAGGTACTCGTATATCAAATTATATGTACACTTCTTTTTCTCTTTTTCTCTAACCTGATAAGGAAAAATTTAAGAAAACAAGCAGCAGAAAAGAAAGCGTTTGTGTAGGCAGGTCTGAAATGGGAAACCTGCTATACTTACATATGTATAGTTACATGAAGATATAAGTCTATCACATTTCAAAAAGATGGACACAGGTCATTTCCCGTTTTCGTAATAATCGTACCATCATTTATTTTTCTTGACGAAAAAAAAAAATGTTCTGGTGGGAGAAAAAGTAAGAAAAAAAAACATTTTCTTCGCCATTAATTATAACCGGCTGATAGAGATAAGAAAAAATAATTTTTTAATTCTTGGAATAATTAACTGGCCTTATCTTCAACGACGAATTTTGACAGCAATGGTCTGGGTAAAGAAAATATCATATTGTAGAAAGCTTTCTGCTGACTATCGAAATTTTTTTTTTCTCGTAAATATTAGGCTTTATTTAGTAAGTATATTTTTTGTTCGATTTGGTCAACAAAGTCTCTGTAATTTATATGGTGCATATTGACACCCTGAGAAAAAACTGAATCTAAAAAAAATAAATCTGCTGCAGAATTTTAGTTGAAAAAATTTTAATTTTAAAACACCAGTATGAAATACCGAAGAATATCATCTCTTATTCGAATAATAACTGGAAAATTGAGATAAAATCCTTCAAGTCCTAAACAAATCACCTGAAATTTCAAAAAAAAAAAATCACTAAAATTCCTATAAAAATTCAAAAATCCCTGGTTCTATCCTTGACATTTTTCAAGACAGACAAAAAATAAGAAATTTACTTTCAAGGGCTTTTAACAGCGTTATTTTCTCTTCCATCAATGTTCCGCGCTATAACATTAGTCGTAGGTACCATTCAATTTATCTACTTGCGAGTATAATAATGAGGGCATAAAAATGAGGAAGAAAATACTGATAATGGTTCATTTTAAGTTTTGGTGGCACTGAAAAAAATGAATAGTAATTTTTACCATTTTTTAAAGGAAAACAGGGAGAATGATCAGGATTTGTTGTAAATATTCTTGTTGTTTGTAGTACTTTTTACCATTTTTGGGGATATTGTTGTGGTAATTTCTACAATAAATCTTAAATTGTCCCAGTTTTCTCATACAACTAGTGAAAATTACAACCGAAATTTCAGTTAGTGGCGCACAGTAGACGTATATTATCAATTTTCACCAGTCTTTTTGATACAGTCCTTTCCACCTCTCTTGTTCATTCGAATCTCAACAGAATGGTGCCAATCACTGCGTAACCTGGACAAGTATCCCGTATTTTCGGTTTACCCGGTAGCATCGCGTCGTTAATTTCTAGAGGCCAGTCCATTCCATAGGTTGTATCCCATAAAATAGCGATCTGATTATCCGTCTTATCGGTACTACAGTCCATAAAAAACGCCTTTAATTTTCAAAGACAGACGGAAAAACACGTTTCGTTCTCCATTTGCCGAATCAATCCAATCCACTCCTATAATATATTCTCTCGAAAAAAAAAAAAAAAAGTCTAATTTTTATAGCTTCTGTTTTGTGTCAATTAAAAAAAAAAAAAAACAACAAGCCGTCATCCAATCTCACAGTTTACGTGTCGATAATCACCCGTATTTTCGTGTCTTCACCATTTTTTATGCATTTGCACGCCTCCTCTGTACAAGTTTTTTTTTAAATAAATTTTTTTCTCTCTACAGTGGCTCTCTCACATCGGATTGAGATATATATACGGTATTGGTCCGGGTCGTGTCAAGTGTAAAGAAAATTGCGAAAGAATGTCGAATAAATGTTAACTATCTTGACTATAGATACGTGCGCATACTAGTATTATACGTATAGGAAAAAAAAGGACATTTGCCTATTAAAAAACCCCATACGTAGGCACCTATATATATACTCTGGATCCTATATGCGTTTATAAAGTACTCGATCAATCCGCATATAGGTGTAATTTTTTTCTAACTTCCATCTGCTGCCTCTCAGCACACACAGTCTATCTCGTCCACTCGATCTTCGTTAATTTTTTTCCTCTTTTCCTCGTAAAAACTGGGCGACATCGTAAAAATCGTGTATATACAAAATGGGCAACGGGTGAAAAGGGGCACAGAACTATAAACTATCGATAAAAATAATAATATGGGCTATTAAAAGTGCTTATTTGGGAGTGCAGCATAAGCTCGTATGTTCTCTGTTTGAATTGACATTAAAAAAAAAAAAATATTATTAACGGTTGACTCTCTGCAGTATTTAAAATAATGTCGTAAAAAAAATAACGTCTCCACTATCAGGTTCTAGAAGAAAAAAAAAAATCACGGTCTATCGTGACTCTTGAGAAACGAACGTATTTTTTCTTCAAAATTTTATTGCGGCAAAATATATTCCAAAAAAAAAAAAAAATGAAAAATTCGTCGCATTCTTTAAAATTTTATTATGAGACTGACGTGAAGTACCTGTAGAATGATTAATGAAATAAAAGTTGAGTCAGATTTGAATACAATGCACATAATCTAGAATAGTATCGTCATAGAACGAAAATTTCCAAAACAAATCTGTCAAAAGTAGATTATATACTTATGTACGCTTAAATTTTACAAAGTTTTACTGGATTTAGCCAACGCGCAGGGTTGATTTTGAAGTATCAAGATAACGCTGTCATTTTAATGATCAGTATACACATATATTATGTTTGCGCATCAAATGGTATTTTTTTTTAATGCTGCAGGATGTTTTACGAATACGTAAGTGGATGATTATATTTGAAAAAGGCATCATTGTTTATAGGTACGTTTGACAAATTTTATCTAAGGGGGGAAAATGAGCGTGTATCAGGACAAATGGTTGAAGTGAAACAACCGAAAAATGAATCCGAGCAAAACTCAAAATGAATCAAACAGCTATAGTGTAGGTATATATCTCACAAGGTGGTTCGGTAATGATTAATATCTTACTTGGGATTAAAATTGTATGTGGTATATGAGAAGGTTCTGAAACTTATCTTTCGTTAAAACACTACAGAAATTTTAAATCAAGTTTTGCACGCGACTATTTTACACGTTGAGAGCGAAGAATGTGTCACTTGAAAAAGTAGCTGCCAAAAGGTTAGTTTATCTCAATTTATGAAAAATATAGGTTCTTCAAGCTGGAGGAAAAGTTAATTCTCAAATTATTCAGTCTTCAAGGACGTCTTAAGAAAAGTTGTGAAAATTTGTTTAGTTAAAAGATGATATGATAATTTGATAAAACACAAATACATACACAATTCTGACGCGATTACTGATGCAATAATTACTTCAAATTAATAAATTTGAAGACGAATCTGGTAGCGCGGTGTGGGCTAAAATGCATTAAAAATTACAAATAATTTAATCTCATTCGATGAGACGAAGAATTTATTCCCGACTGAAATTTGGACTGAAAAATAGCGATGAGATAAACAAATACGCCTACCCTTCCTTATACTTCTTCAAGAAATCCGGTAATTTAGAGGAAAACGCACAACAAAATTAAAAATAAAATGTAGCATAGGCTTCATCATTGATGGGAATTTCTCGCAGAAATATCTGCTGGCTACCTACATCAATACTGAAAAATGATAGTGTAAGTCTACAATCAGCAGTTACGATTAATCCAGTTTTAGATTCCACATAGGAATTTTTTCGACAAACCACAGATTATAGCTTTAGTCCACCGAATAACATATACTGCGTATTTTCGGCTGCGGAAAATCTCGTGCCCTTTGACACTTTTATTCAAATGAGTAATTCATAAACAGGGAAAAAAAGTTTAAATAATCTCCCATCATCCGTCGTTTAAATGTGATCGATACTCCCCCATATCTGATAGCCCAAGCCGAGTATTTTTTTCCTCATATATTATCATATTCCTCTACGAATACCTACCAAAAGAGAGGAGGGGAATAAAAAAAAAACAGTAGTGGTAGAACAGAAACAACGAAAAAAAGTAAAAACAGTATCAGTAAGAAAAATTCCAATACTCTCACCCCATTCATAATATCACAATTTAAAACGGATAAATTGCGACTTATCACTACCAGTAAGAGCTATTAAAAAAAAAACTATCAATATTTTAATGTCAGAAACCTGTCCAAATATACTGGCGACCTTACTTTCTTTCACATTGAACCAGAATTATTATTTTTTAAATTCAAATGACTGTGGAAAATTAGACTAACTCACTGGCGCACACGTATTTTGAAATAGGTGGGGCAAGATCACTTGTGGGGCGCTTTTCAGCAAAGAAGCCCCCTCATAATTTTGTTTACTTCAATTGTTTTCAACTTATTTGGTAGTAAAAGGGAGCAAAATTCCCATCTGATGGGGCCCCTAAATTGTAAGGACCGGTGCGACCGCACCACTCGACCACCTAGGTGGGCTCCACAAGAAAACCAGTGTCAAATTAGACTAACCAGTGACAAATCGGACTAACCATTAACAAATAGACTAACCAGTGGCCAATTAGACTAACTTTGTATAACTGTTGTGGATTAAGGTGCATTTTCACGTGTATCCTTACAGAGGGAAAATAATTCCTCTAGTAAGGGAGTGAAATTAATTAATTTCCTGAAAATCAAAATTCTAGGGCTTAAATAATTTTTTGTCCGAAAATCTATAAGAACAATGTTTTCAACAGATTATTTTGGTACTATGACATAACGAGAAAAGATGTATTATGCTTAAATTTACAGATATATTTATGGCTTATTCGGAATTGTAATTGAATAAAACAAGATGAGATAGAAATTATAAATAATCAAATGATCACTCTTTAGGTTACAGTTTTACAGCTCTCTAATGGGTTAAAATTGGATTATTTTTTCTGTAAGTAAAATTGAGTCAAATTAGCATCCCTTACGTGTCTACCAATTATACTCAGACCTTATTTTATGTTGGCGCATTGGTATGTTACATGAGTATTTGCAACAAAGTTGTAGCGCTCTGTTAGTTTTATCATGTTAATGAACGATTTACATTTTCTTACGACCGGTTTTTTTAGGTTAATATTTTCAAATTTTAAAACCCCACATACATTCGTTTTGAACCACAATCAATTTTGATAATATTTTACAAACATTTGAAGATAAGACTAAAATGGGATTTACTGGAAATACATGTACATGTTGTAAAGGAGAAAACCCATTTTTCAATTTTACATCATAATTATTATTTTTTAACAGACAATAATTTTTTTTTTTTATTTAATTGAGAAAACCACAGCCATCCGAAATTTGCAGATTGCTTTAATTGAGAAAATAGCAAGTTCGAAGATAAGTTGAAGAATTGAGTGAGTAGAATAAAAGTGTAGGTACAGTAAAAAATAGTTATATTTCAATGAAAGAAAATCAGGAAAAGGAAGATTTTAACAAAAATTAGAGAAAAAAACTGATACAGGTAGCTAAATAAATTAAAATGAAAACCAAAAAATTCAAAAGAAAATTTTATGAGTAAGTAGTAAAAGAAATAGCTGAAAATTGAAATTGGAAAAAAAATGAAGAGCAAAAAAAAATACTACCCTTTTTCAATATAACTTAATGAAAAAAAAAAAAAAAAATGGAATTTTTTTTTAGCTGCGTTAGGATTAGGAAAAAATAATAAAATGTGTTTTTCATTATTTGCCTTTCAATAACGTTTATTTAAAACATTTTTAGTATATTTTCGAAAAAATGTATTCATCTATTATATCTACTGACAATAAGAAACTTTTGTTTTAAAAAAAGCAATCTATCCATTTAATCATACACTTTCTCATCAGGGGTTGGGGATTAGGCGAACTAAACCTTGTCAGTGAATACAGAATTAAACCCGAAATCACTTCAAACCGTATAGAATCTCACCAGGAGCTCTCAGTCGTTTAAATTACGATGATATTAAATCCAAAAAACTACTCGTAGCTGATAATTTCGTCAATTCGAGGAAGAATTTTCTTTTTTTTCGTCCCCATCGTCATCTCAAATCTAAAATTAGCCGGCGATATCTTTATCGCAAAAATAAATCTGCGAGGAAACTCGATCATGAAGAACGAATTATTAATCCGTTTAAAACGTTAATTGACTGAGCCATGACAAATTGGAAATGGTAAGAAGAAACTAACTGGCGTGTCTGCAGTTTAAATAGCTCTATACATCTATTTAGGTATAGGTATTTAATCAATGTATGCAAATTGCATAGACTTACACTCGGGCACTCGGCAGTAATTAATACTCGACCAATGAAATATAATTGTATTCAAAATTTCAATGACAAAAAATTAGAATTTTACCTATCAACCGAAAGAGAAGAAACAAATTATCGTCACAAATACGAACCTTCAAAATTTGTGACGCGAATAAAAATACTATAAATTCAATAATTTCATGGTACCAAGTTTGACAAACAAATGTATTATAAACGTTTTCCATCCGGAATGGCAAATATAAAATGTCACAAAAAAAAATGCGAAAACAACTGTGGAAGGTTATCGAAAAAAAAAAAAAAATATGACCTGTCTAGGAAAATACGTAGCATAAACGTATATGATAATCTCTTGCTGTTGAAAAATTGGCGAGTAATATTGATTCATTTTATTATAAGCTACGCTTTCAAAATTAATGGGTTCTTTATTTTCTATGTCATAGACTATTTTGTGAGTGAATAATAGAGTTCCAAACGCAATCCAAGTTCAGAATAAGCTCTCTTCTCTTAGATAGAAAATTCTGAATCTGCAATGTAAGTTTTTGTGATAAATATAAGGTTAAGAATGTATAATTGCTGAGAGGGCTTTCATTCCTATTTTTATTTAATTTTTTTCTAAAACTTATTTCTAGAGAAGGAAGGGCAAAATTGAATTATATGATTACGATTGACGAGAAATAATCATGATGGATGATCGATAATTTTCAATCGTGGCAAGTTTTCACGATTGAATGAATCATAATTGATTCAATCGTGCAAATTTCAATCATGATGGTTAAATCGCGATTAAATCGCTATACACAAGACATAACTTGTCAGCTTATAGATAATATTCAGCTTCAAAATGAGAAATTTGCAAGTATGGAGTTGACTTTGACAGATTTGGCTAGATAAACCATAATCTGCGAGAATAGCGTATGTTGTGATGTTCTCGAAGCTAAGAATTTTGCATAGATTCTATTATATCGACCATTATTATAAGAAACAAAAGCATATAAAAATCTCGATAAAAAGAGAATTTTGAGACATGTGACAGACTTTCGTCCATGAAATTTCAGCCGTCGTTGAGGCGGCTAAGGGCATATAATATCGGCCAAGGCGTTAAATCAGTCCAGCAGGACCTCATTTCACGAAGTCCATTGTCGACCCAACAAAGATGGAGCTTTATGACCACCGTCTGCTGGTACCATTATCGAGCTTATCGATCGAAAATTTTGGCGTATTTTCGCGAATTAGAAATGCTCACAGAGATATATAGGTACCTATACTAGACGTACACACCAGAGTGAGATGATCGTTAAAAATTCCAGAATGCCAACCTTCGGCGACGGGACCAGTTCCATTTTACGACAACGACTATCGTAAAATTGAAGAAAAAATGGACAGTATGTAAGAAATATATAATATCTACTTAGAAAATCCTGCATGCAGGTATTACACTCGCACAATAAAGCATCGTCTTATTTTTATTTTTTATTTTCTGTACCTAGTCACTTATAACCTCACAGCATCGCAAGTTTATTTTCTTGTCGACTAAAATCATAAGTAGGTAAAGATGGTAAGGGAAGATAGGGTAAATGAAGGGAAATCTAAATTATTTTTCATATTATTATCTCATAGAATTGGCGCAGTGACTAACTGCAAGAAGAATACTTTTCAAGTTTACTAAAGTTTTTGAAAAAAACAAAATTACCTACTCACTCTACCTACCTATACATAATTAGATTTTTCGGAGAAATTGAAATGAGGAACTTCAATTCAGAATCATTCATCATCAAATCGAGATAATATTATGTACTTCCATTAAAATGTCGATAAAAAGAGAATTTTGTCATTTTTTCAAGTACTTACAGAAAAATATTTTTCTACAGTTTTTAATTTTCAAATACTTTCAATTCAATGTGATGAGTCAACGAAAATGAGAGCTCAGGTTTACACCCAAAAATTGAATCAGAGGGCCCGTAATATTACGTATTGAGTTTTTGAATTTCACGTTTTCATGATTTATATAGTTCAGAATTTTGACTGAGTTTGAGAAAAAATATAACTTTCGTGCCTCATAAATTTTTTGCAATACACCTACGAGTAATTGCCACCAAATTTCAAAAATGAAAGTGAAAATATAAAATTTTGGCTGTGGTTTCCTTTGACTCGTTCAATTAAATTTCACAATTTCATAGACTGTGCGGACTTATAAAAAAATACGATTCTTCGAGTTACCTTACAAATTTAATAGCCTAACATAACAACCAGCTAAGTGACATATTTTTAAAAATTGACTTTTTTTTTGTGGATTATTGTTCTGTACATGAAAACACTTATCCTTGCGCCAAAAAAAAAAAGTAATTCCTAAGCTTTCAAATCTTTTTACTTTAATTTGAAATTATAACAAAAACCAGCCAAATTTTCAAGTTTCATTAAAAGCTTATTATTATTTCTTTTCAGAAGTGAATACAATCATCTTGACTTTTTACAAATGTTTTGTGCCAAATGGATATTCTCTCATTCAATTTTAAGCTTTCTGTGTACTGTTTTCCCAAAAGTTGCGCAGTTTTTCCGGATTTTCGGTAAATTTTGAAAATTGCAGTTGGCTGGTAGTTGAATTGAGCTATTCAATTGATAATCGATTTATATATGTACTTGATTCCAAAAGAAAGAGACCAAGTTTTGGTAGAAATTTATAATTTTATAGTCACTATGCATTTGGGTATGCTTGGTACCTTTCATTCGGACATTTTCACGATAAAAATATAATATAAATTAAAAAATGTATCTTGGTAAATACTTTTATCTTCATGCGCACTCCAGTTTGTTGTATAAAGTCTACTTTTTGCTCCGAGTTGTGGTTGAATAAACGCATTTAAAGAGAAAAATTTTGTCTCCAAACGATCAAACTTAACTGAATTCAGGTTGCTACGGTAATTCTTAAAATACACAAGACATACGAGTAGAAAATAGTTTCCATTGCCTGCCCTTCCCCTACGAGATGAGCTGATCTATGCTGAAAGACGAGCAAAGAAGGAACGTTGTATCAACGACGAATTACTTACTGTAAAACGAATCGTGATAGTGTTTCATGGTCGAGGGGCTAATCATTTGTCAGTAACAGGGGTTAACGTAGGGGGGGGAGCCAAAATTCGAATCACATGGCAAAGGGAGTATCACAATCGAACGGGTGTCGGCTGCATCCAGGCGATTCCGGCAACCGGATAAAAGTGAAAAATTTCTCTCCTCTCTCCAAAAGTGGAATTCGCAAAAGGACACCCGGTGGTAGAGCTTTTATATATTTAGGTCAATCGATACGAACGATAGCGACGGCTATATGCAACGCACACACAGAATACAGCACCCGTTATCACATATACATTAGTCGGCAGAGATACGCGTCACTTCACCACACTTGACCCCCAAGAGGCGGTCATGAGCCGTCAAAAATGAGCTTTGGTGACACCGACGTGACATCGCAGAGAGGTGGTGCAAAAACACCGACAAAAAATGAATACGTGGGGCGGCGCAGAGAGGTGAGGGGGCACAGGCACATCCACCAAAAGGCACGCACGCAACTCAAAGGTCCGACGATGCGGACTCGATGTCACACGGAAACTGGCCAAAATCTGGCGTGCCCTCCGAACGGAGAGTCGCGCCAACATTGGGCGCTTGTTGGGGGGCTGGAGAAAGTAAAAAAGAAAAAAAAAAAACTGAAAGAGAAAGACGCCGAGACAGACGGACATAGAAAGCGAGAAAAGGGCGCACAAAAAAAAAAAGAGATGGCAAAAGAAAAGCTAGCACTCAGAAAGGACGACGAACGAGAAAAAGAGTGAAATCGAAGGGGGCTGGCATAGCGGCGAGGAGGAGGGTTTGCAAAAACGGAAAAAGGGGGCGAAGACATCGACAGCCGGCGGCGGGTGAAGGTAGCTGGAAGGGTTACACGAAAGGCACAACTTTGGGGTGGCGGGCTGGAGGACAAAGGGCGACTGTCCTCGTGCGACGGTTGCAACCATAAAACGGGAGGGGGCGGCAGCGATGGCACTCGACGAAAAGCAGGTACAAGCGGGGTTCGTCGGTACCCCCCCAAAAAAAACCCTCGACACCTTAAAATGATGGCGGTGGGCTGGTAAGGCGAAGGCGACGCTAAAGAGATGGCACACAGAAAAACGCACACGTACATACCCGGAGCCGCCACCCCCCCCACGACATCCACGCTAGCAGACACACGGACATTTTTAGAGAGATGCCTCGACACAGCCGCACAAGAGTGCGGGACAGAGACACAGATAAAGGGACAGAGACTGCTGGCTGCCACAGCCGCAGAGCAAGGAGAGCGCATCTTTTCTCGCACACTGCGCTATACGGTCATGCGCCCTTTTTGTCAACTCTTTCGTCCGTCTTTCGTCTGTAGTCGAAACGACGTGCCCGCATTTTAGCCTCTACTATGTCCTCCTCCGAACCCTTTTCTTTTTTTCGCAATTTTTCCTCTTTTTTCCCCATTTTCCCTCTTTTTTTTCCTCCTGCTGACACCCCCCAAAACAGATACACTGCCGCACGTGCTAGCTATATATACGCGTGGCAACGTCTTCGTGATGAGAAAAAAGCTGCGCTTAAACCTGCCATGTCAAGGCAGGGGTCGAAGGAGCTGGTGGTGGAGGTGCTGCTGAAGCTGGCGATGCTGCAGGGTAGCAGTTTCGACCGGAGTAAAGTAAAAACGCGGCCAACCTGCGATACGAAGAGACACACTCGAGAAAATGCGAACTGAACCCGAGAGTTGGTCCAGACTCCAGATATGCAGTCCGACGAGTGCAGGAGGATGAGAAATTTCGCAAGTTGGTATTATGAGGGACTTGGCAACGTAAGTATTTAGAATTTTTTCATAAGGCGAGCGGGTGTAAATCAGGAAGTAAAAATATATGTATTATAGCTATTAGCATAGCAGCGTAGTAATGAGTTTTGCAAAATGGTGTTTAGGGTCTTTTCCAGGGATAAAATTATCCTAGAATTTAAATAAAACTTTTCTATACGTTGAAGAATTAACTAGTGAGAAGATAGTCTTGGGTAAAAATAGTAAATCACTTTGACTAATACTGAATTCAAGTGTAGGGCATATGGACGATTCTTTCAAAAATATCGATATTGTGACATGATTTTTTCAAAATATTGTTGGCTGCTATTTTGAATTTTTTCCTATAAATGTTAGAATATAACCCACTATAAATAGATCATTATAATATCACATACACAGGAAAACCCTTGAAAAATAAGTTTAAAATTTTCAATGTTACTGCCCAAAAGAAATAGCTTTTTAACCTGAGTAAGGGACACAACGATCACAAACATGACTGGCACTTACACACAATTTCAATGTGAAGCGTATTATTTTAATTGACAATAACCAGATCTACAAATGAATATGTCTCATTACATCTCATTACAGGGAGTAACAGTATAAGAAAAAAAAAATCATATTTTTCAAAATAAGATTTTTGAGATTGAAGAAATGGTGCCGTTTATATTCCAGTAAGTATTTTGGGATTATCTTAAGAATTTTGTAAGGATTAAAATCCGAATTATACTCTTGAAATATTTCTCAAGAATAATTTATCTTGAAAGAAAACTGTTTTGAAAAATATGATTTTTGTTTTAAACTGTTACTGCATATGGCATGCTATAGACATATTGTTGGATTGAGTGAAATTAATAGAGATCTACAACCTTTTCAATAGAAATACATGGAAAGTATGCGAGATTTAATGCGTAAATATTTTCAATAATCGCAGTACTTTCAACTGTTTTAGCAGTAATATACCTACCTATTTTACTATTTTTGAATAAATTTCTACTATTATGGTACATCTCGAATAGTCTCTGTTTTTCTCTAAAAAATAGTAAAAATTATCACAAAAATAGCCATATACTCTTGATAAATACCCATCTTATGCCACCACTAAGGATATTTTTCAAACGAAAGGATATTTTTCAAATGATCCCTTTTAACTGGATTATTATGCCAGTAAACTTTGCCTCGGCCTACGGTTTTCCCAAAAATCCATTTGACGACCTTATTTCACTGGCATGTACCTACAAGAGGCAGAACTCAAGACATTTAGGCCCGCACAAAAGCAAAATGGAGGAAATGCCACCTTTATACCCCCTTTTTATGCGCGAAAATACATACAAGGGGGTTGTTTCATTCGACAGAGCATTTGTTGAAGAGACAGCACAGTCGTCGTCCTCGCGAATAAATGTCGTTGTCGTCGTCGTCGTCACCCCATGTGCAACGCCCATTTTGCCACCCCCCTCCCATCTGAAGAATAAAATTAAGGGGGCACCTCGGTCGATGCGATAGATTTCGAAAAAAAAATGGCTACGGGGGTCGACAAAAGGATTTGCGGGGGGACCGAGATACCTACGACGCGCTGTGTTTCTAAAGGCTGTAGGGGGTCGTGTGGAGGTGGTACAGCCTTTCGTCCTTTTTTTCGGCGCGCTGGCAGCGGCGCCGGTGACACACCTGAAAATATCGAATTGCGCTGCGGTGTCACCTGCTCTGATGACGCCCGCGCCCGAGATGACACGCGCGCTGCCCCCTCATCCCCCTTCGAGTCAACGCGGCCCTCCTAACAGTTACCCCTGCGCGTATCCCTTGCATCGCCCCCCGCCCCAATTTTCCTATCCTTTGCAGTGACATCGAACGCGAAACCGAGCGCTTCGTTTGCGCCGCTCCGTATATGCGAGCATAGAAAATTCCATAAGGGGGCCACTTGCCCCCTCCTTTATCACAGCTTGTGTATTTTATATGTCCCTTTCGTCTCCCTTTTTATTTCGGTAACTGCTACGTACGCAGCGTTTAAATTGTCACCGCCTTTTTCGACGGCGTCGTCGCTTTTTGTCACCTCTACGGCTGGCGGCGGCCTTTGCACGTATAATGACGAAAATGTCGTCGTCATTAGCGGTTCATTTGAGTCTATAATTTAGCCCTTTGTACCAGTTTTATTTTCTCTCGCGCAGGGGTGTGGATACGGTATAGGATGGCTGATGGCTCAATATGTAGAATAGTGTCTCCGCGGCGATATGAGGAAATGTCTCAAAAATTTTCAACATTTTTTTATTCCACTTTTCGACTGAATTTTTTGAAATTCGATATGAAAGGAAGATTATTTATATTATTTCAAAAGCTACACCGAATAATATGACCAAAGTGCCCAAAACAAAAATTAAAAACCAAAAATCACTTACACTTTTCATTACTAGAACTATCTACAGCCATACTTTTGAACAGAACGATCAGTGAAGTTAAAAATATTTTGAATCAAAATTCACACCATTTCTAATATGTTGCAGGTTTTAGCGTAGAAACTGCATTCAGAAGGGACTAAAGCCAAAAAAGGCATTAAAATCGCTGAGTTTTGATCGTCAACATTGAATTACGTTTCTGTTCATATACTCTGAATAACATTTTACAACCAACTACTCCTTCTGATCAGTACACGGAAATAAATTCAAAAATTTAACACGGAATTAAAAATCGATAGTCGATATCGAGAATACACGGCAAAACATAATGATGCGCGCGTTTTTGTCAGTTGTCATCGAACGGTTTTCATCGAACGGTTTTCATCAATATAACCCCTTTTCTCAATGGTTCATTTATTTTTCGTTGACACTAGAAGTACAAGGTGGTGTCATATACGACACCACTCAAAATTTTGAAATGGACTTCTCAAAGGATCTATATTTTGAGAACCCCTGACTTGTGTCATACGACGCCACCACCTGGTCCTTTGAGGTTACTCTTGTGGTGTCATATATGACACCACCAGGTCCTTTGAGTAATCGAGTAAAACCTGGTATTTCTAGTGTTGATAGTTTTAATTTTCTTATACTTATTTTCATTATTGTGGTGCAGTTATTTTTATAGGTACATTTAATCGTGAAAGATTTAAAGGTGCAGATTAACGGAAACTTGCGATTTATTTGATGTAGGTACAACTGAAGTAGCCTAATCTAAAATTTTAGACTTCTTCAACATTTCAACTTCAAACTGTATCTAATACCAGTTTTGAAAATAAAGATTTTTTTTCTTATTCTTCAAATACGGAGAAGTGTAAAACAATCACAAGGACGGCGCAAATTTTCTTTCTTCAATTTTCATGACTCTTATACACTTCAAAGATAAAAAATAAAGATAAAAACTTTTTATTAATTCATGGCATTCATAAGAGCATTTTCTCAAAAATCATGACCAGTTATGACCAGAAAGAACACCCTGCATTCCCAATTAAGTCACTATAAAGAATTCAGCGTGAACCTCAAAATATAAATTTCAAGGGGGAGAAGCTCAATGATTTTTAGAAGGAACACATAAACTAAGACCACAGCAGAGTTTTCCCTTCCAACATTCAACATGAGAAGTTGAAGGCCAATTCGAGCTTTTATCGCTCATCTTCGTAAAAAGACCGAAATTCTGACACTTGAAAACTGGGCAAAACGTGAAATGACCAGTAGTGCGTTTACACGCTTACACATACACCCTAGGAAAACAGGATTTTCATCTTATTACCCAACAGAAGATGGTCATTCTACACCCTTCCATCACCTCCACCATCATCACGGGTACTCACATTTTTATTTTTTGTCATCGCCAGAAATTACCTATAGTCATGCTGTAAATAAACAGCACCCATCAGAGTTCCAGAATTTATATTCATTCAAAAAAAAAAAAAAAAAATAGAAGAAGAAGAAAAGATAGCTATAAATTTAACGACCTCGTCGTATCGTATTTTTATTTACGCGCAGCATTTTTCATTACGCCCGTTAAAAATTACGACACGATTTTAAAAGCTCTAACTTTTTTTTGTACGTATGTGTGCGTACTGTGTATATGTGTGCGTTCACCTATAATGCTTCGTTTGTTGTTGTTTAAAGGTATTTAAGCCGGAAGGTAATTCGTTAGCACCTTTTGCTGCCGGTGTATTGGGCTTCGGGTTAGGTGTATTATGCAAAAAAAAAAAAATAGACGATTAAAAATAAAAAACAAAATTTACAAATCATCTGGTATTACATATACATACATATACTATGTTCATTTTGAACGCTTCGTTAATACCACTAGATACGCACATGGGGCACCGAAAATGTTGATGGGGGGGAGTGCGGGGCTCGATGCAATAAAAACGAATACCGACTGATGACTGCAGTTTATGATGTAAAGGTGTGTGCATGAGTGTGGCACTTCTAATATGCCGTTTGGATGACGTTGTCGCTATTTGTTGACTACACAAATTAGCTCATTCTAATTGCTAATTTCCACCTCGAGTAGATACGTATTTTTATTCAACGTTCGCATAACGCGCGTGGACTCCGGCTTCAACTCTAAACCAGAAGGTCATTGTCAAAAATTTACCATAAAATTTCACAAAAAGCCACGCGATATACAATATGCTACTGGTTCACGTGGCTCCATTATCTTACATAGTTACACTTTCTGTCATTTTCACAATTATTGTATTTATTAATTTTTGACAACGGATAGGATATTATAAAAATTCCATTTAATGTGACGGGCGGCCCGAGAACTAAAATAATTATGTAGGAGCCATAAATGGCATATCATGCGCATTGGCATAGCGTCGTCCATTCAAATAGGACAATAAATAATTAACACGCGCCTCTCAACCTCCTAGGATTGTTCTGTGAGTCCTCTAAAATTAATTAAAAGAGAGGTAAACGTATGACAAAAATATTGGATTTTCCCATTATATTAGGTACCTACACTCGTGAGAAAATCTACACACGTGAGAAAAAATTTTGAAAATTATTATGCTGCATATTAACTTACGAACAATTCAGGTTAAAGGTGAAAAATCAAAATGAAGTATATTAAATTTTAGTATGTAGCACACTAACTTTAAACATACTTCTACTTTTAATATTTTGTATTGATTTTTGATATTTTTTACTAAATCTTGATAAAAACTTATATTAAAAATTTTTTATAATTATAAAATCTGAATTGTCCTCAAGTTAGCATGCAGTTATGCAGTTTTCTATCGGTCTACATCGTTTTAGTTTACAATCAGATTCATTAAAAAGTGTAAACAAAACAAGAAAAAACCAATAACTGTTCATTTTGTTTGCTAAAACTATTTCAAAACAGCTCCGATGAGAACAAATGAGAAGCTACGAAAATCTACTCAAGAGCAGTTTTACTTTTTTTATTTTTTTTGAAGAATCAAAACACAAACCAGAAACCGGTTCAGTTTTGAATCAGTTTCGAGAAGCCGTGCCAAAGCGAACAAACCTATGAATTTTGAAAGAAATTCTGTGTCGAGAAAAGAAAATATTGCAAATGAAATTCAATGAAAAAAAATTTCAAGCCAAGTTTTTCAATCATTCAAAATTGAAAAATGAATTTGTATACTATTTTTATAAGAAAAATGGACAAATTCGAAGATTATAGGTAGTAAAAATTATTACAAAAATAGAAATGAATAACCATATTCGCATATTATATGACATTTATTATAATAATTTTTGAAGCAATTTCTACTGTAATCCCAAAACTGTCCCATTCTTCTCATAAAAATAGTAAAAGTTACTATTCATTTTTCCAAATGCGTTATATTGGATGGTGAGACTATCAAGCTCCAATCAGAATAATTATGAAAGTACTTTCGATAGAGAATTTTTTCAGTGAATATGCTTCAAAATGATTCTCTAATGGTCAATCTCCTTGTAGAATTGAAAACCGCGTCTCTCAATTTTTCATTTTTATCCATAACAAAAAAAATAACCTGAAGTTGTCACATTTTCGCAACATTACTGCATGTATACTTTCATTAAGAACCAATCTTTCCCATAAAAATTGATACGTGATATAGCATAATATACTGTCCAGGTTATTCTCCATGCGGCATTACCAACTTCCAAGTTTTATGAGTTATTGGCATACAAAGCGAACAAAAAAAAAACATTTTGGTAGTAATTTTCATAAGAAAAGATGAATAAATTCAAGATTTACAGTAAAACTACCTACCACAAAAATAGTAGAACATGCTACCTAAAGTTAGAGAAACTACTACAAATACATATTCGGAATATCTACCAAGTCTTGATTAGTCCTCGTTTTCCTATTAAAAATAGTGAAAATTATAACTCTACATTTTTCTCAGTAAACTTAGAAGTAAATCACAATGTCCCAACAAGAAGGCTTGCCTACAGATAGGTAGCTATACCTTCTTGAAAAATTAAATCAACAATTCACAAAGTACGAGTAAATACAAAATGAACACAGCAAATCAACTTATATGAGATATGGGCTTTATCTACCGGAGAGATTCATCCATTTTCAGACCAACATAGTTATTTTGCAGACACCGTGCATTTTCTGCATGCTCACACATACTCACCCCCTTATTTGAAAACAACAACTTGTAAAACCAACGGCTGATTTAAGTCGAACAATCTTCACCCCCATTTTTTTCCTTCTTCTCACATTCTTTAAATGCGGGAGAGGGTGAAGTCTATAGGAGAATGAGGAAGTGAGTAAAAAAAAAAATCCAGACCGTTTGTTATATACCTATATTTCATGAGGGCTAAGTGACGGTTGAACTATAAACACAAACTTTTCAAAGTATACGCAGCACAGACGAGATGATTCACTTATTTTTAATGAGCAAAGCAAATGGTCGATATTTAAGGCTGGGGAATACCCTTATTTACAGCTTTCTTCAGTCTAGGAAAATTAGACATCAAAATTAAAATGTTGTGGTTAAATATCGAAAGTACGTATACAGACTGATTCAAAAAGTACTATACAAACAAACAAAAAATCAGACTAAGGTCAATAAAATTTTCAAAAACAGGTCAAATCAAACAGGCAGGTATAATGGGATGAAAAACTTATTACAGACGCAGAATGATAACTAATCAGGGGAAATGATGAAGCAGTTTTTCGAAGCCTTTATGAAATTTTTTCCTCGTTGGCTTCACTGATAATATGAAAAATAAAAGCTACTTTAAAGCCATGGAGTGGCCACTTTCACTGATAAAGCGTTTGTGGTTTATAATTCCTCCAAGAAACAACTTGCAGCGCCTAAATACACTATGTGAGAAGAGCAATAAAAACAACTAAAAATATTCAAAATATAAACATTGGAAATTGGAAAAATTTTAATCCTCGTTGAAAGAAAACTTTTTCCCTCCAAATAATCACGAGCAGAATGGCTATTAAATGAAATTTTGAGAGTCGAATTATTTTTCTAACGCTTAGAGCTTGCAGCGTATCGAAAAAAAGAACGAAAAAACGCAACCTGTTATAAAATTTCAATGAAACTGAAAAAATTGACTAAAAAATTTCACTGCCCACCTACTATAAGGTCATAAAAATATCAATAGCTTTTAAAATATTTTCTTCCAAATTTTCTTATAGTTTTTCATAACGAAAACAGATTTGTAAACATATTTCAAGTAAAAGATGACCACAGTGACATTGTTTTCATAATTATAAATTTTAAGGAAAAATTATTAGGATCTATCAGAGTCCTGGGCTCACTTAGTATGCAGTCATTGAGACAGAGAAGCTCATAAATAATAATATATGATTTTTTGTGGCTTTCGGATTTGAGCCTCTAGACCGGAAATTTTCCGGTCATTTCTGTTCAAAAATATTTGGCAGACATTCGAACAAGTTCTTTAAATAAGCCAAAAACACCGAGTTGCGAGTAATGACAAAAGTATAATACGAAAAAATGAATAAATCGAAATTAAATAACTATAAACCGAACACAAATTATACAACTCGACCTTCGTCCATGACAAGCCTAACACGACCCCAGGCAATAGAATTGAGAAATTTGACAAATATTATACAGACAAAGCTACGGAGTAGTTATTACAAAGATAAGGTAATTTACTTTCAAAATACCATTTTATTTTCATTCGCTATATAATTATATTTTTAAAATACCGTCTTTCAAAGTCATCAGTCAATTAATTTTTTCCCCGCCATTTCTAAAAAAAGACGTTTTAACCAGCCGAAGAAAAATTTAATTTAGGAAAATTTGTGGAATATATACACGTTATCAGTGATTCTGTTAAGGACATGGCTTGTGTAACAAATTCATAAAATGCACGAGTACGATCATTTTAAATTAAACGTTTTAAATAGGTAGTGAGCCTTTTCAATTAATCCTCACAGGTAATCTTAGTGAATTCATTATTCGACATCACTTCAGATAAATTAATGGAGAGTGCCACAATATTACAAATATCCATCAGGAAATATTTCAGAAGTATCCTACCAATGTTCAATTACTATCCAGAAAATACTACGTCTTTTTAACATCGAGTCAGTAGCTATTTTGTCTGAAATATTTTCACAATATCTCAAAACTATTTTTTCTCCAATAAGTGTGCGAAATTTTCTACCAAAATATTTCTAAAACAACTAAACGCAATTTTGTCAAATTATCAATTTGAAAATATTACTCGACAGATATTTCCACAATATATACAATTCTTTAGCAACGTTTTATAGTGAAGTTTCACGCCCAATGATGTGAATATAGTCTTTGTTCTCGTGGCCAATTTTGCATAGGTAATACAATTGTAAAATTGGCTAATTATTTTTATTCAAATTATTTTTTTAAATAATCTTCTATAAATGCCGTTATGGGAAAAAATTTCACTAAAATCTATTCAATATAGTTCTTTTAAAATAATTTTAATTTGGAAATAATGCTTCAAAATTTTGATTTACTCAAATATAGGTTTTCTAAATTGAATAAATGAAAAAATTCAGATTGTCATCATCTCGGTCAATTTTCAACCGATTAAGCAAATTTTCTCGATGGAATATCTTCTTTATCAAAAGACAAATCGTCGGCTAAAAATTAATTTTCATCAGTACAACAAATTATATAGACTAGATTATTTTCCAGTTGATTCAGCGTGTTTGGAAATGACAAATTATTCTATAGATAAGTCAGAAGCTATTTCAATCACTTTGTGGTGACATAGGCGAAAAAATAATTTCGATATCTAAAACAAAACTGGTGAATAAATAACCACATCATGTAGATGACCACAGAATGCCCGCAGTTTCGAGGACGTATTTTAAAACACAGGTAGGTAACTTAATAAGCCGAATAACTAACTTCGGCAAATAACTAATAGAAAATCGTAAACAATATCGTAAAAAATATTATAGTACCTGGGCTCACCTATTTACAAAAAAAAAAAAAGTTAATTATCTTTGTATCTTTGTCGCTTAGAAGAACAGAAAAATGAAAAGATTAATTTCAAGTTCCTCAAATTTAGATGTTCATCAAGACAAAACTTCACACGCAACAAAAAAAATTTTATGCAATACAGGGAAAAATAAAAAAACAAAACAGGAAACACTGAATTCATAAACATTAAAACATTTTCAGCATTATTAAGAATTCGTGAAAAATTATTTTCTATTTTGAAAGTGGAAGATATACCTACTCGATGCTTGGGTAGTTTATTTCAATAAAAAAAAAAAAAATTAAGTAAGTATGAAAAAATTAAAATCCTCCAAGAATCTAAGATTGACGAGAAAAAAAAAAACGTTCGTTTAAAAAATAAAAGCAAGAGAAGAATTTAAGCCAATTGCAGAGGAAAACAGTAATTTAATTATACCTAGTAGGTACCTACACGAACTTCTTGCAAAAAAAAGACAAAAGGAATTGGTTCATATCAGCTAAAAATATGTAGATATAAGTTGGTAGGTAGTTATAAATTTCAACGAACACAACTGAATTGAAAAAATTTTCAAAAAAATTAAAGTAATGATCCGAATTAAAGATAAAATTATTTGTTCATTGTTATTATCGCAGCATATTATTAAAAAATTTCCAAACAGAACTAATTAAACGCTATGTTTTATAATTAATAATGTTCTTCGACTAACAGAAAATAATAAAATCATAAGAGCTTCCGAAAAATAAAATAAAAATTAAGAAACAGCCAAACTATTGCCAACTAATATTTTTTTTATTTTTTAATCTAAAGGCCCAGTCCAGACAGTGAAATAAAATTTTAGTGTACCTTGCGCAGATTACAAATTTCATTGAGTCTTCACATTCACACCAAAATTAAATTCTAGCGTAGCAAGCTCTATACTTGAAAAGCAGGTTTTCAAATGAAATTACAGCGGTCTCAATGAACTACCTATTTAAAGTTTAATTTTTCGGCTAAGTATGCAGAAAGGGAGAAAAATGAATTTCTTTAGTTAACCTGCCGGCAAGTTTCAAAAAGAAATTCACGTTGTGAACTTTCAGAACCACTTTTTACAAAAAACCATGAACCAACACACACTGGCTGAAACTTGAATTATTTCACCAGCTTCTATTCGCACATTATATCGATTTCAGCATAATTTAATTATTTCATCATCATATTCAACGATTTTATTAGTAGATTTTTTTTTTCTTTGGAAAATACTAAAATTTACAAAATTAATGTACCTAAATACCAACTGACACAAAACTATAAAGTTGACAAAATCCAAAGTTAGAATAAATTTGACTTATGGCAGATTCTAAGAATTCAAAATTGTTTACGACAAATCGTTTTCATAAACAGATCTTCGAATTTAAAAATAATGTTGCCAATGTTGCCACTCGCATCTACTAAAATAGGACTTTTTTTTTTCTGAATCTAATAACTATAGGAACTCAAATTAATTGTTCATAAATGAAACAATATTTTTTCATCACCTCAATGACCACTATCAAGTGTCCAATGTCTCATAATTATTTTATATTTACTAACGAGGACATGAAAATCTTTAAAAAATTTGCAATTTAAATTATGTTTCACCTATTTGAATAGTTATAGAGAAGCAGGTTAAAAATATATTGAAAAAACACGAATATTACTGATTGCGGGTTCGCAGTAGCTAAGAACGAAGTTAGTTAAATACCCACAGATTATGTATAAGTTCACATAATTATAGCTAATTTTATGAGTTTTCTCATGAAAGGCAAATAAATGATTTTGGAAAAGAGATCATTATTGCTATCTTTGGCCCTAATATCAATTTCCCATCTCAATTTTTTCTTTGTATATCTACTCCATTTGTTTAGCAAATTCTAATATTATTTTCTAATTGATTTAAGGGCCAGTATTACAATTTCCGGTAGCCGATTTGACACACCATTACAGCAAAAAACTTGGCTCTCTTGATTTATTGTTAAAATGGTACATTAAATTAGTAATCCATAAACGTAATAGCGGCCCCAAGTCTGTAAATGAAAAACGTTATCCATATACTCAGTCTGTGAGTCGAATGTATGTGAATCTGATGAGTAATGACTTTATAGGAAAACATCTGAGAAAAATGGTTCTACGAGCAATGCACTAAATGGCAACAAGATTTCATTAGCAATTTCAGTTAAGTTTTAATTTGTCGATAACATAACGTTCCACCCGGTATATTCTAGGATTTCAACGTAAACTATAACTACTTTGTCTAAAGAGAAAAAGCTGAGCTATCGAGTAGTTCATGGCTTCAAACAGAGATAGGAATGAGTTAACTAAAAGCTTATAACGAAAAACATGACTGAAATATGGATTCGGCATGATACGAAAAAGTTCAAATCTTTTGAAATGGTATCTATCACCGAATGCAGTGACGCGATTCTGCTGTGAGGGTATGGTAAACCGATCCTCATGCTCCTCTCAGGATGTATCTACATTCCTCCTGGCAGTAACTAAAATTAACCACTAATTCGGTCAAATATGGCGAATTCGTAAGGAGTAAAGACTCGGGAAGTAATTTATTCTAGGTACGTTATATTAATATCGTTGAAAATAAATCACATACCAGCGATACCATGTTCATCCGAGTACAAATTCTCCTCCACTTTTGTCACCATCAAAAACAAACAACAACAACAGTTGAACGGGCACCGAACATCAACCGAAAATCTCAACACTCAATAAATTGCACAAACAGCATCGAAAAATTTTACACGATATCGAGGGAGAAAAGTAAAAAAACCGAGTTTGAAACTGAGAAGTGAACGCAGTTGACACAATCGCGAAGGTATCGTTTTCGAAACAATGGATGAGCGGGGAAAATTTTACACGCGGTTTTACAAACAACGAACGTGCAACGTGCTGGACTGAAGAAAAAAAAAGGACGCAATTTACACTCGTGTATTTGAGCTCACCTTCGGGGGCGAGGGGGTTTAAGGGTTATTCAAGCAAAATATTTTCTTAATGACACACGACACACTCGGTCCGACAAATGCGAGACACGTACTAAAAGCTCGAAACCGCCGCTTGTCGAGTTTTTGTCCTCCGACGTGCTCTTCGTTTGGTGTGTGTGCGTGCGTGTGTGTGTGTTTGTCTCCGTGAGTGTACATATTTTGTCGTACGCTCCTTTGTCTCTTTCGTCGAATAAAACGTGAACGAGAACATACTAACACACGCGCACACACAAATACACAACGCTGCCGAACGACGACTGGCCCCTACCGACCACGATTACCCCCTCCAGTCGACTTACAAGTTTGTCATTTGTCGTTTGCGGTCGGTTAGAGGCGGGCATTAGCTGGTCGTGTCACTCGACGAAACCCCCATACCGTCTTTGGTGAGGCGTCTTTTTCTCCTCTCTTGCTTTTTTCGCTCAACAATTTTTTTTCGCCTTCGTACGTAAATCGTTAGGTAGCTATTATTTTTCGTGGAATTGAACGAGTTTTTGCACGAGACAAGTCGAGACTCGAGTAGTAACCCGTACATTTAGTAGCAGATTATGGTTTTTATCGTTATTTAGAGTATCTTATTTTTTGGTATAGCCATGCTAGCTAGTCAAGTACGCTACGTTTCAAGGACACTAGATTTTGTGATGCGGATAAGAAGAACGTTAGCAATTTGCAGTAATGAGATTGTCAATAAACTTGGCTTTTAGTAAGATTCTTTCGAACAAAAATGATATCGTTTTACTGTAGGTGCTATCCGCTTAGCCTGTTTAGCATCCGTTTCTTCATCTCGCAGGATTATTGGCAGGGTTGCCACGACTAACGCATGGATACGAATAGTCTTTCCTCTTCTCCTCTCGGAGTTTAGATGATATGGTCTTGATATGTATACGGCAAAATTCGATTATTCGCCGTTACTTTCACAAAAATGTGACGATTTTTTGTTATTTTTTATACGCTTTTATTCTATCATTCCTTTAATTTTTATGATTTTCAATTTACTTTAGGAAAATGTTGGGAGGCTAGAAATTTTTCGCCACCCTGGCTCCCTTAGTTCCACTATTGATCTTTACACAGCATACCTGGAAAAAATACATCATGACAGAAATTAGGGTTACTCAATTAGACGTCAAATGAGACCAAAAAATAGTGAGCATTGAAATTGTGTGGTACACCTCCAGTGCTGATTATCACATAAACAAAAACGTACTTATTCTGGTAGCTCGTGTTAATGGTCAGAAATAGCAAGTTATGATTTTCTCAGCTGATAGAACACAATCGGAAAAGTTTCAACATTTATTGAAGTATCAAACTATCAAACGGAAAGCTCCGAGCACTCGTCCTCCCTTCGAGGATAAAACTGGTCAACCTTTTTTCTGTTTTCTCAGGTGATGCAAAAAATTTTTAGGTGGTGCACTTGCACCCCTGCACCATCTAACTTGCCGAACATGATAATGCATGATTTCGATGTATAATGCCAACTGGCTTTTCAAGTAAGGTATGTTATCAGTTTTTTTATGGTGTCATAATAACGCTCTTTGTTAATTCTGGTATTGAAACTATATTCTCATCAACGTAATAACATGTGTAAAAAATTACACGCTATGATACTAATCACTAGAAGTAACAGACGGCGTCATATATATGACACCATCATCATAAGTTATAAAAATTGGTAATTTTTGATTCACTTGAAGTCAACGCTGATACTTGGAATTCATCTGTGCCATGTCGCATTCTATTTTTCAGTCTTATTGATTACAGGTGCAGAAAATTGTTCCATCAGAAACACTTGAAATTACTATAATAGTTCGAGCAACCCTGATTTATGTCTTATATGACGCTACTTGGTCTCTTCAGTACCTAGTTGAATAAAACATGGTTTTCTACTGCTAATGAACAATAATTATCTACTCACGAGTAATGTCTTACACTTGTTATATACCCTTTGCTAGTCGCTAGATAATTCATAAGAAAGTTCTCTGGGCATCTAAATTTTCTGTCTTTTTCAGTTACGAAGTTGGGCTCGAAAAAATTGAGCGAGTGAGTTTCAAAATTGCTGTATAATTTCAAATAATACAAATGCAGAAAAAGAAAAAATATAGGAATGTAAACAATAATTCTGCCAATAAACGGACTCTAATATTGTTATATTTATATGGTTAGGATAGGTACTTTTTTTTTTTTCAATTGAAACTTATGGACGAAATCAGGGATAGAGTTCTCACCTTATCGAGGAAAGTTGAAGATTTTAATTGCTCTACAGTATTCACTAGTTCTGTAGTTCAGTTCAGCCTTACAAAAAATTTCGAAGAAGATAATTTTATATTATACTACCTCATCACAAAACACAATTTTATTCCTAAATATAACTACCTTCCTATTAACGATAGGTTGATAGTTGAGGTTATAAAACCTTTTGGGTCACCAATTTTATGGTCCAAAGATTCGGGTGACTTAATGATAGCATCCATAAACTTGTGTATTATTTCATCTTTTCATTCTGTTTAAGTTTTCTCTCCGTTTATGACTATGCTATTCACTAAATGGAAAAAAAAAGTGATAAATATCGTCAATTGTTTGCCAATTTAGACGACCCGCCGATTTTTATGCGACCTCATCTTTTCAGATTTTTTTTCAAAGACCATCAAATGAACCAATTTCTTGCTTCACTTTTCTCCCGCCAAAAAAATATAACTCGCGTCACGCCACATTTTTTTTAACTGCTGTCAATTAATACACAGCCACAGGGGGAGGCGTTATGAGGGGTTATATGGGGCAAAAAAAGTCGTTAATGTTTTTAATTTGGTCAGTTATAATATTGAAGGCGAGTGCTTTGTAGCGGTTTTCAACGATATCATAATTTTCGGTCGACTGATCGTCCTGAATAAAGGTTTTTCTACCCATCAATCCGAACGTGGTTACAGATAATGGTGACGAACATAATCATGGCCACGATTAGATAGCGTATAGAATTTTTTTATATTAACCTATACCCACGTATTTAAATGATGTGATTTATTACGTCGTGTTTGTTTCCTGTACGCAAGTTGCGCAAAGCTCTGTGAAAGCAATTCTTTAATCTGACAATAATATTATCGATTTGGTTCTGCTGGTTTTTTTTTTTTTTTTGTGAACTACGACATTGATAATTAGGGAAGAAGATAAAGTTAGAAAAATATTTCGGTTCTTAATCGCTAATCAAGCGAGACTATCAACTGGGAGACTGACGATTAAGATTTCGTCGACTGTTGCTCGAGTCCTGGCTATTCGAATTTCGGATGATAATTTGGTGTCAGATTGAGCTTCGTTAAATTTTCCATCAATTCGTCCGAAAGTAACGAATTTCTTTGAATTCTATGCAAGAGAGTAGGTTAGTACCTAATTAAATGATAAAAATAAATTATTTTTATAAATAAGTACCTAGTGAATCGAATACTGGTAGGTACTGACACTATTATGTGGAATGAAAGATTTAAATGGTGTGTTCAATAAATGTGGAGACAGTTTTTTTTTTTTTTTTTTTTTTTTTGTTGAGTACAGATTACGCTATCTGTGCGCTCACGTGAAAACTATGTTTGAAGGTGGATATCAAAGAAGACCCTACCTGTGGCGGAACCAGCATTTTTTTTTCCAGAAAATCTTTGGAAAATGTCAATATCTAAAAAACTAATACTGAAGCTAATTTTTTCCCCCAATAATTTCTTCCTTTTTACTGGTTAAAATCTCATTTGGGAATATTTTTTGGGGCCAGAATTTTTTATAATGGGCCGTGGCCACCCTTACCCCCTTCAGTTCCACTACTGGGACCTACTAACTACTAAGTCAACTTAAGTCCTTTTTCGAAACCATCAGTTTCATAATTTGTGACCTTTCTTCTTGCTACAGAACCATCATTTAGTTTACTATACCTCAGAAATGCATGAAACTACAGTATTTTTTAAATGGCTGGGTCAGCTCTTCTCCTTCACTGTTTTCTATTTTTTCCACATTAAAAATAAAATTGCTTTTAAAGAACGCAGGGTGATACACATAAATTATTAACGAGGGATATACCTGTCTGGTAGAATAGTTGTCTAACTACATTCAGCGAGGAAAAATATCTTACTAGCAAACTGTGACGTTTTTTTTTTTTTTTTTTTGTTTCCTGTAGAAAGTAGAAAATGTGACTTAACGCGTGGTTTATCATTTCACCTGTTCATTTATCTAAGTTTGCTTAGTGTCTGAGATTTTTAATAACTGGCTATAGGAAGTGAAGGTGACCTGCCTCATAAAAATTTTTCTTCAAGTAAATAATATACAACGTGGATTGTATATGTTTTTAAAAATATAACTGATTCTAATTTATACAAATAGGAGATGAATGGTGAATCCTACAGAATTATGTCACATTTTTTATAGAATTAATTAGAATTTTACAAAATTAGATAAAATTAATTACCCTACCTGCTTATTTTTCAAACAGGTAGATACTTTTAAGCATGTTAAGATTTATGCAGTTTGTGTCATGAGAACGACTAAATGACGTCAACTCTTGTGGAAAGTTTGGAGTTACGAAGACATGGCCGTACATATTTTACTTAAAAATACAGGGCTATAAAGTAGCGCAAATAATCATGGTGGGGGGGGGGGCTAAGCTCCCAAGGCTGAAATACCCCCCAAAGAAAACTATATCACTATAATCACCTTATTGAATGTTTATGATGTGTCAACATCTTAATTTTCCCGCAATGGCAAATAAAATTTTTCATCGCCTCGCCCCAAATAGGTGTATCAAGCTAAGTCCATTCGCAACAGAAACCTTCCTAGTTTTTGTCTCTTTATTCAATTTTGTTTTCACGTCTCACTCCACTCATCAAAGTCCACCATCAGTATAATTTTATCGATTCACACTTAGAAGCCAGTTAAGCAACCAAGTTAACTTATGTTTCATTTGCATAGCTACTGAATTTTCAAAAAACTAAAACAAGTTACTCCTTTCGATCTCTTAAGACCCTACTTGAAAAGTGAAGAAAACTACCGAATCGTTTACCAGTTTGAGCTTAATTTTTTCATCGTTTTATAATGTAGACATTTTTTTTAGGTTTCCACGAAAAGAAAAAAAAACAGTCGAAAAACACCAGCACTGCGAGGAGACACACCGAATAGTTTTTTATTATTTTATTTTATTTCCATTTAAACATAGTACAATTCTAATACGTGGAAGTTGTTTAATGTCTTACTGACATTTTTACATCCACCTTGATAAAATTGGCTTTAACGATGTCGTAAAAACGTAAAAAGCATTAAAAAAACTACAAGATGACAAATATTTACGCGATATATAAAAAAATATCTTCGTTTAATTTAACGATTTTTCTACTTTTTTTTTTTTTTTTTGTATAGATACCCAAAATTTTCTATTTCTCTCACTCGATTTTTTTTTTTTGGTTAATTTTTATTCGCGTAAACGAGCGTACATAAAAGAGGAAAAAGAATCTGAAAAAGATTTAGTTGTTTTATTGTTTAAAATACGAGAACGACCAAGTTTGATTACTTTGATTACGGGGGACGACAAATTAAAAAAAATAACAAAAATTAAAAATCTTTGAAATCGTGATTTAAGGCTCCGATTTCATGAAAATAGCTGTGTTGAGGATCATTACGAGTGTGGTCAGACAAGCCACTGAAAAAAAAAAATTATGGACCGTCAAACGAAAGCAAAAAAATGCGAATGTCATAAAAATATTTCCAACTGCAGAATATAAGGATATAAATAGTTTTTTGATATAATGAATATACCTACCAACTCTGATTTCGGATCTCTTTTTTGGGTTTTAGTGGATCAGATTGGATTAAGATGCAGTTGTTACAGTCTGTAGTTCATAATATTATCTAATCCGAAAGATAACGACAAATTAGACAGTTTTAAGGGTTGTAAAATAGGGGTGCAATGTGATCTTATTGGTGACTATAATTTAAAGAATCTACTAGTTGGCACTTATTTTTTTCTTATAATCATTAAAAATATTGATTGAATGGGTCAATAGATTTATTAGAAGCTAATAAATTTTATAATGAATGGCAGCCAACCAATAACAATTAGAAAATTGTAATCTTTTAGGTAAGCTCCATGTCGCTGGTTCCCCACCTATTGAATTTTGAAATTTTGACACTTGTATTCGTTTGTGCTACATTTGTGCTGGTTTGTGCTGGAATTTTCATCGTTTGTGCTGCTTTCCCTTCAGAGATATTTGAGAAAAACATTTTCAAGGTCAGTGGGGAACTAGCGACATGCTCTTCCCCACCAAAGAGATATTGGAAATCCAAATGAGCCATTTGTTTGTGCTACGTTTGTGCTGGCTTGCGCTGCCATTTATTTCGTTTGTGCTGCTCCCCTCTCTCCTCCGCAACCAAAACAAGTGCTCATACCCTTGAATGTATGAAATTTTCAAACAGGCCAGAAAGGTTCAAAACTAGTGCCATTTGTTTGTTCTACGTTTGTGCTGGATTGTGCTGACCTTTTTTCTGTTTGTGCTGTCACCCCCTCCCCTATAGTGAGTGTGTAGGTGCTAAGAGGTTAGCTTATGGAGAGAGGGAAGCAGCACAAACGAAATAAATGGCAGCACAAACCAGCACAAACGTAGCACAAACAAATGGCTTATTCAAATTTTTGAAATTTCAAGTTTCCAAAATATGACCCTAATTTCAGAGTTTGGTGACTGGTTATTGACCTCTACATTGTTCCCTATTTTCACACCTCCCATAGAACTGAGTTCACATGATTTTTTTATATTCTGGCAGCACAAACGTAGCACAAACAAATGGTACTAGTTTTGAACTTTTCTGGCCTGTTTGAAAATTTCATACATTCAAGGGTATGAGCATTTTTTTGGGTTGTGGAGGAGAGAGGGGAGCAACACAAACGAAATAAATGGCAGCACAAACCAGCACAAACGTAGCACAAACAAATGGCTCATTCGGATTTCCAATATCTCTTTGGTGGGGAAGAGCATGTCGCTAGTTCCCCACTGACCTTGAAAATGTTTTTCTCAAATATCTCTGAAGCGAAGGCATCACAAACGATGAAAATTCCAGCACCAACCAGCATAAATGTAGCACAAACGAATACATGTGTAAAAATTTCAAAATTCAATAGGTGGGGAACTAGCGACATGGAGCTGAAAAATGAAAATGCAGTTAAGGAAATTTTGAACTACACAACAGTCTTCAGTACAGTTAAAAATAAGAGGGAAGGTTAAAATTTTCAATTTCTGAATTTTTATATAAACTTGTTCCTCACACCCTAAAAAACATTTTATGTGATCATGGATGTCGGAATATTTGCTATGTGCAGCTCTTTTGAAAACTTTTTCAACTTTTTGGAGCATCGGTAGGTAATAAAAAAAAATTTTAAGACATTTTGGAGCAGGATTGGGAGTAGTAGGTACAAGGAGCAGAATCAGTTGAAGAACTATAGTATGATGATGGCATCAATGGATAATATCAGCCAAAAAACTTTGGAACTTTGAGGATAATGTTTTCCTTAAGGCTCGAAATTCCATTAGATATTCATGATAGTCTGCAGTTTCAGCTTTCCAATGGAAGGGGTTGGAGGAAAGAAGGAAGAATTTTTCAATATTAGCGGACGTTCATCAAAAAACTTATTTGAAGCAAAATTTTAAAATGTGGCTACTTGAAGACACTGTTTGAGAGTACAGCCGAAAATTCCCCATCAATCAATACGTAACTGAATGAAAAAAGAGAATGCATCCCGGTTAATGCACTTTTTCAACATACCTACACTGATACATCCATAAGCTGAGTAAGTAGTCAAGAAGCATGATAATTCTCCTGTATCTATCATTTCATTTTCATTCCTGACAACAGTCCAATCCAATTCAGAAATGTCTATTTTAGTACAATTATAACAGTCTACCAATATCATCAAGTCCCGTATACCATCTCTCATACACTTTCGACCATAAATCAATGGCCTATCTTACACCAGTTTATTTTTCTTTTTTTTTTTTTAGGAAAAGATGATGGTATATTTTGGTTTTTGTCGTTTTTGGATCGCGTGAAATACATTTGCGACACAAGTCGATAAAATTTTAGTGTGGTTTTTAGATTTTTAGAGTAAAACATAAATAATAAAAATTAATAAACTTCTCTCTCTGGTGCGAAAAAATCGGAAATTTCTAATTCTTATTCACTTTTACTCGATACTATTTCTGCCTTCTATATTTGACCCTCTACACCCGCTCACTCTTGAGCCCTTTTTTTACTCGTTGGCGAGGATATGCGTTTTTTTATTAACGAGATGACGAAAAACATTCTCGACGGTCGTCTGCTTAAAAGGTTTCTGATAATAAATCGCCGTCGAGTATATATTTTCTCTGTCAATATATCGCAGTATAAACGTGAATCCGTTTCACTATTGCTCTCTGTATTGCATTTTATACGTCCCAAAAGCCCAGTTAAATGAGAAACGTGGAGCCGATCCAAAAATAAGATACATGTTTAGGGTACAGCAGATACGACATTCAATAAATAGCCCATCAAATTGATATAATTTTTTTGAAGTGAGAGAACATATACTTGTATAGACGCCTCGCAGGTGTAGGTGTATTTTTTCCACCCTGCAGGCTTAGGTACCTTCGAGTGATTTCTTTTGAAACTTCGCTTGAAAAACTGGAAATGGGAGTATGCAAGTACCTATTGATCATATTATATCTACCTTTTATACGAGGATTGCGATAATTAAGTCCTCGGAATTTATTATTTTCTTCTTCTGGGGCTACACTATGTGTAGCAGTTGGCAGAATAATACTTCGTTAGCTTATAGAGGCTTTTAGAGTATGGCACATACTTGAGCCAAATAAAAGTGGACAGTCAGCAAACAAAATTTTGTGCTGTCAACATGGCTAAGGCGTCTCACGTATAATTTGGGGAGCGCATGCGCAGAAAGTTGTTGGTTGCCACAGTTGGCAAATGGTTGATAACGGTTGACAACGAAACTGATACTGTTACCAACCTATATTCCTGTAAAATGGTAAAATAATTCTTCGAAAATTTTGTTCAATTTTGATGTTTTACGCATGCGATTCCTCAATTGCACCTCAGATGCCTTACTGATGCTGACAGCACCATTCTATATGAAGAGGATAGTGCGCTGCGGCTGTCAAGTACTATAAGCACAAATCGATGATAGACTATGAATGATATGACAGAAGGGCTAAAAAAAAAAAATGAGTACTCAGAAATGAGAGTATTTTTTTCATGAAATAAACAGTGATTTTTTTCAGCTAAATGCTAATCCACACTACCATACTGAGTGATTCTCTCATTTTCAAGACAACGATAATTTTGAGAAAATTAATTACTTCCTTAAAGAATATTTACTAAATTTTGTGGAATAGTTAAACTGCCGAGTTATAAACTGTAAATGAAAACGACATAGTAGAAGGTATTCTAAGCAAATGTTGTTCATGTTTCCAGTATTAAACTGTAGGTATTTAGCCTCTCGGAAATTTCGAATATTATAATATTGAATTGATTAAACGCTTTGTTAACTTCGTCTGAAGAAAAATATCTACGGAGGAAAAAAACCAAGTCGTAGAACAACGAAATGATGAAGAAGTTGGAAAATTAGATGCGGATGAAAAAAAGTAGAAATTGTTTTTTCTTCGATGGTTTTCCGACGTTCCGGGTAATTACTTGGTGGCAGACATTAACCGTTTGACTTGGACCGTGTACCATGTTTGAAATGGTCACAGTGGCCGAGAATCACCGAGAATCGGTCTCTTTTGTGCTGGCAAAATCACTGGTGAGATACTATGAGGTGAGAGGTTACAGTAGCAGTTGAATGCTTGATTTAGTAATGTAGGTCTACCCTTAACAAATCTAGACATTGATGGCAGAAGCCTCAATTCTGTGTAGCTCAGTTAGGGCACACTTGTGGTGATATAACTGTAAAGCACGCAAGCATCACTGACTCTGATCCCTGAACTTGGTATTTCATGTAAATTTATCTCCTCGCATAGTCAAACGTTGGATTACTCGTACCCCGCCAGTATAATTATCTGCAATAAAAGCTTAGCAGAGACAGTAAGTAGGTATCTTATGAGATGGATAATTGCGTCGAATAGCTGACTGAAAGAGAATATTTCCATACCTTGAATTAAAAAGATACTATAATTGACTAACCCTTCACACGGATATTGCCAGAAAGAGCTTGAGGCATTTATCTCTCTAAGCAAAATCTTGGCTGTTAAGAAAAAATTTCCTCTTGGCAAAAGGATTCTAAGGCTAATTATGATTCACCTTTCTCACTGACTAAAGACTTAGTTTCTGATTCGTTTTATGATCTTACGAGATATACTGGGTACATATAACCAGATCCAATAGAATATTCTACTAAAAGAAGATCCTGATGGAAAAAGTGAAAAAAAGAGTAAATTCAAGACATAGTTATTTTGATATAAGAAAACACGAAGCGGGTGGACACATAAAAAAACCGCGCATGACCATAGGAATATAACCTGAATCTAAAGCTGTAGATTAAGTGCAGCCTATATGGCATTTGACGAATGGATTGTGGTACACGTTGTCGTCTCCATCCCCATATAATATGTCAAAGCTTCGGCACAACGTTTATATAAATAATTAATAATATCGAATTACCGCCGCCTCTCTGTCAAATGACGTTTTGATGAAGGTGAGGTGGGCACAGAGGAAGAAAAGGTGAAGCTTTGAAATTTCTCCTTTCATGCTGCTTGTCAGAAATAGATCTAATCAACGAGTAAAATGTTGATTGAAATCGTTAGGTATTTGTATAGCAACGCGTATTGAGTAAATAAACGACGCACGGGGGTCACTGGCCCCCTTTTCAGCCCCCTTGTCATCGATGTCGATTCATGATTCTTGTAGAGATATCGGTGACCGAAGCTACATCAACAGCAAAGCTAACTTCACCAAGAATGTGACATAATTTCAAAATGGGTACCTAATCAGTGTGAAGAAAGAAAAGTTTGTAGAAATATAGCTGCGAAAAATGCTAATTGTTCGTCAGCTTATTTATTAACATCGACGTTCATCACTCTTTTTGCCTTTGAAAAATTCAAATTCTCACCTCACGATGCAAGCAAAGGGTACCAATGTGCTGCACTGAAAAAATTTAAGTTATAATTGTATTAAATAATTGGAATTTCAAGCAAAGTTGAAAACAGAACCATAAAAAATTGCTTCTAACCTCCGCAGCTCATTTTTCTTCTGTTGGTGTTCTCATCCATTTTTATAACCATCTTTGAAACTGCAAACAATGCAATAATGAGATTTATGCACAAAATTTTTGGTCATAAAATGAAACTCATCCTGAAGTACTCGCACGTTTTTGTTAAAAAAAATTTTGCAAACCCTAAAAAAAATCTCATATATCTGGCGAATTCAGTTTAATTTTAGACCAATCACATGAGACTCGAGTCTGTCCAGTGTGAAATTATGAGTAGTACAAAATCATTCACTCAGGTGTAGCCATCAAATGTCAAGAATTCGGGGTGAACCTTTCGAAGCCCGAGTTATATTCCGGTCTACACATCCTCTTCTATAGTTGTGTCTTCGTCTTCCACATCCGATGGCGCACACCTTCGATGGCATTAGATTAACCATAATGATAGATTTTATGTCTTCTGAAAGCAACTGCATTTTATTGATGTAATTTAAGAGTTCATTTTATTGGACTGCCATATACGCGAGTGCGTGTGCGTGTGTACATGCCCTGCTCGTGCATAAAACACACGTATGTTAATGGTGTTAGTGTTAAAAACACGGATGACAAAGAGACAGTTGAAATGTTGTCTGGTCCGAAGCAATCGTCATGCATGTCTTTGATGAAGACCGCTTCGTAGAATGGTCATAAATGTTCTTCCAGTTGTTGCCATACCTTCGGGCCATATACATGAAAGAGTAGTATCCGAACCTATCCTCTTTTTTGCCCCCTTTTTCTCTTTTAATGCTTATAAGCTATATTATGACAGGTCATCTCGATTCTATCATTTAATGCTGCACCCTCTTCTTTACATTACATTCTCATTCTTCCTTTTTATTACTAAATGACACCTTTATGTAGAATTTTTGGTCATCTTTCAGTTGGAATATGTTATCGCCGGACACCTGTAATCTATTTTATAACTTCGACAATGGTTTTGATGAGTCGAACAGAATTGATGAAATTGGATAAGAGCAGAGTAAAAGTCGTCGTTTGGCTGATTACAGGAGTAACATTCAGGAGGCCTTTGCAAAGGAAAGCGTACCTATTTGGATCATATTTGAAGTAATGTTGAATTCCTTTCGGGTTTACAGAAATAAACTCGGTTATTGGAAATCAAGCTAAAGTGTGTAAGAGATAAGTAGATAAATTTCATTACAATCCAAAAAAGAACTTATTTTATAAAGTTCGACTAGCTCATACTTTCGCGCTATTTTATCCATTTTCCTTCGAGAACTTTCAATAATTTCACTATAAATTAAATTTTTCCGTAAATATTTGGCCACAGGTACGTGAATTAAAATGGGATTAGCGTAACAAAACATTTATAATTTTTCTTTTATTACGACTAACATTGCATCTCATTTACATTTTCTTTGCGCTATTTTGTCCATTCATTTTTGAGATGTTCTGTTAAGACGAGTGATTCATTGGGACGCTTTTCTATTCCCCCCCCCCCCCCCGAAAAATCTATTCAACGAACATAGATTTGAGTAAACGTCCGTTCATCCGTCCATTTATTGAAGCCAAAGTTTTTCAACATTTTTTCGACCAACCCAGTGTTGGTTGAATCGATTTTTACAATAATAGCACCATTTTATATTAGCTTTCGGTCCACTTGTCTAGTATTTAGGATTAAAAATAAAAGTATAATAAAAAGTTGGAAGCCAAATTTGAATCTATATTTTCTCCCTCACAAATGATGCTATGGGTTTATACTTCATACCAAGCATTAAAGTCACCCTGGAAGTCAACTTACACAATTAAGAAATATCAGATAATTCCATCAATATTATTAAGCCAGAGGTTTTCATTCGGAGCAAGACTTAGAAAAGAAAGGACCTACCTATACATTACCATATAGCAATCAAAGTCTATTCAAACGTTATACACATTTATAGATGTACTCTGCCAGAGTCGTGTAAATGACAGAAATTTACCAATTTTTAAAACTGGTTGAAGTGCTCTAGTCACCCGACTACCGATGAACCCCCCCTCCCAAAAAAAAAAAAAACGAGAGACAGAGTAGGTACCTCCAAAAAAAACGTTATACAATTTCTAAAGCATTAATGGCCAACACCTGTCACATGTTTTCTTAACTGACAGCCTGCAGATACAAATTATTCGAAAAAGTGCACCAGGGGGAGGCGTGGAAGAGAAAAAAAAGTCATTTTACAAATTTCTGATGACTCACGAGAGACTTTGAACACTAACCGAATCGATTTGATTCGGTATTTAATCGTTTACATGTGTATTTATTTTCTTATAGGGCCGATGCTCCATTCTTTCAGCTTCATCAGCATCGTAGGCCAGGAGGTTGCGGAGAGAAAATAAACGACCTGCACGGACACTGGATGGTACTTTTGGGCACTGCCGGAGATTATGGCGGAGTGCTCCAAATGAATGTGGTTCAAGGGGACTTTTGGTAAATACGTGGCTTTGTCTCATTTCTCTGGCACTCTATACGTGAATAACGCAGTGGCCAGGGGTCGAAAAATATGGTCGTGAAAATACCTTCCACTCTATTCGACAATATCAGCGCTAATTGACACGGTAACATGGCGATAACATCGTCACGGTGATGGCTTCACAGAAGGAAGAAGCAGAGTCCAGAATGAGAGACAGGCCAAAGCTGCGAGAGAGAAACAGCTTTTTACCAGCCGAGCAAATAGATGCTATATACACTTGTGGATGCTCGATGGTAACGGTAATAGGACGTTAACACCGCATTTACGAATGTTTAATTTGTCCAACGTGTAACCGCTAATTTCCATTTGCGCAGTTTTTCACAAAAAATTATACACAGAGTGTAGAGTGGGCAGGGCTGGAGAGCCGCCAACCGGGTCCAAGAAGTCTGTTATTAACTACCTTACTCGTCCAATTCTTTGTCTTCGTGATTTGTGAACTGTATTCTATTCGTCCATTGTAAATATGGCCAAATAAAGGTCACGTGAATACCATCGAGTCGGAGAAAATCTCATTGTTTCACAAACGTGGCGATGGTCGAATAATGCGAAAGATGATATAGATCTCGAGAAATAGGGCTTGACTTTTATCAGGTTTTCATTTCTGCTGAGCTACCCTAAGCCTCTTTGGGGAATGCCTGGTTTTTGGCCGTTTTTATGCTGAAAAGCACCGTGAAAAGTTGGTTTTTCTTCATACTACGCGTTGGACTTACAATTTTCATTTTCTGAAAAGGAAATGAAAGGACATAAACAATTGCCAATAAACTTTGAAACGTTCCAAGTTTTATTTAAATCTGTTCAAAACAGTACTTTTACATATACCTACATTCGCTTTTGCTTCCACATGAACCAATTATACGAAGAAATTTAATTTTTGATTACTTTTTCTTCATATCCTGATTGTTGGGTGGAAATACAAAAGCAAAAAATATGTTTGTTGCGACCCTCAGCATCGACGTGTAAAAGGATTTGTCTCAACTCATATGAATACTTATACCGATTTTTAGTCCAATGAAAGTTGCGAGAATCCGTCAATACAAAAACAAATGCCGCACAAAATAGTTTTTTTGAACTCTTGAAAAATTACGTTTTTGGCACTTACATCATTCGGTTCTGTAGCAATTCATTTCATTATACAATCAAAGTATAGATAAAAAATCGTACGTAAGTCCTTACTATCGAAAAACAGCTAGATAGGAAAAATTCTGAATTATAGGTAAATAAGAAACATTGAGCAAAATCTTGATTTTCTAAATCCCCCTTAGCCCACGATGAATTATATAACTTGATTCAACATTTTGAAACTAAAATCAAAATGGCACAGAATTAAAGAAATTAAGAATATCGAATTCATGGTAAAATTCAGGGAAAATTTCAAAATTGCAAGCTGTTTTGGAATAAGTATATGAAAAAATTATAAAATCACATCAAGATTGTAGCATAATCTGGATTAATAAAATGAAAATTAAATTTGACTAGAAAATAAGACACAATAATTTTTGTAATAAGAAATATTATGTTTTGGATTTTCACAACTGGCGACACTGGAGCGGATATCAATCAAAACCTGATTATCGAAATATGGCATTGCAGAGATACTCGTATGAGAATTTATTGGGGATTTTCATTAGGATTGATATCGGATAATTTTAGTGGTTCCCTTTGTTCATAGGGCAGAATCATCTTTTGAACTCAGGTCAAAAAGTTTGGCTACTGCAAATTTAATTAAAATTGCGAATTTTACAAAACTGTTAAGAAAGAAAAGCCAAAATATAAATATAGACGTATTTTCATTCCAACAATTTACGAGAGTATGTGCACTGCAAATCAAAAGCTATGGGCAAAGGGGGGGAGGGAGGGTCGCGATTCTACCTTCATCGTTTCGAACATTTGTGCGATCAAAGGCCACAAACTATGATGTTCTTTTGATGGTTTTCACACACACAAAAATACGCATCAAATGATTATTTAATGTTTTGAAAGTATCCTCCCGCCTTCACTCAATTCTCGCTCACTTTCTAATAGCTGTAGCGTACAACTTTCGTTTGCTCTATGGTAAATTACCTTTATTACGCTTTTCAAATGTTTTTCCGAATCGGCGAATAGAAATAAAGAAAAAGTAGAAAAAAA
The DNA here is from genome assembly GCA_038050395.1 of Parthenolecanium corni. NCBI lineage: Eukaryota > Metazoa > Arthropoda > Insecta > Hemiptera > Coccidae > Parthenolecanium > Parthenolecanium corni. The sequence continues at coordinate 2,064,982 of JBBCAQ010000007.1, read as the reverse complement.
AGTAGCCCCAAAAAAAGCGAAGAGAAAAGAAATATAAAATAAAGAAAACCAAAAAAGAGTTTGAGAGAAAAAGAGCAAAAAACTTTTTAGCTGATTTCAAAAAACGGCTACTGGTTACGCCCTTTTCAAAGGAAGACAGAGCGAGAGAAATGAAGAGAGAGTAGAAAAAAAAAGGTAAAACGTCAGTTGCTTTTGTATTTCCTTTTATTTTTTTTTTGCTCTCGTTACAAAGAGAGCACAGCTTTTTCTTTTCACCGAGTGTACGAGCGCTTTTTCGTTTTCAAGTTCTTTCGTGGCTTTTTCGAATGTAAACTCGGAACCCCCCCTCGTTGCCCCTTCGCGATCATTTCCAATTTCGAAGTTTTGACTAAAGGGGGGGTGGCAGGACAGAGATACAGAGAGGAAAAAGTGTATGTATACGTCTGCGAAATATCAATTAGGAAAATGTTTTCAGTCTGTAAATTACGTGAATGCTATACTTCGGTCGCATATACTGAAAATTCTAAATACGAAAAGCCCTGAATTTTCCTTTTTTTGTAAACATTCGTGCACTCTATGCTCTTTAATTATTATTTTCTACGGAGACGTTTGACCTATTATTTGTAAATAAATGAGCTAACTCTGCTTTTGAAAGTACATTTTTACACTCATTTACTTCTATAGAAGTTGGAAATTTACTGGCAGAAAGCTAAAAGTGTAGTCTATGACCAGAATTAATCCAAAGACAATGTCATTGTGATAAGAAAATCTTATAACTGTAAAATTATTAAAAAATTCAGTATTTTTCCTTCGGAATGGTCTCAGATGGTCAAAACACAATTTTTCATCTTGAGGTCCGTCCTCGCTGGAAGGAATTGATGAGCCGAGCGAAGCGAAGGCCTCAATGGCGAGGCTCCTAGTAAATAAATGAATAGCTGTTGCCTTCACGAAGAGTCGTGAAGGCGAAGATGAATTCTCTTTTACATCAATTGTCCAAGTAAGTATATAAAAACGGTTCATTAACTTTTCTTGAAAAAAAAAACATTTTCAAATCAAACATGAAGCATACAACTTTCCATGTTTCATGTGAAATACTGAATCCAATTTGTCGCTCATTTTTTAGCTCAGTTTGTTGCTCATTTTGTGGCTCAATTTGTATCTCATTTTGCAGTTCAATTTGTAGGTCAATCAGGAACCTAAAAAGCCTTGTCCGGACAGACGTGATCATAATTATATGATAACATTGGACACACAAGGACACGCATAAAATGGACTAAAAGTCTCATTATGATGACGTCATCATACGATAACATTGGACACACACGGACACACAAAGGTAAATAAATTTTAAATTGTCAGAATTAAGGTTCGTTTTCAAATCATGTGGTCATTTTTAAAAAAAGTAAGTTTCTTGCCTAATTTCGAGGTCAGATCAAGCACTCGTAGCTTTTCATTTTTACCAGTACTAACCATCCATAATCTGATGATAAATAGTTAAAGATATGGAGAGGGAGGTGCACTCGTCATTTTCACATTTCCTACCTTCGCATCGTAATTAGATTGAAGGTGTCTCCCCTCGGTAGTTAATTAATACAACAGAAGGCGTAATGAAATTTTTTCAAGTCCAATAACCTGAGAATTCGCGGCTATCTGTCGGCTCGGGCCGGCTAACGGTCGCATTTGGTCATTTTTCTATTTCAAGGTGCAGGCTGATGAAAATTATTAATGTCGTTAATGGTCACACATTGTACACGGTCGTCACCCATCCTGTCGTGTCCTCGAGAAATAACGTCGGTATGAAAAATACGCGATATGGAAATCATAAAAATGTATAAAAATTATCAAGAAGGAGGAATAAGTTAATGAAAACTGGGAAAAAATGAATTTAAAATACCACAAAAATAAGCGGAGAGGTGTAGAGAAGTTGAAAATAAAAATACTGCCACCGTACGGATGACAGAGCACAGAGGATAAAGCATAATGAAGTAATAACGAGCACGATAAGAATCAAGTCGAAGAGGACCGAATGCGCCGGCGACGACTTGTGGATTGCAGAGTAATTTGAAAAAAAAAAAAAAATACACTTACTGCAGTACTACCTTTAATACTGTACCCTATACTATATCTACACATCGTACATAAAAGCCGTGTGCCTGCTCTACCATAAACCTACCGCTGGACAAGTTCCTGCCATATACAGGCGTCTTCTACACGTGACAAATGATCGGATCGAACCGGTTCATTTGGGCACAGGTGGGCTTCCAGGCTGCACAGTTGGCGCATGCTAAAAAGTAAAAACATTATTTTCTGTGAAATGTGTTGATTTAGTAGAAATAGATAAATGATGTATTTTAAATTATTGCCAAGTTTTTAATTTTCTTAGATTGCTCACGCAGGTGACGTCATTAGAGGTATCACTGGTTCATGTCTCAAATTCAAGGCTGTCAATCAAAATAAATATTGGTATTGGTTTTTGTTAAACTGCTACTGATTTTGGACTCTGGAGCAGAGATTTCCTCTGGGATGCTTCGAATTAGTAGAGAAAAAAATTATACGCAGATTTTCTCTGGAATCCGACTGATGGGACGGTTAATAGATTTTTTTTAGTCTCTTAATTAGTTTTTGTTTATTTATCCACATCCTTATTAATTCGTTATCGATGAAAAGATGTTCTAAAAAAAATTTTCAGTGGCTGCGACTTGGACTTATCTTTTTTTTTGGCGGCCACAGGTGGGTCAGAAATTTGAAAGTGGGCCGCTATAGTTCTCCTCGTAATTCCAGGAGTGCTAATATCAGATTGGATTTAAAATAATTTTGAACTTATTACTTCGATATTTACATCGAGTTCATCCCGCCTTTCAATTTTGCTTTTCAAATGTTTTAGTATAGATTATGATTTTGGATTTCATTTTAGTTAACAGCACTGCTAAAACTTGCTGGGTCGCAAAAAACTATCAACTTGTTTTGGCTGATCTAGCATTAGCATGTACTACTCGTACAAAAACACTGAGCTCAAGAAACTAAATTACCTATAATCTGTTTGTTAAAAAAAGTGAATTTACCGGAATGCACTTCAGTCATCTCATCATTTAGGCACCAACTGATCTAAAATTTTTGGCAACAGTCCACTATTAGAAAATGTCTTAGAGAGGTTTGCAGGCTAAATTTTCAAATTTTGTTCCTAATAAATTTTAGGGGCCTGTAAAAATTGACATTTTTTGGCACAACGTAACTCAAAAACCACATCAAAAATCAAAATTTCGGAGACAATGTTTGAGAACAGATTAGTGAAAATGTCAGATCAATCGTAAAATAATTGAGCGACCGAAGTGCATTCTAGTAAGTCCATTTCTTAGTAAAGAAATATAAAATCATCTGTTCCCAAATTTCTGATTTTTTTTTTTGTTGAAAATGTTACACTAAAGTAGCTTTTGTATATTGCCTAAATGCTAATATTTCTTTCCACAGTAAGATCGTTTGTTGCACCTTTGAATAACCCACTGGACTTAGTTCAATTTTGATCGGTCAGTTTCGCATGCATGCACCGTGACTGCTATATTTACGTGTAAACTGTGCCATTACAATGCAGTCTTTAAATTGTACGTGGTGTTTTTTCTAATAATGAAAACTAATTGAATATTTATAAGGGTAATTAGTTTTTCTTTCAACGTTTTGGTTAAAACCGAGTATTCTCCTTCTGCTTTTGTTTCTTTTTAATGAAATTACGACGTTTATAAAAGTGTATTTAATTATATGAAAATTAGAACGTATTTGGAGGCTAAGATCTCATCTTTGTTTTTTTTTTTTTTTTTTTTTTTGTTTTATTTACAACAAGAAAAAAAACTTTACACATATATGTAATTTATTCTTCTTCGGCGACTTCTCACAATGTCCTCCAAAGCATGACATGTGCTACGATGATAATTATTTTTTGATAATTAACCGAATAAAGAAAATAAAGAGAAGTATATACTATGGTCCTTTTATAATGCGTACAGCCATTCCGCTTATATAAAATATTCGCTTCAACGTATTTGCAAAATAAACTTCTATTTAATAACCGAAAAAAATAACTATACATTTTTTTATGAGAGCTGTAAATTTTGTCGTTTGTTTATGACTCGAACTAATTTTCGACGAGGTTCTTGGAATTTATGAACTTTTTACGATTATATTGTCTACTATGGAGGTTAAGGTCTGTAGTTTTGAGCGGTCAGTGAGCATCATGGAGCAGCTGAGATTAATAAGTAGAATCAAAAATATAGGATTTTCATAATTTTGGAAAGTACAGGAAAATTCATGTGATTAAATATTGCAGGAAAAATAGGAAATAAAAATGAAAATAATCAGAGAGAACAGGACTTTTGGCTGTGGAAAGTCCTGACCTCTGTAAGCTATGCTAGATCCAAAATTATGGATCGAAGTGGGTAGAAACTAGAAACTGGGTTCTAATTTTCATTTCCCATGTGTTATTAGGAGGTTATTGCCATTTTATTTAAATTCTACATTATGGTAGGTGAAATAATATTATTATGAAAAATTATGAAAAAATTTTCCATTCGAGCAGAATTTTCAAGTGGAATATATTACAGTATATAACAGAATTAAACCCAACAAATTTCAGTTACTCTTATTTATGGCATAGCTCCACTAGGTTAACCGATACTGGAACCCATAATGCGCCTCCAAAAAGCCCTCTCACAAAATATCCTGACTAAGGGCCTGAATTTATTACTACATGTTTGTAGACAATTGGTTATAGATTTCATTCGGCTCGACCAAAGCAATATTACCACCAAAATAATACACGCAAATGTATTTTCTATTCTCATTTCTCAAAAATTATTAATTACGGATTCGCTTTAAGATATCGAAATAAAATTTTCTCGACTATCCGCTTCTGAAAATCGATAGCCTTGGCATTTATTTTTATGCTTTTTCTTGCTGTTAGAGAGCTTGTGGCTTCAACATCCAGCTTCTTCTACGATACAGCTATATAACTTGGAAAAACGACGAAAGAAAAATAGTATAATTGAATTTATTTTACAACTTTTATCCATCCTGATTCTGTAAATCTACTAATAATTATTCAAATGGCCCATTTGTACTCGCAAAGATGTAAATAAGCCTCGAAAAAGTCTTTCCACTGAAAGCTACAAGTTGAATAAATTTTCTTTTTTACCCAAAAACTCGAAAAAAAAAAAGGTCCACGTTCCAAAATTATACGAAACGTAAATATTCTACTTTAGGGAAAAGAATACTGCAAAGATCTTTCAAGATTTATATTAATGTGGGACAGGGAGAGCAAGTGGCGACCGAAAGCACGTACTATGAGGAGAGTTGAAGAAAAAAACGTAAGTATAGTATGGCGCAAGTTGGAAAAGTGTGTAGGTGTGAAGCTGTATAGCCCATGTGTGGGTAGAGGGTAGAGAGACTTTTGCAAAGAAATTACTTTGTGTTTATACGTTGTGGAATTAGCAATGGCATATGTCCCGAATGCGGTGATAAATACTTATCGACGTCTCGAAAGTTACCCACCAAAGTGTGGACCACCACGTTTTGGCCCAATGTGATTCATGGCCCCTTTTTTTGAAGCATAGGCGATACTGTTTACGTGACGCTTATACAAGTTGCATACTTAAAGCTTTATATGCACGACGGTGTAGACGTAAACCACCTTTCTTCTCCCTCAAGAATTGGTTAGGACAGACGATTTTTTTGCTTTTTCACTTTTTTTCTTACTATATTCATTCCTTCACTAGTATTATACTATTCGAAGCATGTAATTCGATCACCATCTTTCTTTTTTTTTTCACTGTTTATACGACCCATAAAATGTGTACTTACCTATTGCACTTGCGTGTTATAATTATTTGAAAGAAATAATTAAAATATTAAAAATCTGATAATCATTCTCATTAATAAACTGAAAACATTTATCAAATGTTTTCCTCATATTCACTTTCCTTTTTTAAAGAGATTGGTTGAATACATTAAAAATTTTGATTTTCCTCAGACTTCTGTTTCAGTGTAATGAGTGTAAAACAATCTTGGAGGACATAACTTCAACTTTTCTCAGAGTAGGTAGTCAAATCGATGCTATCTGAGGACCTGAAGTAGTGATCATATCAAATCTTCAGGCATCAAATAAAATTTCATTTTGCATTATACTCGTATGTAGATTCAAGTACAATCAATCTCACGTGAAAATGAAGATTTAGATCACTTCGAAAAGATATTGAAGTCAAATTTGAACCTGTTTTAGGATTATGGTTCGGATTTTTGTACATATACATTCCTCATGCGCACTTACACATCAATTTTGAGTTTTTCGTCAAAATAAAATGATGCAATAAAATAATCAATGATTCGGCACGCATTATTTTACTATAGTTTGTCGGGTACTTCGCATTTGAAACTAATTTTATTTATTTATTGTCATCTGACTAAGACATTAGTGAGACTATTAGGCTTCAATAAAAGTCGACAATAATGCCGCATTCATCTTGGTTTTTGCCTCTCGCAGTATCTCATTGAGGCACTTTGAAACATCGTAAATATCTTTTTGTACAAAAGGTAATAGGTGAACTTGGGTTATTGTTTTCCATATGGGAAAGAGAAAAAGTCTGTAAGGACCTTTCTTTATGACTTGTGTGTAAAAATAATCATTTTGGTCGATCATCTATAGAAACCGCACCAAAGGCAAAATACCGTAGTTTTACGTTTCTCCCCCCGTGTAGGGGTTGACGATATATACACTTATAACACTTTGTGGATAGATCATTAGTCCGAGGGTACGAAACTACATGATAACACTCGGCGGGAGATTTGATTTCTTTTGCGGCGAGACGATACAAAAGGGGAGAAAAGGGGAGTGTGTAAGGAAATTGAGAGAGGCAGCGGGTTTTATGAGACAAGGACAAAGCCGTAGGACGTGGGTATAAATGATATGTATAGAAAATATATGATGTATTATGCAGGGTGGGTCAAAAGTAAATGGAGAAATTTTGAAGGGTAGTAAGCAAAACTTTAATCTTTACTTTTCTGTAAGTGTTTTTGTTTAAATGAACTTAATTTTTTTTTTGAGAGAGAGTGGGAGCATACTGACATTTGGCTGCGGCCTTAGCAGTAATTTTTTTGGAGCTAATAGAAGCCACAATGACAGTTTTTTATAGTGCAATTTGCTACTTGGACTATTTGTTTGTAGTAGAAAATTGGTCCCAGAATATAGGACATTGAATGGTAGATGAAGTAGTAGAGCTCCTTACACTTTGTGAGTGTTTCATTTTGTTTAAAAGTTCTAGAAGAATGAGATATGGGAAAAGAATCTTTTTGATTTTGGGCCAGAAACTGAAGGGCCAAGTTGTTCAAGGTGTAAAACTATTTAAACATTTCAAGTCTTTACCTCCATCGGTAGTCTTCTGGGGGCTGAAAACATATTTTGGCAATACTAAACATCTTTTCATCATACCTTTCTATGTGAATTTTATGACAGGCAGTACTACTTGAGCTCTATAAACAGTCAAAATTTGGCAGCTCCCACTTTATTAGTTTTTATGTTTTTCTTGCGGTTTTAAATTTTCGATAATTTTAACCTATGAAGTTTACAAACTAAACTTATCCCAGAAGATAGTTTATACATAGTCTGCGTTTCACCCAAATTGTTTTTACATCAATCATTTTTTTCTGTTAGTATGAGAACATCTTAATCGCTCGTTTTCATTAGCAATGTTATCGTTAAATTATTTTGATTTTTTTAAAAATTGGTTCATTTTATTGAATGCATTTTTTTTTAAATGACGCCACAATAAAAACCGATACTGATTATCTGTAGCTCATAATCTGTACGAGTATATTAAAGTTTGATAATTTATTTCCAGAGCACCCTGTATGCAGGCTATAAAGTACCTATAAATATATTAAAACGGGTATAAAAAGAAGGAAAACAACAGCAATTTATGATTTGATATGTCGTCTAAGCGCCACCCGCTGATTATCCCCATTCTCTTTTTATACGAATCCTGTACAGGCAGCTATGCTGAAAAATCATCTTTAAAACCAAAGTCATCGATGTTAACGGTCTTTTAATAGAAGGACAGTACTTTTCATCCACATTTCTTTGTTCGGTGATGCAAGATACCTGGGCGACGACATTCGATTATGAACAGTTGTGGTGGTTTTTGCGGCTGTTGGCATATTGTTCTTTGATCGATATCACCCCTAATGCCGACAGCAAAAAGGTCATTATTTTTGCCAAACCTTTGGGTACCGTTATGGATCCAAAACGATACAGCCAAAGACCTGCGTATTGTCTTTTGCGGTGCCTCTTTCTGAAAAGCCCTCGACTTTACACGATGAAGGGTGGTAACAAAGAAACTGATACAAAAAAAAAATCATTTTGCAACTTATTTAATTTGATGCTGCTTCAAATGTACCTTTGCGTGGTCGGTATAAAAAATATTCGTACGCTTTTACGAGTCATTCCACGTAGTTTGGCTTCAGATTAATTATTCAGGGAGAAAATCGAGTAGACTAGACGACGTTCAATTCAGTTCACACTACCCATAAACAGGCACCTATACTTGGAGATTGAACGTGAAATTTCCTAATTCACTCTCGTGTTACAAAAACTGAAAAAAAATTTCAGCGCGTTAAAAAAAATATTTTTGATAAATTTTAGCTTACCAACACATTGTTCCTCAACACTATGTAACTTCTTTCAAAATAATAACAGTATGCAGATAGTAAAAATCCGTCGATGGTTTATTGTCCTTCCTATATTCTATCTTTTTCTGCTTCTCAAGTTCATCAAACTTTAAATTGGCTTCTTTCAACTCAATTCTCTCACTCACTTTGCCTTTTTTAAACAACATGGTTGAACGTGGTAAGTTGTAAAAAAAAAAAAAAACATGACAACAGAAGCTAACGTACGAATACAAAAATGTTGATAAGCGTAAAAGCGCGATAAAAGTTAAAAGTTGCTTTTCTCTTTGTGGCTTTCAGAGTAAACCTCTTTTGCACCCTCTAAAAAAGTGTAAAATCCACGAAGAAATTTTCCTTCAGCTTTTACACCTTTTTACAATTTGGTCGTTGGAAAACTTTACATTTGGAGAAAATACCAGGAGACGGGATTTGCATGCTGTCTTCTTTGGTTTATTGCTCGATATTCGCCAAAGTCCGTCGAATATTCTTCTATCTGCTGTACGAACGCTTTTTTTGACTTATCTGTTCGTGCGGCCTTTAACAAGTTCTCTTTCTCTCTACCTAACCCCTTTTTTTCTACTTCGACAAAGAGAGGGTGATTTTATTTATGTTACGCTTTTTAAAGTTCCCACTTTCCTTTATAAATTTTTGGGTCGGTATGGCTGGTTTTTTGCTCTTTTTGTTGGAGAATGTTCGCTTTTACGTATATTTTCGAACTTGTATAGGCTTTTAAACGGATTAGAAATCAACGTGAAGTCGGCAAAATGGCTAATAAAAATCGTCGAAGACAGTTGGCGATGTAGTGTACTCTCGAAAGGCAAAAGATGAGGTTGGGAAAAAGAAGAATCGTATAAAAAGGTATTCAAATTGCTTTTGAATATTTGCATAGAGTAGCTCCAGAAGACGGGGTTCTATTTCTACAAGGTAGCGAGAGAAGGCTATCAGGAAAATGGGAAATTGTATAATATTGGATACAAAAAGAGTAATCCTGAATAGTAGGTACATTACATACCTGGTGGAGGAATTTTACTTGGAGTTTGGAAGATCCTAAAGCATGAGAGACTGGCTTCACTGCTACTAAAATCTTGCACTTATGATACGTCTTTCAGTCTTGAATATATTTGATGGATTCTATATTAGCAGTGTATTGAATTCTTTCATAATTTTCTGTCGAGTTAAAAAATTTTTATTTAAAGAGATCAATTCACAGATGGCAATTACTCGCTGAAACAATTTGTAGTGGCAGTTTCTACTATTTTGGATTGGAAAATTGAGATGATTCAAGATTTATGGAAGAAATTATTACAAGTAAATTTGCTAAGCGAGTGTTAGTCGTCTTAAGAAATTAAAAATCGATTCTCGATATCGAGAATGTAGGCAGAACATAAATGATGCACGCGCTGTTGTCTGTTGGCCACTAACCCCCTTACAATTATGCTTCCACAATCCGCACCGACGTAGCAGTTTTCCATAATTTAAGGTAGTTCTCCAAGTGTCACTTCTCCAAAGAGCTTACACGGACAAAAGCCAAATTAACTCGCACAAGTCATCCGAATCACCCTGCATTAAAGGTGAAATACGGTGTGCGTGTGTGATCAATAGTAGATAATTGCACGCCGAACTGAAGGGTAAATATGCTGGAGAATGAGGCGAGGAACAAACGCTAAGAAAATACGAAAGCCTTGTCACTTTTTCGTGTAAGTGCGAGGTCGCGAAAATGCCAAACAGACGTGGAGTGGCAATTTCGCAGGCAATTAACTCGCTAGAAACTTCCTTCTTTTTACATCGCCTTCCTTTTTCTCCCACAACTCGTCTATGCACTTCTTTTCCTCACTTTCACCCCTCTTCTCACTCCTGCTCACTCCTCATCCAACATATATTCTCAATCAGGGTGTCACAATATCCGCACGGAAGCCGAACGTTTTTCTTTTCATTTGGAGCTGCCCCTTCGCCCCGACTGCCTTTTTGTCCTTTGGGCCACCTTAACGAGTGAAACGGGGTTAACGAAGGAATTTTTCATTGTGCTCTCCTGTACGTACGTTCCTATAAGTGTCGACATACTACACAAGAATTACTAGAATTCCGATGAACTTTTGGCAGTTGATAAAGAAAACTCTTGAGACATTGATTACTTTCCAAAGACTCTAAGCGAGTTGTGATTTCATTTTCACCGCATTGAAAGTCATTTCTCGAAACGTAAGTGGACTTTAAGGTCGGCAGGAGGGCTATGCCCACTAACAAAGCTGGAATTAACTCTCCCACTTGGAAGAAATCAAAATTTTTAATTATATCAGATTCCAGTTTTTTCAGTTATTTTTCTTTTCACTTATCATCATCATCTAATCAACTGTTTTTATTTTTTGAAAATTTTCAATGAAAAACTAACTCATTACTTATTTAAACTATTTTTCATTTTTTTCTTCAACATTTTAAAATAATTTTGTTCTCATTATTTCGTTAACTACCTATATTTTTATTTATTTTTCATTTTTTTATCTTTTGTTTATTATTATTACTTAACTTACCTATTTCATTATTATTTTTTTCATTAAAAAAAAAAAAATTATTTCTTACCTCTGTATTTTCTATTGTCTATTATTATTATTTTTTAAATTTATTTTTTCATTTTTGTTTTTTAGTACGATGAACAAGTAAATTTTTAGCCCCCCTTCCCCAAATACATCAAGTCATATCCACCTACGTATATAAGTACGTCTTGATTAAACACAAAAATATAAATTCAGTTTTTGAACTAATTGAGTCATAGATGAATGCAGAGAGTAGAGGGAAATAAAAAGTTAGCTCATATCGATGGCTCAGTGCGTAAAGGTCATATTTCCAAAATATTACATTTTTCTAAAGAAGTTTATCCTGATCTGAATTCCCATGTAGAATTTTCAATATTTTACAATTTAAAAGGAGCATTTGAAAAAGGATGTATAATTTTCTTCAGGAATAATTCTATAAGGACATATTATATTGAAGATGAATTCTTTTGTACTGGACGTTCCTGTTTCAAACATAATGGCCTTAAATTTGTCCCACCATAACATAATGTCCCATTTTTTCGTATTTGATGACGTCATCATACCCAATTATTACATAGTAAACACTGATGATGACGTCATTATATCCAGATAGAACATAGGAACCGCAGATGGTGACGTCATCATACCTAGATACAACATCTTGTCCTTCCTTGATGACGTCACAGATGATGACGTCACACAGTTAAAAAGCGGTTGATGACGTCATCATACACTCTTTGAAGATGAATTGAAGAAGAATGATGACGTCATTATATCCAGATAGAACATAGGAACCTCAGATGGTGACGTCATCATACCTAGATACAACATTTTGCCCTTCCTTGATGACGTCATCAAAAGATGACGTCATCAACCGCTTTTTAACTGTGTGACGTCATCATCTGTGACGTCATCAAGGAAGGGCAAAATGTTGTATCTAGGTATGATGACGTCACCATCTGCGGTTCCTATGTTAAAAAGTGGTTGATGACGTCATCATACACTCTTTGAAGATGAATTGAAGAAGAATTTTGAAGATGAATTCTTTTGTACTGGGTGTTCCTGTTTCAAACATAATGTCCCACCATAACATAATGTCCCATTTTGTTTGTACTTGATGACGTCATCATACCCAATTATTACATAGTAAACACAGATGATGACGTCATTATATCCAGATAGAACATAGGAACCGCAGATGGTGACGTCATCATACCTAGATACAACATCTTGTCCTTCCTTGATGACGTCACAGATGATGACGTCACACAGTTAAAAAGCGGTTGATGACGTCATCATACACTCTTTGAAGATGAATTGAAGAAGAATGATGACGTCATTATATCCAGATAGAACGTAGTAACCTCAGATGGTGACGTCATCATACATATATATAACATTCTGTCATTTTTTGATGACGTCACAGATGATGACGTCATAGAGTTAAAACAGTTATTGAAGATGAATTGTTTTGTTTTTATAAGAAACATTTTTGGATACTTTTTATAATCTCCTGTTGTAAAAGAGAATTCATCTTTCGCCTTCACGAAACTTCAGTGAAGGCTGCAGCTATTTTTTAACACTGACATGATGCTGTTAGTACTATGCTCTAAAATGCTTTTTTTGACATTCAGAGGGCACCTTTCACCCTCTAGCTTATTCTTTATTTTAGTTACACGAATAGTTTGTTTTTTCAAAGTTAAATTCGCCGTTTTTCAACAAACCCTAAGAGGGTGTGACAAGAATAAGGAAACGGCAATGGCACTGAACAGAATTTTAAAAGATTTTACATTCTCGTAGAATCGGCACCTTTGCGGTCAATTAGACACGAGGTTTACCCTGGTAAATGAAAACACCAAGACATTCCATTGTTGAAAATGCTTTTCAGTTCAATTCTGAGTGGGTTCAAAAAGTGGTAATGTTTTTTATCAAGTGCGGAAACTGCGAGAGTGAAAATCGAATTAGAACTCGATTCTTTCCACTTGGTCAATGATAGGAGGACCAGCAACTTTCGTTTTGCTTTCTTCACTTCTCTTCTGCACAGTTTTGCTTTCGTGTTTTCTGAACGAGGAAACGTTTGCACGTGTGTTTATTTGCGATAACATGCCCTTTGTGACAGGCCTGACGTGACGAGTTCGTGCTTTGTCCACTTTTTAGACACACGCACACATCCCTCGTGCCTGCTGCTGTAAATGCAATTGACAAGAAATTACGTTCGATTTCCAGAGAAATTCTAGTGAAAAGTGTATTGAAAGCGGCGAAAATATATAGGAACCACAAAAATACCCATTAAATGGAAAAAATCCGACAAGAAGCTCGAAAAAACGCGATGCCAATGAAATGAAAAATTAATGCATGTGTTGAAGAGTCTGAAGAATTGGCACAGCTGACAATAGTTGTCTGAGTATGTGTCCATTTGCTGTCCATCACCATTTTAAGTAAAACCTGTAAACAAAATTTCTCGATAAAGCAAAATCGAAACCATAGAGCAACAGTGAATTTTTTCTACGAATACTCATCATACAGTGGCGTAGCCAAGTGGAGGCTAAGGAGCTGAAGCCATCAAATTTCATCAAAAAAAGACTGAATAAAAATAACTTTCCCTATTTCGCTGTCTTTTGGGGACTCTTTGACCTCTGAGAAAAAACTTATAGAACTTTGCTAACACTGAAAGAACTATAGTGATGGGAAATATCGACAATGTCACTTATCGATGAATATTAATCACTTTTTCCAAGTTATCGATAACTATCGATAAGTATCGATAACTTATCAGGTAGGTTTTTTGCATGTTAATTGGTTCTTTCAATTACTATGAGGAACAACTGAAACAGATTTGTATAAAGTACAAGCCGAATAAGTATTGAAATAATTCAACTTTTTTTGTTTTACCTGCAACTACTCTCTACTTTCTTAATCATCAGTGGGCTTCAGCTACTTGGCTAGTTTATACTTTACACAGTTCGAACATTGTGCTAGTTTAAGAACCTTTAAGCTTATGTGTTCTGAAAACAGGTACTACTGAACATAATGAACTGAACACAAAGAGGAAAGGTTTCAGTTTAGTAGGCTGTGGGTTAGAGCTGAGCTCAATCTCGTGCACATGTTAACACATACCTCCACCTTTCGATAATTTTAATTTTTAAGTTTCATTTTTTGTCGAATCATAGGAATTATCAATTTCCCATGCAGTTTTCAAATAATTTGGTAGACTTGTTGTACCCCAGCACCTGTTTCTCTGTTCGAGCAATGTAAAATTGGGTTTTTTAATTTTGAAAATTTTCCAAACTCGAAATTTTAGCTTCCTATCTCACGTAGAAAAGAAACATTCACGAATCAAGGTTCAAAATGAATTTTCTCAGAATCAAACCTAAGGATTGACTTGACAACTAATTTCCATGAAAATTGGAAAAACAATTATCTCGACTAGGCATCTTGTTTTGGGTCATTCTGGTAAAAAAAGAAGGTGATCACGAAAAATTGGAAGTAATTAAAAATTTTGTCTGAATTGAAATTGGTACTTAAATGCATTTATTATAAAATATCAAAACCTCTTAACACCAGGCGAAAGCTATTTAGCATTCCAATAAGCTCCCCCTATTCCCGCCAATAGTGATTAATATGACGTCATATTCGATAAACAAAACAATGTTCGCTTTGTAACTGCCAATGAGCAGTGAGCATCTTTACCTAAATACATACACCTGAGCTCAACGAATTTGTGAAATTTAATTACTGAAAACAATTCTTAATTTACGACTGAATACTAATGAAGGCCTTTTCGTTCGAGTCGAATGATAGCCGTTTTACAAGTAGGTATACGTCCCTTTCTACTGTCATATTCAAATCGCAGTAATTCTAAAATCCTTATTTATCCATTCGTAGCCAGTCAATAAACAAGTTTACATTTCACTACGTCCTGATCCACATTTCCGTTCAACATTCTCCGTACAAAAATATTACGATTGATCCTGCCGGCATCTGTATCCTATTGACTCTCAACCCTTATTGGCTTCATATACATTTACGAGTACAAAACTACCTTTCTAAAAAAAAACACTCATACAAATGAAGATAGAATTACTAGAAAACTTCCCCCTAAATGCGTTCCAACAATTTTAACATGAGGCAAAATAAATGTGAGGGTGAGAAAGAATACGTTTGTCTGATTAGGGGTTGGGGTTGTGCTTGAAATTGACCAAAATTTTATTTTTATACTAGTAATGGGCAGTGAGCAGAGGCGATTTTGACCATTTCTCAATGGAATACCCTTTTCGTGAATTGATGGCAAACCCAATCGAATTATTCTATCTTTACTTTGATGAGAGTCAAAACTATGCAACTGGCTGTAAAAAATACTTTTAATTACATCAATGATTATAAAAATCTTTGGTAGAAATTATTTTACCAGAAAAAATTGACCGATTGAAAATTTTGGTTCTGGCTAACTGGCAACACTGTGTATGCAATTTTCACCCCCTCCCCCGTAAATGAGATACGATATAAACGTAATTGTATAAGAACCTTTTTTTTAAGTCAGAAGTTCTATTGAATTGGTGTCTAGCCCATGGGCTAGTTCCCCTCTTAGTTTTACAATAAATAACAAACATTTCTGACCACATAATTCATCAACAATTAATTTCATTTTTCAAAAAATATGTTCTCAGTTAGAGGTACCTCTCTTCTCCACTCAAGCTATTATACTGAATTTGAATAATGTATAAGGCAAGGCATGTAAAGACTCTGAAGTGTCGTTTCTACTTTGAAAATTGTTCAAAAAGCCATTAAAGTTGGTCATTTTAAGCCAAGTGCAATGGTTTTTTTTTTAGCTACAATATATATATATAGTTATGGTTAGTCTTAAAATACCCACTCCCTTTGGTGTAACGTGATGGTAATGATACCCATCCGACTATTTCAAAAGTATCGATGTCTACTTGTTTTCTCTTTCTCCTTGCCTGCCTTATAGTCTTTTTCTTCACTATCCAGCAGTTTCCCTCTTTTGGTTTTGACTTGCAGTTCGTATGTCTGTGATAATGGTTATATCCCCATCGCCGAACATAAGAGCAATCGTTAGAGTGCCATCTCACATCCCAACCATTACATACAGATTTGCGACGACGATCGTCAAATTCTTTTCCAATATTTTCGATTCCAAGTATCGTTATACTCGTACTTACACGCGCTACTTTCTCATTTTGGGTGAAAAAACAATTAACATTGGTACCGGGTGTCACAAAAATCTTTATATGGAAGGGTTTGATCATAATTTATACTCTTATATCGTCTTTATTTTTTATACTAGCAGTAGAATAAACCTTTCTTTTTAAATGCTTTGCATCTTTTTTTATCATTGGTTTACTCTGGTTACTTGGCTGTAACTCGCTGAATATGATAGGATCGATTCTAAACTTGCCCCATCGGATTCCTCGTTGAATTTCACATATTATAAGTCACTTATATCTCACTTATCTCCTCAGTCATGAGTTTGTTATAAAAAATAAATAAAAATCCCAAATATTTTCTGATATGAGGTACCTAACTACCTACCTATAGTTAGACACGTAACACCCTGTATGGTTCAAGTTTGTATTCCCATGAAGAGGGTCTTATTCTTGTTTTAGCTTACCTTATAATTACAAATGCAGATACTGGACTTTAGTTTCCTCAAACTATCATCTCGTCAGTTGTATTAAAATTGCTGCGCATGTAAATAATTGAGCTTTAAATTCGATTTCTAGGTAATGTACAGCTTTCCCCTTGGTAGACGGACCAATAAACGACTCTGGCCCACATTTTCAAAGCTCATATTGGAAATTCTAGAAAACTGAAGTGGCATAATGGTTCAGTCTACCGTTCGTCTGCTCGCACATTCGTCTGCTCATTACGTCCAGGGCGTTGGGAAAATGAGATAAAAGAGCAAAAGTTGGTAATCGAGACAGGCTGTTAATTCTGAGCTCTCGGAAATTAGGAAGAACGTACTCCCAAAGGTATGCGGCGCTCACGTCTCACTAAATACGATTCTCTTCTCGTGTGTGCGCCTCACATCGGCCAAGAAAAGAATCGAAAGCGAAAATACCGAAAGACAAGTTCCAATTATTCGATTAATTGAGAAGGACCTGCTCGAAAAAACATTAAAAAAAAAAAAAAGAAAAAAAGAACCCAAGTGAAAAGAGTAAAATTGATGGCCTCTATTCGGAGGATGGGGATCCACATGAGGCATCTGCGAGGGGTTTATACCTTATTTTAACCGAAAAACCCCGAAAACAGAGCTCGATTTTTCATTCTTTCCGCCCCTCCCTCCCGCCCCTCTATTTTCAAACATTTTCCTTTCCTCTCGGCGTTCTTTATAGTTTATATACCCGTTGCTCTCCTATTCGTAGTCGTTCTTTCGAGTAAAGTACGAAAAGTTGTCTTGTATTGGGGTTCATTAAGTTGTTTCTGATAACTAGGTTGGTTATACTTTCGCCATTTTCAGTCTTTTTCAGCATTCGCCACTTTTGTATAAGTTTACTTAACTACGTCAGCATTTGGAGAAAAATACGAGCTCGAACCATTTCGTTTATATAAAATACGTATATAAACTGTATGAGCGAGAAAAATTCCTTTTACTTGCTACCACTCTGCCTTATTTGGCAGAAATTTGTATTTGACTTGCTCGCATTCGAGTGAATGCTCTTCCTCAGCAGCGTCGGATTCTTTATACGAATTCTTCGAGAAAATGCCAACTTTTTACTTTTCCTCAACACCAACGTTAACTATTTTCGTCGAATGAAGTATTCTGCAATAATCAAGAACTTTTTGCTAAAATTTTGTGCCTTCTCAATTGGATTCTACAAAATGGTGTTTGCTGTAAATACTTTCCGAAAAAAGACTTAAGTATATTTGTTTTTCACGAAACAAAAAACTTGAAAATATTTTCTAACGTCCTGGCTATTGATTCGTTCTCGATAGTCTAACAAAATTTCGATACTTTTATTTAAAGAAAAAATGAAAAAAAAAACTAATTGGCTTCTTTTGAAAGAAATAGTACATTCGTATAACTGGTGAAGTATTTTCACATGGCAGTTCTGAGGAACCTGTTTCAGTGGTACTTTGTAATGGCCCAAGTAAAATACCTGCACCAAGGAATATTCACTGAAAAAAAGTTCGGTATTAATTTTCATTATGACTTTCTGGACAAAGTGGCTCTCTCAAAACACTTTTATTCAAAGTGAGTCTCAACCCCGTTTTCTCGAAATTAAGTTTCTTTAATTTTCATTATGAAAAACCTCCACCACACCCTATTTTCGGAATAGAGAGATGATTCTTGAATCATTGGATTTGTTATTGAATACTGAATTTTAAAAATGCGAGAATATGAATTTTGCTTCCCTTCTACCGAAGTTATGATTTCTCAAATTTGATCACATTAACTGTCCTGAAAATTAAAATTTTTTATCTATACGGTCTTTCTCAGATAAAATAATTTGTTAATTCTGAGTATCCCATTTTGCGTAAAATCAAATCTCTCGACGAGCCAAACAATTCTAAAAACAAAGACAACAATTCACGAGATTGTGAAAATGGAAAAAGAGAAAAAGTAAAGAAAATCAAGGACGATAAGTGTAGAAATGCAGCTGATGACAAATGTAGAATGGCAGGAACGTGCTGCTGGTAATGACCGAATCGTGATGAGCATTTCACGGCTTGGATTACGCTTTAAATGACACCACAAATTGTGATACGGGCCAAATGTCGCATTTAAACATTAATCAAGAAAAAAGAAAGACAGGAAAATTGGGATGAGGAAAAACAAGCTGGAGAAAGCAAAGGAACAGAAGACAAAACGCTGCTCATTTTTCTTCCACATTTTTTTCAAATAACTTGGAATGGTCTCCAGTCTAGTTCAAAGCCTCGTCCGATTTCAAAAATGCTGCAGCAATGGAGGCACCAAATCGTCGACCCAAATTAATTACACCCCATTACACGTTCCAGTCGATATATTTTGGCAATTGTGGGTTCTTACAGATGTGTACCAACTCGAGTGGATCAGCTATAATGGTGACAGGTAGGTATAGTCATAGGAATTTTCGATAGCTATTTTGCTATGGTTCTGTACATGGATTTGTACTGAATATCAGACAGAGATAGGTAGAATATTTCTTAATACGTCTTATTTGTCTAAATTTTATTTATTGTGTTAATCTTAGATGAAAAAGTCAGCAGAAACCGAAAATATTATCAATTTCAACCAAAAACACTTTCAAGTACAAAGTGTATTGAGAACAGTGCTAACAAATATTTGCTTATCGATACTATTAAAGCAAGAAGGGGCTATGTCCATTTATAGTATTGTCATTTAGTTGGTCATCCATGATTAATTTTTAATGATAACTGATGGTCATCTTTAATAATACTCAGGATTTCCTATCTCTGCGCAGTAAAGTCGACTATAGACTATAATTATGCTTCAAGTTTTTCAAAAATCTCAAGTTCACCCTAATTTTTTCACCATTTTATAAAGGCGGGACGGAAGACAGCGAAGTTAATGGAAGAGTAGAAAGAAGCAGGAGCTGTGGAAATGATAGTACCCAACAGTTGAATTACTTAAACGACGTTTTTATCGATTTGCTGGGTGTATTACCGGAATATGAAATCTTTTGATGTTTATCTCGGTCGAAAGGGTAATAAAGATTTTTTTTCTGGCTGAAAAGGAAGCTGGCACCGAACGATGTGAGAAATGTCGTTCGTAATGTAAACAAAGTGAACGTTTGACATTTTGTTTAGACGAATACGAAAGAAAGAAAACCGATTTTTTACTGTCTTTAAAACGACATACCACAGCTAGAGTCTACATCGAACCGCTCCATTGCTACTTGATCAGCTAAGATGGTTCATCCTTTAATTATAATCACAAATTGTAAGCAATCGGTCGCATCTTTTGTAAATAATGTGCGGCAGCGGTTAAAAAATTTACAACACTTCGTAAATCGAACGTTTTTACAGAAGCACAGGTTATTCTCATAATTGCTCGCAGGCTGTGCGAAGAGAGTCGTACAAACGGATGAGAATTGTATGCGAGCCACTAAAAAAAGTGAAACCCACAAAAATTCGATTACAAGTTGGTAAGTTTAACTGCCTTTGAGTTTCTTATACTTTCGTCCATCAAAGTGCATTGAACTGCGATTATTGATTTTTATTTGGATCAGCTTCAAATTAGACCCAGCAGTTGTTTTTTTATTGATATGGTGAGCACTGGTTAGTTTCAAAGTTCAACTTCGCATCCACTGAGCAGACTTGTTGAGAAAGTTTACATCGCTGAATATCATTGAGACACATGAGATGTAGAAACAATCGTCACTGGGACCCATTTTTTCAGCCTTCTATCACTTATTTAACTTTTGGAAGATTGCGAAAAAAATTCCTGACTCGAATTGGGTTCAAAGCCGCATTATTCAGTTTGTAAAGCATTGCTCTTGCTTTCTACAACATGTCTATTCAGCCACCAATCGAACAATTACTCTTGTTAAAATTACCAAATATTTACTTTCTTAAACATACCCTTTGTGAAATAAATCTCAAACCATTTAATTGCAAAGCTAAGAGATCGGTCAACACCTCCCCTCCTCTTGCTCCGTCAAGTGAAGGCAGCTTTAAGTTTCTAATTCTTTAACTTAAACGACCAAAAACGCATTACGACAGAGCAATGTCTTTCGTCTTGAGTAATGGGCCAGCGAAATGAGTGAAAAAAACGTGCGAAAAGCCCGCCAACAGCAAGAATACGACTTTTAAGTATAAAATTTGGTAAGTTACGAGCGATTAAAAAGTATAAATTTTACAATTGTTAGAATGTCTTAGGGAGATTGTAATTCGTTGTTTTAAATGCTCCGAGAGAGGGGTTGACAGCAGATGTTGGTAATTAATTAAACGGGTGTAAGATTTAAACAACGTGGACTTGCGGCAGGGGGAGAGCAGTTCAAAAAGAAATGGATCGAGTGACGTAGAGGGTGAAAAAAAAAATACTTGAAAGAAAAAGGGTTGTAAATGAGAAACTCGACTTTATTCGATAATGGCAACGAAGCGAAAAAATGTTTTTGCTTAAAATGGAATTTTGTCCACGATTTAAAACGTTTACGATGAGAGTTCGTAGTTTCTTTTGTTTTTTCTCCCTTCAAGACGATCCTTTGAAGATCGAATTTGAATTTAGGTTGGTAAAATAAATTTTAATCATTGTCAAAGTTAGTTTGAGTTTCTCCTATAAACAGTGCGTAAATGAGATGCTGGATGAGAGAAGAAACCAAAGCATCAAATCAAAAATTTTTCAGGAAACAAATTCGAAAAAACTGACTCTTATTCAAATACATTTTGAAAATGACTGACGATAGAGTAAGCGAGATGATAAAGTTGACTTTTGTAGCATACACAATTCTTCAATATCTTCTCGTCAGGCAATTTTTTTTTCACAAGCTCTTTAACTCTTTTTGATATTTTATAAAAGGCGATTCCAAGTAATTTTGGGTAAATGTGATCGTATCTGTGAAAAGGATGTTGTGGGTAAAGGTCGGAGAAAAAAATTTTGTGTTTCTGATGAAAAATTTCATGCCATATCCGTTAATAGATTCGCCATCTTCCCAACTCTAAAACCTGACCGAGTTTTTGCCACTTAAATTAATTTTTTAATAAACTTAAGAAAAGGCTTTTCAAAGTTTAGAATGTTTTCTTAACAAAAAATCTCTCATTTAACTGCAAGCTATGATTTCTTATGTAAAATTCAATGTCATACTTTATCGACCTCCGCTATCGATGTTTAACTTCATGTTAAAATTCCACATTTACTCCCGTGTGATGAAAATAAAGAAGTTACATTTAAAATATCAAAAATTTAAAAAAAAAATTAATTGACTTCCTTTTTCCAAATTTCTATTTCAGTTGAGTAAGTTTATCCAACTCCTGTACTGAATTCTCAAAAATCCTACTCTTCATTTTTTTTTCATTCATTCAATGGAATGAACTGACTGTGAGTAAAGGATTAAAATAAAGCAGGTGCAAGAATTTTCCATACTGTCATCCACATTATCTGTCCCAATATCGAACTTTGAAACTTCTTTAGATTAATTGCAAGAAATCGATATTATAGTAGATTGGGTGACAGTCGTTGACATTACAGACCATCTATACCACATTCCAAGAAGATGGTAATAGTCAATTAAACCCTCTGTAGAGCCACCGAACAAACTTCTGCACCCTTCAAACATTTCCACAGAATGACATTAAGAATTCTTCGTGTGTGGTAGGTTTGTGTTGTAAGTTTTTCCTACACCAAGAATTTCGTTATTAAAGGATGGAAAATGTACGATAATGGTTGTCGTTTTATTGTCAGCTTGTGTGCTGCATGTGGAATCCCATTCGACGGTCTGTTTTATGATGCGTGTGTATACACAGAAAATTTTGTTAACGTGAGCCATGTGTTCGAAAATATATTCTAATGTACGTAAATACGCATATTTTGGACGTTTATTTTCGTATCAATTTTGTTCGGGTGAAAGTACCGGTAATGGTATGGCGTTTTCTGTGCGGTTATGTACCCCAGTCCATGAAATATTATTGCATTTTGTTCACAAACAGCAGTGTATGTACCGTATCCAACTTAGAAGTCACATTTTCTGGAAAAGTTTTCACATACAGCTTCATATTTGCCAGTTTCTGTAAACTTAAGTAGACCTGCAGGAGGAGATTTCATAAGACAGCGAATCATTAGGGAGTGGAGATTCTTTGATAGACTGCAAAAAATCAGCATCAAAGGATGAATTCATTGCTAATAAAATATCGTAGTCTTGTATTGAAGCTGTAAAATCAAGCCAGAGTTATTGGTAGGAGAAATGGGTATACGAAGGTAATTTAGAAAGTAATCTTTATTTTGGTAATTTTTCCACTATAGCATCCAAGCCCAAAGCAATGTGCAACAACTGAAGGAGGTTTGATATTCGAGTATACTGAAAAAACTAACATAGGTACCTGGTAATTTTAATGAGAAAAATGGGACCTTTGATAAGGTTGTGGTAGAAATCATGACAGTTGAAAATATCGAGAATTTAGAAAAAATATTAAAAGTTAGTATGTACATACATCAATCTTTAATACAAAACTATTGAAAATTAGTAAGCTACAAACTAAAATTTAATATTTTATACTACTCTTAAATTGTAATATAAACCTTAATTGTCCTGGTTTAGTATGCTGCATGTTAAAAATTAGCATGTAAATTTCTCTCAGTGCATTTATATGATATAATATTCCAACTCAACTGCGTGTAGCAAAAGTTTATTTAAATTAAATACAATATTCATTGGAGGGGAAGGAAATAAAGACTAATACCTTTGTGGGAGTGTTAGCCATGAATAAGGTATTGTATTATATTTTTTAAAGAAACAATGCAGTGAAAATTATTTCGTGGCACTCTAGTCAAGGTGCACATAGGCAACTTATCGAACATAACTGTCTTGGTGTATTCTCATTCTGCATCAATTCATTCGATTTTCAAGATTTGCGTTACCTAATTGAAATACGTCTGATGAAGGGATATAAGAGCAGCGTGATGAATTTCCGTAACTAGATGACTGAACTTTTATGACCTCAATGGTTAGACAAATTCTGGAGATTCACTCTAAAAGGTGAGTATAATTCACACTTTGCGGTTAGTTATTCCAAGGTAAATTAAACAGAAAGTGTTGACAACCCAAACTCGAGAAACAATTTCCTATGGATATGATTCGAAGCTGAGTAAGTATTGGTTTTAGAATTACTTACTCAACGTTACCAAAGCAGAGACTACTCAAATCAACGATTAGGCATCAACACGTTGTATTCATTTGGAAGTCACCCTATTCCGTCAGTCTCGACATTTTGCCATTCTGTGGCAAAAGATAACGATTTTTTTTTGTACCTTTAAGAAGGGAGGTTGGCCAATAATGTCCCTCACGCACAATTCACTCGTTCTTTTCGTTCTCTGGGTATTTGTTGCGCTCATTTTATTAACGAGTAGACAATTTTATGGCTTGGTATTGCAGTTTCGAGTTTTAGGAGAAAAAAAAACCGTATTGTATTTGTCAGGTGTGACCAGTTCCCATCATTTGTACCCAATTCTTCGTTAATTTACTTTTTCGGACTTTTTCTATTTTTCTCGAGTTTCTTCTTACTTTCGCACGAGACGAAAGAAAAGTTTTTGAGGGTCATTTTCTGAGTGCATGTTAGTAACGTAGGTCCTTGTTTACGAGCTTTTTAATCGAATTAAGAGGTGAATTGTCAGCCAGTTTCAATGAAAAATATAAAAATGTGCTTCTTGCAGCTTCAGGTATTTTGGCAGATAGCCTCACAATACGTTATGATAATTATTACCAATGTAGATTCCAAATCTCCCATTATTTACAAAATCTTAATAATCGATCATTTTTCGAAAATTCAACTGAAGATTGTTTGAAAAATTTTCCTCTTCCAATAGAAAAAATGACTGAAATGACATAAAAATTCAGCAACAATTCTTATTAAAATGAAACTATCGACGTTTCTGTGCCGATTCAAAATTCGAAGCGTAATCCCCATAACCTGATTTGGACCTTCTTGACTAAAAAATTCCAAACACAATTTTAAAAATTTCATCAGCTTCAATTGTTTTATTTTAAAATATGAATTAAAATGTACAAATTCTAAATATTTGGTTTTAATTGGCCGAAATGAAATTTGTGAGCTTATTACAGCTAAATCAGGATTTAAAGAAAGAAAAAAACATTAAAAAAAATACAAAATCTTCGAGAAAAAAAAAGGTTTTTATTTTACTAGAAATTTTGGTTCAACACCAATATGAATGCGATCGAAAACATTGAAGCTCTTTTTCAAACTCGTAAACAAATTGTAAAATCTATATAGTGCTTGTTTTTACATCTGATTTTTGATTGCAGGTTTCTCACTGGTCTGAATAAGAACGACAAACCAGCTGGTGCCGTCATAATTACGCTGAAGAATATATAGAAACGTAAGTTATATTTGTTTGAAATGTTCTTTTATAAAAATAAATGTGTCAGATAACACATCCGGACCAAGTCCATTTTACGTATAACACCTAGGTACAATTTTTCAGAATTATTACTGTTTGATGAAATTAAATTTGGAATATGGCATTTAGAACTGTCTAACGAGTAAAAATAAACAAACTGTAGTTCGGTTTAATACCAAAAAAAGGTACGAGCATTGAACCTTTTCCTTTTACATTTAACTGAAATCGCCTATATAATACACGTGGCTTGAACAAACGATTTCTCAGAACTCTATACCTACTTGATATTTTTCTGCCACTAAACGGACAGAAGAAAATTTAGGTTTTAATCACTTTAATGTTTCAGGTTGTATCTGGAAAATGCTCAAAAAAGGTGGCCGCGGTGGTCAGGGCGGTAGAGGAATCAAAAATAGCAGTAAGTTTCATTTTATTTTTAATTTTTTTATGTCAGTCTATTTTTACGGTATTTTTCAACTATTCGATCGAATTACGTATCAAATTAATCTACAAGATCTCACGAATATTTCACTTTAATAAATGAGTGTGAATACGCTAAAATAATCTCGTAATAAAGATCCAAAATGGACTTTTTTTTTTAAATTTAAACAAAGGAAAGTCGACCAAGGGCTAGACTGATTTTCGTGACGTGACATCAACAAGAAATTCGTATTTTGGTCATAGAAAATATTACTTATTGGTTTAAATTGTGAAAGTAAGCTTAAAAATATTTTTTTGATCTTTCGATTAAATGCGTTGAAAAATTTCGTATTTACGGTGAATCACTTATGCAATTAGCACGACATATCCAATTAATTGAAAAGTACGAATTTGAAAACTGTAAATTACGTTTTAAATTATCTTCAAATACTAAGATAAGTCAAAGAGGTTATTATAGAAGTACTTATACGTTGATTAAGAAAATTATCCTCGCAGTAAAAATATAATTGCTTCTTCAAGTAAACAAAGAGGACTTTTTGAAGTTTACAACTAAACAATATAAAAGCTGCAGATTTGTCCAGAAATTTGAATCCGCAATCCCACCAATAATTTATTTCGCCAGCTTTCGGCGTTTAAAAAAAAAACAATTTTACTATAGTACTCGTATTTTACCTCAAAGAAGACCAAAAAAAAATGTTTATTCCTGCTGAACTAAGCCCTCGAGACGTTTAAAATCTAATTACAACGAAACTTGGTGCACGAGTGGACAAAAAAAAAGCAGAGTAACACCGTTATCTGTCCGAAAACTCAAAAAAGAGAGAAAACTAGCAAAAAAAAAAAGTGAGCCCTTAATGAGACTATGCAGTTGTAACGCAGTTTTAGTTTGACAAATGATTTTTCGTTGTTGACGTACGCCTCTTGTTTTCCTAAATTGTTTTGACGTGTTCGTGGCTTCACCTCCACCATTTACCTTTTCTATCTTCACAATTTTACCCCCTTTTTTTCCTCTAACCCCCTTCGAAATTCCGTGATTACCCAAAAAGTTGTTAGCCGTTGGTTTTTCTTTTTCTTTTTTTTTTTGCACGTGTGTTTGTGTCTCTCAAAGCATTTCACTTTTTGGGTCTGTGGCATTCTTATATTTGGTCTTGTTTTGCTCTTTTTTTTCTTCACGAGTCAGTCAGAGAGAAAATACGCCAAGTGACGAATGAAAGCGAAAGCATTTGTAAACTTCAATTTTTTTCAACTCTTTGGTTTTCGGTCTTCTGGAACTGAGTGAAATAAATTCGTTGACTTATTTGGAAATAATGATTTCACGTAGGCAGTAAAATATGTGGCTTGAAAGACAGCTAACTTGATTTCGTTCAATAAATTTGAGTTGTTTTTCAAGAGAAAAAAAGGAGCAATAGATTAGTCAACGAAGAGATGGTGGTTTTTACATGAAAATGAACTTCGATTAGTATTAAACGTTTCATGAGCTAGAATCCTAAATTTTCAACGAAAAAACCGGTTTTGCAATTTTTTTCGTCTCCCAGGATTTTTTTTTTTGATTCGAAACAAGTATTTTCAACAATTTGGGTTGGTAACACTGATCGTCTCAGAGTATATTTGGCCATGACCATAAACAGTACCTTTTATAATCTTCTTCAATTGGGCAAAAAAATAAACGGCTAATTCAAAAAATTTCTGTACTTCTTAGCAGAAAAAAATGTTGGTCTAAAAAAATCACAAATACCAGATTTACGATTACTATCGAAAATATCATTTGGCTGGTGAAAAGGGGGTTGAGAAACGAGCACATTAGTAGTTCTGGCACATAATAAAAACGACTCAGAAGGGGTGTTCCAGCGTTTCCATCGAAAAACACGCCAACTCCTAGCTACGCATAAACACACTTTGCAGTCAATACCCAAAATTAAAGGACTTTTCTATCGAGTCTTAATTACAAACGTTTCTTTTTCGTCTTCAAGTAACCCAAAAAGAAAGAAAGGCTAAGAAAAGACGAAGACGGAAAACTAAAGGCATTCCTTTTTTTTTTTCGACTTTTCTTTTTAATTTTCCCTTTTTTAATGTTTGCCGTGGAAAAAGTACTTCTGTTCTCAAACGTGAGTCACATACGTTAGTTTGGCTATTTTAGTTTCCACTCCGTAGGTGGGTCTGGGTGGTTCATTTTTGCACTGAAGGCTAAGTCGTCGTCCTATGGTCTCCTCTCTTCTCGTCCCAAGCATACGTGATTTGGTTTTTCTTTTATCGCTTCAACCCCGTGAAAAAAAGAGTAACTTTGTCATTTCCGGGCTGAAAACTGCTTTACTCGTACGTTATTTTCTGCTCCATATAGGATTTACTGGTTCACCTATTCCCCTCTGCAGAAGGCTACCAAGTGAAGGTTCCTTGATTGATATCCTAAGAGCTGTTGTGTTCTTTCGCACTTTGCGTCCGGTCAACGATTCTCCTATGCAGCGATGAGAAAATACGTCTGCTCAGATGTAGCTGAAAAGAATGAGGATTTGTGGAGATAGAAGAAATTTCCAGTATTGGTTGTATTGTTGAAAAATATTGTATTCATTCATCCTATAGTGTTGAGTAAAAAGTCATTATCTGTTCCTCTTAAGATTCGTACTTAGTTTGCATTGAGAGAAATAAGTAGTAATTTTCAATATTTCAATCAGGAAAACAAGTGCCATTCAAGATTTATTTATATTCTTAACAATATTAATAGTGTTTGTGACTATCTTAGGTGAGTTAATATATTTCACTCTATTTTTTAAATAAGATAAATCTGGATTTGTTCCTATTTTCTTGTTTAAAATTATGAAAATGACGAATGAGATTTTTTTCAGTGTGGGGGACTGGAGAATTTAGACAGAGTGTCTACATTTTTGTATTAACAAAATATAAGTAGCAAAGTTTTCGATGATCGTTGATAATATAGTGATTGAAGCATCATTATTGTTGCTACAAATGTAAATCAAATATTTTGTTTTTTGCAATATTTCAAGATGAATAAGAGTGATTGGTGATCACTTCATTTTACTCTTTTTATCTATGATACCGGCCACAAAAGTGTAAGTTTTCAAGCTAATAATTTCCAATTCCGAATTTTTATACTCGGAATAAATTATTATTGATGGTTATTATCGATACTTGATATCGATATTTATGTTCTCCACCTCAAGGAAGTCCGATGGCTGAAATTTGCTATGTAAACTCCTACCATGGAGCTCAAATTTCAGTCACATCGGTGCAGAGTCATTATGGTAAAACTTGTTTTTTTTTTTTTAACAACTGAGATTAGGAACAGTATAAGCAGAAATGCTCTCGCATTAAAACCATTGTGACAAGTCCATCACAGCTACCCCGTATAGACCAAACTATTGATTTAGAAGAATCTAAAAAGTAATAAATCGTACGGATCTATCTCGTTTTCTTGCGCGTAAAAGCACACCAAACGACTGCAAGACAAGTGAGATGGAAGTAAAAGGCGAGCTGGGGAGTGTAAAACAGAAAGAGGGATTTTGCTAAAGAGAAAGTATCGGTGCGATGACCATCGTTTGGTATCGGCGGCGACGAGCTGACTAGGGGATGAATCTAGGGGGTGGACAAGAGTGGCTCGAGAGTGATATCTCACCAGGGACACATTATTCCCACCGCAGACATCAAAATGCTGAGATATAGCCGAGTGTACCTTCGAATAAGATGCTTTTCTTGGTGTTTGTGTGGGGTGTGAGTATTTGAGCATACCCGATGGGACCCACTACCCTACTCGCACACCTTTAAACTATACGGTCATTCTTTTCTTAAACGCTGTGTACACTTTGGCCACTTACTCGTTCACTTTCACCACCGACGGGGTAGGAAAGGGCTGCGTCTCGGCGAGTCAGAAAAACCACAGTCTTCGTCTTAGGAAAAGCTACTTAACTCGACTCTGCGGTTACATTGCTGGCCCCCCTTTCTAACCACCACTTTGTTGTGGCCCCCTACTCCAACGGACGAAATAAACCGCTCATATAACAAACGGACATCCGAATAACTTGATTAACCGTGGACGATGGTATTTAATTAAAAATTCTGCCAACTACTAACTTTCAGCTACAGCTTAGAGAATGTGTTGAAAGAAAGTCAGACTATCGTGGGTCGATTATTTTGATTAATTTCATCATAAGCCCAGATATATTGAGTAGTGTGAAAAAGGATGACTTTGAACACTATATATTTTCACTCATTCTGGCTTAAGTTATTGAAATATATACGATTTATGAAATTAAAGTTCAAGTTCTAGGTGCTGTACAACTTTCCATGGTTCCTCCATGCAAAAACAAGTGGCTTTCAAAGTTATCCTGTGGGAGGGGTATTTTTGAACATTCTGAGATCTAATTCACTTGGACCAAATTTTGAAATCACTATCCATCATATTTTGTCCATTCAAAGTATACTTATGCCAAAAAACAGTCGATACTTTGAAAAAAATTTCTAATAATGTCCGTCGGCAATATTGCCGAATCTTGGTGATATTTTGTCTCATAAGCTATCTCTCTTTTGTTTAAAAATCTCGAACCAATAAATTAAATTGAAAGATTCTTCAATTTTAAATGAACTGATCAAATTTTCAACCGCACAAGAAGTGTATTATTCATAATATTATTTAAACCCAGAAATAAATCCCAACGTAAAGCTTTCTTTTCCATTTTTAGTTCAAGTACATTGATCACTATTTTCGACAAGCCACTAGCACACAAAACGAGAAGCATTTAAGAGGAAAATAGAAAATGAAAAAAAAAAAAAGGAAAGTTGAGCAAAACACCATGTTCTCTGGTGACGCTGAAAAAATACCCTTAGTCGACTGAATGAGGGTGTTAAACGCATATTGTAAATGACATTTCGCTGATCGAATAGGGTAATTATTAACCGAAAGCGCAGTCAACCCTTCGTCGTTTTCTTCCTTATTCACTGTTTCGCTTCTTTCATACCCCCCCTCCCAACCCTTTCTTGCACTTTTTCTACACACTTTGTGTTTTGAACTTTGCTGTAGGGTCGCACAGCAGCACACCACCATCCGGTAACCCAACGCCGGTAACTAATATTGTCGTGTAATAATGCATAATATAAAAACAAAAGGGATGAAAGTATTCGATGGAAGGTTGAGACGTGCAGCACACAATTTAATAAATCCCAAGCCCAAAAAAGGGATGAGAGGAAGTGGGCTGAAGATGAAACAATGTGCCACAAAAGAAAGAAAAATCTTTAATCCGAATTGGTATTTCAGAGTTTGTACATTATTTAAACTGTCGCGTGTGTCTAACTGCGAGTGGTATTTATTTGTAATTTTTGATGATCGATGCAATGTTTATGCACAGCACGAGGTTGTCAAATTTCATTTTAAATGTGGGTAGAGAATTACTGTAACAATGTATATTATGTACATACGATAGAGTGAATCCGTGCATAACTTTGAGCCACTCATCACTATTCTAGGATTTTCAGTCTAGATTAGAAACACAAATCTATACAACGAATGAGCCAATTGAAGGTACGTTATTAATTTTTTAGCAGATTTTTGACAGAAAACCTTTTGTTAATTCTGGTCCGACTCATGATCTTAGGATTCCAAAAATACCTCATCTTACTGTTTCCTATTCCTATCTTTGTTGTTTATTGAATTCACTTATTCATTCATTTCTATTTTGTACCAAATGGACAATCCTCTCGTCCAGTTTTCAGCTTTCTGTGTATTGGTTTCCCAAAGTTGCGCAGTTTTTTGTGTTTTTCCGTAAATTGTAAATTTTGAAAATTGCAGTTGGCTAGTTGTTGCGTCGATGCTATTCATTAATGAACTTATTTCAAATTACACGAAGGAAGGCTACCTAGGTCTGTATTGAATTATTATTTTCTGGAATTCGAGTTTGTAAATTTTGAAACTATACGCTCTTATCAGCTGACTCGACTCTCACAGTATTTTTCTTTTTCCAAAAACTAGTTAAATTCCTCGCGAATTGTGTGTTTCAGTCGACTTACAGCGTTGTTCTGTGTTGCCCTAACTAATGCGACAATAATTTTTACGATCTGTTGTACAAGAGGTGGAAATAACGACGTTCTTCTTATTTAAGTTTCTCCTTTCTTCTCGGTTAGCTATTTCTCTGCTACTACCTTATGGTCAGTGCGGCACGTATAGCGTCATAAATAAACGTGGCAGAGTAAATTACTTACGACTTGGCGTGGACTTCGAGACCTCTTCGTTTGGCAGAATTAATGGAGTTGCCGGTAAATAGGTTGGGTGGGTTTTTTCTCCAGTTAGAGGGTCGTAATGTTAGCATTCGCGCGTACGTTATCGCTGCCCGAGAAGGGTACCAAGAAAAACCTATTGATTGAGAGTTGTAATAGCTTGTGGAGGACAGTTGTAAGATGGAATGTATTAAAGGGCCGCTTCTTAATGCGAGATACTTCATCAAAGTGACCCGTGGGCCTTAAAAAGCTTCGCTTGGCTACTGCTTTTTCCAACCAACGTCTACCTATTCCACAAGATTGTGCGGCTACCTTTACTTATTAGGTGGCCTGCGTTTACACATGGGCATTAAATTTAAACTACGATTTTACAATTGTACGTCGAATGTCTCGCGTGCGGGGGGGGGGGAGCGGCTCGGGAGGTTGTTTTATTTGTGGCCGGCGGAAAAACATTTCTGCGGTTTGTTAGGGGGTTGCCTTTTTGGCTAGCTGGCAAAGTACCACGGCGCTGTTCTAATTGTGCGAGTATGTGGAACCAGCAAAAATAGTCCTATTAATTAGTTGTATAGTCGAAAGCGAGGAAGAATAGAAATTTCCCATTTGCCACGAGAACTGGAGTAGCTTTATTCAAGGTGGCTTAAACGCGTTTCTATGCTGAGAGTAAAGAGTAGTACTTTACTATAATGATATATAGTTGATTTTCTCATCGAGTTCACAAAAATTATCATTTTGTGGTAATAAATACTAATACGATAGTAAAATCTATTACACAGGTAACACTTTTTACTAATAATTCTTACTATCTCGTATAATGAATTGTACTATCAGCGTTGTATTTTTGTTATAAAAAATGTTGTATTTTACTATAAAAATTAGCAAAAAATACAAAAGCATATGTGACTCTCAGAGCATAAAGGTACCACAAATCGGAAAACAAAGTTTTATGTTAGATGCAAAAATGTGAGATCAGGTCAAAATTAACGAAAATTGTTTTATGGTGGTTTCTGGTGGTGAAACATGTAATCTTGCCGGTCCCAAAAGTAAAAGGCCGAACTCGGCTTGGAAGTGGGGTAAAACTGCGTTGAAACAGCTTAAAATTCGAAAAAAAAAAACCGAAGATGAATAAATTTAGCCAAAATCTAACAATTTTCTCGAATTCAAAATTGAGAAGAAAAGTTCAGTAATAATTAATTGTAATAGTTTTTACTTTTTTCAGCATATTTTTTACATAATAGATGCATTTTTTTCTGATATGCTTTCAGAAAATTAAATACAGTAAATTTTGTTTGATTTTCTTTAAATGCGTTTTTCTCAAAATACAATTTTTCTTAAATTAATGTTGACACTATCATATATAAAACCATGAATTTTATAGGTACGGGCGTCGTTCTGGTTTCATTTTAATGGGAATTTGTTCTACTTTTCAAAATGGCCATAAAATGAAAAATAAAATTTCTGACTTGTGGTACCTTTATGCTTGGAGGGTCACATATAGAAAGACGCAGTTTGTAAAGCAAGTTTAGAAAATAATACAAAATATGAGAGTTTAAGTTCCCCACAATTATATTAGTCACGATAGTGGTGTTCTACGGAAAGAGCAACTGGTATGCAGAAGTTTCCAAGTTCTATTCCCTGAGCTAACCTGGAATTTTAAGATGAATAAATTGTTGAAATGGTTATTTAAGAAGGTTATTGAACTGAATGAATGTGTGCAAATACTCAAAAAAGCTAACTTAATAAAAATTCAATAGAAAAAAAATAAACATGGTCCAATTCGAAGACGTAAGCTGAATTCTGAAGAATAGTAAAATCTACTATATAAACATGTAATAGTTTGTAGTGTACAGTTGATATAGAAATTTTTCTTAAATAGAATAGGAATTATTGATATTCCTATTTTTTGTGGTACTTTTCACTATCGTAGATAATATTTTCTACAAAAATTGCGAGTTGTCCTAGTTTTCCACTTCAAAGATAGTGTTACTATTGAAATTTCTATCAGCTTACTTTTTTATGCATCGATCCAGATTTGGATTGAAATATTCGCATTACAGACGATACTATTGAAAGTCTACAAAAACTATTCAATGTGGTAAGATTGACCATGAATCAAAAAAAAATCTGGAAATCTGGAAGGTTAAAATTAGACACTCGACGGTACACTATATTTCCTCATTGAGAAGGGTGAAACCTTCTAAAGATGTTGCAAGTAGGTATAATATTGTGATAACAGAAGGTGCTAGATGCAGTAATATTCTGCTTCGTCAAATCTCTGTAAGTGTGAGACTTGAAAAACAGAATATATACGAAATATTGGCCGTCATCGGATTCGCATTAAGGAGCAAACGAAGAAAAACTAAATTGAAAGGAAAAAAATAGAGGAAAAATGGAATTCATTTAAGAAGAAAACACAATCGAGGGAGTAAGAAATGCGAAATCACAGAGAGGACACATGTGCGATTGCTGAAGAAATCTTGTGGAAAAAATGCCGATTCATGACACTTCAACATTCACCCCAGCCTTTCTCATCCTTTTCCAAATTTTATATAATGAAAACGCTTTTCCTCTGTCTGAAAGTATGGCGACGAATGGCTTTTCGTGGGGCTGCGATATTAATTTGACGCGTCAAACGTGTTGAAGAATTTTCGATTCTGAAAAAAAGGCAGGATCAATGTGGAGAGAATGAGGGAATATTTGGTGAGAGAGTGTCGTAAGAAATAGCACAGCTAGAAATTTTCAATGTAGAGGCTGAGCCTTAAATCTACTGCTGACCGATATAAATCCTATTAAAAAATGTTTTAAATTAACTGCCTCGAAGAAATTTAATGTTCAGCCCCATAGCCCTCCTTAGGTGTGCCATTGATAGCAAGAGTGTTTTTAAACTAAATCTTTGCAATCACATAAATCATTGATTTTGTGGCTCAGGAGAACTCATAGAATTTAACTTTCATAGTTTTATAATCAATTTTACCACCTATAATGGTTATAATTCACATAAAAAAATTTTTTCTCAGTGCGCCCTTCGATATTCGTTTTATTTATTTATTTATTTATTTATATTTTATTCAGTTTTTGGAGCTTAATTTATTCGGTAACTTGATTTTGCATTATCAAAATAATTTTCTCCAACTCATACAATTCCTGTGGTCTCATTCACTCCTTCAATTAGTTTCTAATTGATTATAATTCTCCCCACCTAGCTGACATAATTTGTCAAAATTTGTTTCCATAAGGGTGTTGAAATGATGAAAGGGAAAAAACAATCGGGAAAAAAAAAACAAGCAACTAAAACAAACAGGAAGGAAATAAAATCGAGAAGAAAAAGTTGGTGAAATCCGTTAAACAATTAGGGAAAAGGGAGAGAGCCACAAAAAAAGAAGAAGCCAAAAAACGGAAAGGGAAAAAACAGAAGAAAAGTGATTCCTTCAAGCGAGTGTTTTTTGTCATTTGTTTTCTGCCGTTTTGTGTGTCACACTGTTCCTTCCCCCTTTCCGGGTTTTCCTTTGGCAGTGCAGCTAGTGACCCGTAAATCGTTCTTTCCTGACTCATCCTGCGTCCTGCCACCACAGCGTGCAGTAAAAATAGCAAAATACTTTTGCAGGCTGAAGGAAGGAGAAAAAAAAAACACCCTCGATTTTTATTTTTATTGGGGTAAAAGCTATTTCTTCTTGGTTTAAGGTGTTGTACACGATTTTATATCGTTCGACTTTTTTTTTTTTTTTTCAAAGCTCTTCTTTTCCTCCTTCCCACTGCTTTATCGGTTTACTTGTTACAAACGACACCGTATTAAAAGGTCATTGTGGTCGATGTGCCATGGCGAGGAGGGCTAGTTGTAATTTTTCATTGCTGTTAAGAGGGTGTGCGATTCATCGATGAGTCCCGTGCCTTCAAATACCTTCAAAAGTTTTATGCAATGTTTTGAATGAAAGTAGTGAGCACTCGAACAGAAATTATGGTCGTACACAACTAATTGATTTACACAAAATACTAGATTCTTATTATTTTTTCAGTAAGTGAGTACCTCCATTAGGATTTTAAAGAGCTACTAACCTAAATTAAGGCACAAAATCCAATGGGTGTAAGTGACTCTTTACAATTTGAATGGGAAAACTGGGACAGTTCAAGATTTGTAGCAGAAACTACTACGAGTACAAAAATTGTAAAATATATATATATTATCTCGGATAGTAAAAAGTATTACAAACTCTAAGAATATCTACAATGAATCCGTATGTGTTCCTGTTCTCTGATACAATAGTAAAAATTATAATTGATTTCAGTGTACAATAAATAATGATTTTCTTCACTGTGATGAGAAAAGTCACTGTCCTGTTTGTAATACGAGTAATAATACTCGTATTCTCAGTGTGACTTTTAAACCAAGGTAAAATTTTTATTTTGTTTACATCTAAATTTTGGTGAAAATGTCACTGACCCTGACCTCCTTTGCGACACTGTGGCATTGAATGAGCAGCCATTTAACAAAATTGAAAATTTTGAGATGCGACGTTTACCAACCTTTACTATATAGGTTAGTTGCTTGAAAGAATTTCAAAAGTGTGTTTCATATTAAGAGTTTATTCAACAGAGAAAGATATATACGTACATATTATAAATCAATATAAATTACTTTTCAATTTGATCAAGTCAAAATGTTGGACTTGATTCTACTCTAGGGGTAAAATTCGTTTTAGCTCGAGTAAAAATTTCTATCCTTTTGAATTTATTCACCAATGTGCCTTCATATTCGAGGCAATTTTCTTCACCAATTCGTAATAACCAGGAAATAATGGCAAACTAAAATCCACATCTCGCCACATTGGCCGATCACTTTCTTCTTCTAGAGGCAGAGGTAGTGTGGCCACTGAAATGTATTCTTCGTCGTGGACATGAAAAACAGTCGATTCGATCCACGCGTTGTCTGTATTCCGTGGATTTTCTACATATCCCCTATAAATAAGGGTCTTGTTGACAAAAGCTGCTCCAATTTTCTCTTGATACCTCACCACCACCTCAGGCGGCAAGTCGAACTCCAGATTCAGGGCTTCTTCTAGTAACTGCTTCTGCAGAGTGATTAATTCGTCAGAGTTGATTTCAATCAGCCCACCAGGAAGGGTCCACTCACTACAACCATGTCGACGAATGACGACCACTTGTAGAACTGGCTTTCCGCTGCTCAAATTCATAGTGGAATCTTTTTCGCCTCTTTTCCAACGGGTGACTATCGACTCAGCAGCATGATTCGGTCCCCAGCGAGGCAAAACTCCTCTACCTTTGATTCCAGTGCGACCTCGTGGATTCAGAGGGTAGCCATTAAGAATTCTGTAAGACTGTTCGTAACTGGTTCGGTCAGTTGGACCATCTACTGAATTCCATTTGGGTTTAAATGAGGGGTTGTGGATATCCGGATCAGCGTAAGGTTCAGATGGCAGATGTTGAGAGGTGAATTCTGGCGGCTGGTACTTTGGAAATGGCACATGCCATGGAACTGCATGTTTTGGGACTTCGAAACGTTTCATCTTTTTCAGATTGTCAGAGTAAAAGTAGTTTGGATTGCTACAGTTCTGAAAATAAATAGGTAAATATAACTTAATCAATTCTTTCGTGTACCTGTATAGTACGAGTACATGTCCACACAGAAGCAGCATAACATCTAACTATCTTATATGGTGCACCATGAAATAATTAGCTAATCATTATAATTCTTAATTTTTTTGACGTAAAAAAAATTGAAAAAGAATAATGAAAATATAAGTAGATAAATAAATAGAATAAAATATCCAACACTACAGTCAGAGACTATTAAAAAATTATCTTCAAATTTTACCCTTGTAGCAGATTAGAGTCAAAATTTTGAATTTGAAATTAAGTATATCAGATAAAGTAGTCTTTTAATTTGAATAATAAAAAAAACATTTCATCCTCCACAAGTCGGAAATTTATCAAGTTCAACTACAGTTGAACATCCATAACTTGAACTTGAAGCGAGAGATCAATTTATTCGAATTACAGAGGCTGTGGAATTATTGAAGTTCGAGTTAAGGGGCTAAGCTTAGATATAATGGATTCGAGTTGAGCCAGAAAAATATATTTCATTTCAGGTTTGCACATACTTCCTAAATCAGTCGAATTAATAATTTATAATGAACAGCGTAA
Source organism: Parthenolecanium corni (assembly GCA_038050395.1). Classification (NCBI taxonomy): domain Eukaryota; kingdom Metazoa; phylum Arthropoda; class Insecta; order Hemiptera; family Coccidae; genus Parthenolecanium; species Parthenolecanium corni. The sequence goes on along the minus strand of JBBCAQ010000007.1, from coordinate 2,026,930 downwards.
AATTATTTTTAACCAAGTACCTATATGAGCAATGATTATGACTGATTAAGAAAAATTATGAATCATGCATATCGTTTTTTTTTAAATCATTATTTTCTTACTTATCTCAAATATTATAGAAGCCGAAAGAGTGTTGGGAATTACCGAAGTAACCATTTTGAAGATAAGTTCTAGTTATAGAGGTTTCCACTTCGATTATCGAAATATTTTTCCATAGTGAGCTTATAAGAATGTGGCAGGAAACAGAAAAATATTAGATTTATATTAGTTTATTTTGATTCATCGAAGTTTAAATTAATAAAGGACACAGATTCGACTGTATTTTTACAATTGCAGAAATTTTTTAGACTTTTCATATTTTAAAATTATCATATCAGAATACAAGAGTAATTTCATTACAATTGAGGAAGCATTTTGTAAAACTATACTTAGGTACTATAATATCTTAAAGAAATATATTATTTCATTTTAGCAGGGGTGCCGTGAAGGCATGATCTTGAGGAGCAACTCCTCCTTGACGATTCTGGGGGGGCCCATTTTTTTTTCAAATTTAAAAAAGAATTTTAAAGATAATCGAATACCAAAAATTTTTTCTCGCGCCTTTGGGGGAGGGTAGGGTTGTCATCATTTCTATTTGACCTGGAGGGGGGCACTCCTCGTAAGCCTAGGAGGATCACAGCACCCTGCATTTTAGGCACCCATTCCAGAAATATTTTCGAAAAATTTTCAAAAATATTTTATTCTTTATGGAAAGGAAGCAAATATTTTTAGTTTTTAATAACTTATAGAAGTTTCAATAATTTTTTTATTAGATTAGAAAAAAGAAGGTCCCACTCTCAAATAATTTTTACATAAGTATAATTTTGTTTACCGTTAAGGTTGTAAAATTAAGTCGATAATATTTGAAACGATTGAAACACAACAAATTCTGCTGTTTCAGTACGATATAGGACGAACTTTGATACTTATGAACAGATAAGTATAATTGTAAGCAGATAAGTTGAAATAATCTTACTTGAAGTGCTATCACTGTAGTCAACCAAGTCAGTTTAATCAACGTAACAATGCAAAAATTAGAATTCATTCTTCCGACGAGAAGCACATGAAAAATCAAAAGTCTCTCGTTGAAGGTAGAATACACAATAAATCATCGAGTTTTATGCAGTTCGATTGTGATTTCAATAGAATATTATATCGTATATGCAACTTTCCACGTGTGCAATGAAATACTCATATTTTAAACTGTTACGCACCAGATGTGGAAAATAAACTGCAGATTTTATATTTTTAATTTGTTATGAAAGTTGTAATGTTTTGAGTTTGGGTTCTCGGGTGACGTGAATTACGATTTGACAATCGATTACATTAAAAGAACACGTGTGATCTGCCTTCAGGTAGGTACAGCTGCCAATTTATAAAATGTTTACCGACGAAGTGATAGAGAGAAATTTTCCATTCAGAACAAGTGAACCAAATTAAACCTAAGCGATCTTGGTAGAGATGGGAAATATCGACCATTTCACTTATCGATAACTATCGATAACTATGTATCTAAGTTACGAAAAACTATATATGAGTGAAGATAATTAGTCAGGTTGTTTTTTTTTCTTGTTAACTGGTTAATTAGGAGGTATCCGTTCCTGTTGACTTTTGCCAAGTTTTCTCAGCTTTTGCCAAGTAAATACGAGACGTACATAGTCTCCGCAGGTTGCTCAGGCACCAAAGTATGTAATTGTGTGGAAAAAATTAGGGCAATGAAGAAAGCAATAGGGCATCAAAAAAATTACTGGAAAGGAGAGGAGAAGGAATGGAACACTAACTTATGAAAAAAGGACACCAAAACACGTCTCTGCCGAGGCACTGCAAACCTCTTGCACACCTCTGGCTACCTGTAACTCCTCTGTTGTATAAAACCAATTACTATGAAAGAATTATCCCAAATATGAGCAAATATATTCTCTTTTTCTGCCCCTTTTTAAGATATTTGAGTTGAAAATTCGCGGTTTAGCAAATAGGAAGGGGGAAAAAAATAGCCAATAAGAAAAAAAAAGAAAAAAAATTATTATAAAAATCGAAAGCATCGACCACGGCACAAGTTACGACAGTTCGCGGCAATAGTACTAAATTTTTCAAAAATGCTGCACTTATTGTTTGAACGAGTCCCAAGGGTGACGTTGAAACCGCCCTACAAATGGATGGCCAGAGCCTGGCAGAAAAACAAGGAAGAAAAAAAGACCGAATATCGTTTTATATATAAGAGAATGCGAGGATTACTATTTCGACCTTATATAATATTGTGGCCACCTTAGATCGTTGCAGATCAAAACGTTCATTTTGGTCGTGGTCGAAGGACTTTATTTTATGACTTCGTGCTTCCGCAAACGAATCGACCATTTAGTGCTTTTTTTTTCTTCCTTCGTCCAATTTTTTTCCTTTACATTCATTCTTTTTCTACCTTAGAAAATTCCCAATAATTTTATATTAGGTCGTTTGTGGAGTTCAAATCGTGGTTCATAGTTGAGAATTTTGGGTTTTTTCTCGAATCCAGATTGCAAAACTATGGCTGAGTTGGCGTTAAATGCTCGCGAGTTTCTGCTCCCAAAATTTTGGCGGGACAAAATTTAACAGTATGCCATAGCGACTTCTGGGTAAAATATGAATTGTTGAATTTTAAAAATGTTAATGTCGGTATGTTATTGTAATTATTTGCCCCAGTTAAAGCTAATATTGATTTTTCTGTTATTTAAAGGACTGTGACAGGCAGTAACAGCCCCCATCATAAAAATTTTTGGTCCTTCAAAACTTTTTCTGAAACGAACTGAGAACCAGTAAAAAGCAATAATTGAAAAAAAAAAGAAACTATAGACTCGAGTATCAATCAAGAATGTTGAATTTTTTTCTTATTTCTCTTGGTCATTTTATTTCTTTAAAAAAAAAGCTAGTTCCACCTGTAATAGTAAACTTTTTTTTCAAAAGACAACTAAACCATTCTTCACTGACATCGCACTAATAAAACTAAAACACGAGAGAAAAATTGAATTTAAATCACTCGAATAATCTGAAAACAAAAAGTTTTCCTCATAATTGCTTCTTGAATTATAATAATTTAGTAATTATTGACTAATACAAATCTCATATTAGATTAACTTCTTAGAAATAAGGCAACTGGTTTCTCTAAACTAATCCTGTCTGTAAACAAAGGCACTTCTCTAAAATTCTGAAAACCCACCCTCTTACCAGCAAAATGTCGGCGCACTCAACACTTGGGTTTTCATCATTAGAGAGACTTAAGGGATGAGAAACTAAGACGAAAAAAATACTACAGCGAGCGTCTTGACGTTAATTTTCGACTAATAAGAAATTCTCTTATTCTTCGTTGATATTAAATAATCCGACGCTGGAAACGACCATTTTTTGCCAACTCGAAAGCGTGTAAAAAGATGCAAACCTAACTGTGGGGCCAAAAAAAGATGAAAAAAGTGGAAGAAAAAGCTCGTCTAATAATTAATTTTCTTCTGTGTTAAGAAAGTAGCCCCTGGAGAGTATTTAACTGACTTCTGAGACTTTACTTACAACTTTACAGTCGCTTTTTACAATCCCTTTTTGCCTCTTTGTTTGTACTTTTAAAAAATTAATAACCATTCTTCGTGCTTCCATGACTGAAAAAAGGGGTTAGACGGGAGGTATGATGTCGACGAGCAAAGCAGCAAAAGAAAAAAATAGCTAAAGGAACGATGCAAGTATTCGAGCATTTTAGTGTATAGCAATATTTGTTAGCCCCTGGTGTCCTATATTAACCCTTTTTTTTTTTTTTAATATTCTTATTTACATCGTTTACGAACAACGTTAATAGATAAAATTAACTCTAAATTTATTTCAACGAAAATTTTCACTTTTTGGTAGCAGATTTTTGGCAAGACCCTTCTTTTTTCTAGCACAAAAATTATAAAGGGTGCAATTATAAAGGCGAAAAGAAAACATTTTTAATAAGAAATTATAAAATGTGGGTAGGCTACTCGGTTGACTTTTAGATGAACTGATGGAGTGAGAATTCATTTATAATAAACAAAATGAAGCTTTGGTATTATAAAAATTTTTATTCTATTTTATTTTGTGTTCACATTACTGCAGACCCGTAGGGCAAGATAAATTCTTGGCGAGGAAAAAATTTTTCAGAGAAATTCAAAAGAATTTGCCAAAATTCCTGCATATTCGAGAAAAAGAGCCAAAATTCTTGGAAATCTGAAACAAATTGTCAAAATCCCAAAAATTATGGAAAAAAAAAAAAAAAACCTTAAAATATGAAAAAAAGAGCCGAAATTCCTATAAATCCGAAAAAAATCGCCATTTCTCAAAATTTGGAAAAAGAGCCAATTATTCCTAAGAATCCGAGAAAAATCGTCGAAGTACGCTATTTTTTTGGATTTGAAGGAATTTTGCCGATTTTTTTCGGATTTTTTAGAGTTTTGGCTTTTTTTTTTTTCAGATTTCGAGGAATTTTGGCATTTTTTTCAGATTTTCAGGAATTTTGGCGATTTTTCCGGATTTTCAGGAAGTTTGGTGCTTTTATTTGGATAATACGAGTATTTAGGAATTTGGGCGATTTTTTTCAGATTTTCAGGAATGTAGGCAATTTTTCCGAATTTTTAGAAATTTTGGCTGTTTCTTTCGGATTTTTCGGAATCGAGGGGTCATTTTGTCGATTTTTGTTTTTCGGGGCAAAATTCTGTGGAGAGCAAAATTTTCTTTAGGTAGGGCAATACCCTATTTGCCCGCACGGGCGATACGGGCCTGTCAGATTGAAAAAATTCATTTTTACACTCGTATTTCTTTTCCTCATAGAAATTTGATTTGCTTTCTCTAGCTCCTGTACTATTTTACTCGGCTGGTGGCCTTTTAAAAATACTTCTGTTTGAGGCTATATTTTTTATTTTGTCTTAGAATTCAGACATTTAGATATGTTTTGATTGGGGAAGGTAATTTTTCAAATATCTTAGCACTTGGGGCTCGTATCATTGTTGATTTGAAAGATTCAAAGCCCAAACGTTTCGTGAAAGTAGTATCGATTTTGTTTGAAAACTGATTGCATGTATATCCCATCTACATTTACTAGGTAAGATGCAGATTCATGTTCCTTGGCCTGGTAGTCGTTCCTCTGATGTTTTGTATCTCTCACCGTCCAGAACAGAAACTTACTAGAACTTTTTAATATTAAAATGATTTGATTACTGGAATCTAACTCTTAAAAAAGTACCCTATGGGCAAAATATTTTGAAAACGGATCCGTTTTATTCCGGGTTATGATCCGTTTCTGGATTATAACACGGAATTTTCCTGTTTTCCGGCTTCTAAAACGGATTTCGAACGGATTATAATCAGTCTTGCCGGAAATTAGTCCGGATTATTTTCCGTGAAGGCTGTTTTGGCCCGGGTTATAATTCGTGAAACCGTTTTACAAACGGATTTAGAAAAATTGCACAAAAATTATCACTGATTATAATCAGGAAATCCGTTTTACAAACGGATTTGAAAAATTTATCAAGATGACAAAAATATCTGCAAATTTTCAGATCCGATGGTCGAAAATAAAAACGGACTGACAACCTCTCATTCCTTCATTTAAAATACTTGCTTCCCTGTCATCAACCTGAGTGTTAACTGTTTACAGGGGAGGGTAAAATATCTAAAAAAAAAAACCATACCAAAGGCCACAAAAACAATTTCATTCATAGAGAGAAAAAACAGTTGAAATTATTTAGATAAATGATTAATTTTCTATTACAAAATCAACTTTTATTTCAAAGGCTTTTTCCAAGAATCCAGTACTCGGAAGATAAAAAATTATTCAACTCTCAACTCGTATAATAAGTCTACTGCCTACTACATTAACGAATAAAAAAACAAAAACATTATGACAACTCTCGCTTTTAGGTTTAAATAAAAAAATACTTAAAATGCTTCAAATTCTTTCATACCCTTCTTCGTTAACCCTTTTATTATCTTCGAGATTCTCGCAGAATAACTTGAAGGATAGAGGAGGAAAAAAAAAATTAACAAAAACTCGTTAAAATATATAAACGACGTCATCAAACGTTTCTATTAAATCACGTTTTGATTTAAACGTTTTTGTGCTACGTACTTTGATAAAACCAGCGTGAAAAAAAATTACCGAAGCTAGAATCTTACGATTATACCTTAAATTACAGCCATACCCTCGCCATTTATTAGTTGAGAAAAAAATTAATTTGACTTACCCGCCGATTAAAGACAACGAAAGAAGCAGATGTGGTCTTCAGTTTAAAGACAATTTTTTTTCCTTTTTTTTTTCTTTCCTAAACTTAGCTCATTTTTAAGTTTCACCCTCTTCCACAGATCTCATTAATATCGTCTTTTTCCGGGATTTTTAGAGGGTAAAAAATTTACCAAGTTGTTGGGAATAAAAATTATATTCAACGAGATCAGTATAGCGTCCAATCTACATTTTGAAAAAAATTACATTTTCTGTGGTGAATAAGTGCCCAAATAAAATATGTAAGTTAATACCTTTTAATGGAAAGTTAAAGAAAAAATAGGTTGAATACAGACAAAAAAAAAAGTAATTGAGTAAGCCTTGCTTAAATAAAATAGTAAAGCAATAAGGTGACTCACTATTATCATTAATTTATCATATAATATGTACTTTTATTCAATCAAAATTTATAACTGCAAGACATACTCGTAGACTATGTCACGAAGTTGTTGAAAATTTCTATACCGCACCCTGTCTACAAAAAAGTTATACATTTTAAAATAATGAAGTAATGAGGTAATCATGAAAAAATTAAAAGGGTCCTACTTTAGTCGCCCTCCCTCCCATCCTCCAACTGAAATTCTACTCTTAAATTTATCCAGAGAAGTTGTAACTCTTTAGAACATGAGAAATATTTGGTCATTTTAATTATCAAAACTGTTGCATCTCAATTTTTCCAAAAGAACTGATGATTACTGTTTTATAAAACTGTCATAACTCATATTATTTGTTACCATTTTCATGAGAAAAATGCAACAATATACAAAATAGCTACGACATGATTTGAATAGGAGCTACTTGTGAACCACTGAAGGATCGAGGCTATCAGATTTACGAAGATATAAAATGAGTCATTTGGCTTTCGAATGAAGCAAATTAGTTGAAAATTGGATTTTTAAATGATTTAAAAATTTTAAAAATGTTGCTTAACTATTTGTTTTGGCATTTGGTCCAAATGTTATTTTGAAGGGTCAGTTCAAGTTTTTATTTTGTCTTACTAAAATATTACCTATCAGAGAGTAATCTTACCAAAATCGAGAATAATATTAAAGTCTATTTATCTTTTGGGACTTAGCAGGTTTTGAACTTATAAACTAGCGATATAATAGAGCTATGACTACGAATCTAGCTGCACTGTACTTTGAGGGGGGAAAAGATAAATATAGGAACTAAGTATGTCATTTTTTACATTTTTTTCCAGTGTAATAAACGCCAATACGAAACTGAATTGAATTTATCACTTATATTCTTTACTTTCGAGGATAAGTCTGCATAATTTTTCTTTAGATTTTTTCCCCATATAACTTATTTCTTTTTTTCAACGCTTGGATTCATCACTCACTTCTTCGTCGAATATATAGAATAATTTATCGAAACTTGATTCCATAATAAGAAACGACATTTGTCGAATCGACCTAATCATTTATAAACCGAATGACTATCGACGGGTGTCAGTACAACCAAATGCAAAAAAAAAAATCCAACTCACACACGTCTAGAAAACACCCAGCCCCACGAAATACGCTACAAAGGGGTAAGAATTTTCAGAAGTACTTGGTATCGGTTAAGGGGTTGACATGGAGAGAAGGTACATTAATCACAGTATCTTTGTTTTGTAAGCGACATCAACAAACACAATGACTTTTCGTTATTTTCATTTTGTATTTCCCTTTTTGCTCAAACAGTCGACTCTCTGCTGCTTTGTGCTTAATGTTTTTTCATTTGGTAAATTATTCGCCATGACTTAGGTATTTCAACTATGCTAACTTGTCTTTTGCTTTTAAAACAGTTTTTCTGTAGAAGGAAAAAGAGGAATCTCTTTTAGGTGCTTAGTGTTCTTTCCTTTTTCGTCCAATTCTTTTTTGTTGAAAACTATTTTTTCTTAATTTGTGTTAAAAGGTTCATCCAATTTACTTTCTACTTGAGATAATAGTATAGAGAATTTTTACAAAATTTTTATCGCGAGCAACTTAATGCATAATATAGTTGAAGCGCTACTAAGAAAATATTTAAAAATCATTGTGTACTATAAATCAGTATTCAGTTTTCATATGAAAGAAAAAGTAAAATTAACTGAATGTGGATATCAAAGAAGACCATAAGTCGACTTGGTGTTTTTTTTTTGTTGAAATCCATCAGTTTCATAATCGGTGGCTTTTTGTCTTGCTACAGAGCCATCATTTAGACCACTACTTTAAAAATTCATGAAATTAAAGCATTTTTTCAATGGCTGGGTCAGATATTTTCCTTTAGTTTTTGTTTTTACTGTTTTTTCAACATTATTTACGAAAATAAAAATGCAAGTTTCAATTTATCATAGTTCCAAAGTATGTTAACATCTTTCATGATAACGCATAAAAAATAACTACGATAATGCAGTAAGTAATGAAAATTAGAAAATTGAAAACAATATTAACCAACCTCCTTGAAAATTAATCAAAGAGATTGTTGATAGGAACCGTTTGTTGACTATTAACAATGGCGCGCGCATCATCATATGTTATTCCCTATATCTCCGAAATCGATTATCGATTTTTAACTTCGTGTTAAATTTCCAAATTTACAACAAAGATATACATCAAAATATTTTTTCATGCTTTTTAAGGAGTCTCACCAACACAATAAACTTGGTTATGTTTGCGTTCAATTCGTGGTTCGAGAAATATTGAATTTTGTAGGATTTGTAAAAACTCTTCCAAATCAGCTATTATGCGCCTTCCTATAATTTGACATACCATAAGCAAGCAAAAAAAGGAGCAAAACATCTAATAACCGGTTTGTAAGAAAAAAATTTGCTGAGCTTTCTATATGTACAGCAAATTGCTGCTAAAATCGATCACACTTCCTGACCAACTAGTTGTGGCTCAATATGTCAATGCGAGAACCATGTGTTTTACTTTTAAATCGCCATCAATAAATCGATATGACCCAACAAGTAGAGCTATAAACAAACAAATAAAACAGAAAGAAGCTGTAGTAACCGAGTCCAGGGTCAAGTATTTGTACGCCATAAATTATCATCAGTGGGCATAAATTGTGGAATGCTCACGACAGATTAATTTTACCAACACCTGTAGGTATATAAAAGTTTATTTTCATTTGCTCAAAAATAAATGCATTTCTTTGATAAATCGTGCCGGATAAGAGGCTACACTTTGTCACGAATTCTAGTTAAAAGTCTTCTTTTTTTTTCTGCTCGCCTTTTCGTCTTTATTTTTACAAATTACACGAGAACAGTGTGTGCCGGTCGAAGGTGCAATTGAGCCACTTGTGTCACCATAAACTGAAATAACACTTAATCACTGAGCTAGTTTACCTCTGGCTTTACATTCTTTTCTGTCATTCGTACATCGAATGAAGTTATATTTTATTTATCGACGTGTGGTAAACCATAGCTGACAGTAGGTACATGAATTGGCATTCGAATGCTTGGTAATTGATAAAAATCGAATTCAGTGTTACCAATCACCATAAGGTGTTGGGGGTGGGGAGCAAAAAACGAAATCCTTATAACTCAAAGTGTCGTTACTGTAAGTGTCGATGGGTGATTTATGGATTGGGTTGGTGGTGATAAATGGAGAAGAGAAATATAGTTTATGTAGATACGGTATGTTTGTTTATGGTGAAAATGTTGTTTAAAATAATAAACACAAAGTGAAAAGTGAAATGGGTAAAATAAAGTTTGAAATAGTTTTTAATTTCTTTTGACATGTATTTGAAATTATCCTAACTTGAGTAATTAAATTGGCACAAGTGAGAAAGCTTGGACGAAAAAACACCTTTTAATCCATTTTAAAAATAAAAATTCTATCAGTAAAATTATTAAAAATTAGTATGCTGCATACTAACTTTGGGACAGTTCAGGTTTTATTAATTAAATTTTAGTGCGCAGCATACTACTTTCTAAAACATATTTATGCTAATTTTCAGTAAGTATTTTATTTCATTTTTTATAATTTATAGTTCTTCATAAATCCTATCTCGTGTTCCAAAGAAAAATCCACGTTTTTCGAACTTCAAAATGATTTTTCTACAACACAAACAAATGGATTGACTTGGAATTGAAAGGGTAAACTTTTAAGACTTCAATTATTGTTAGTACAGTTAAGAGCCTTACATGTCCTAGATATGCCAGTTTGTAAAAGTCAGACCAAAATTAATAGCTAACTAAAATCTGCTAAAAATTCACTGTTGTGCCATGGGAAAAACCATGCGGGAACATTGGAAACAGCGAGGTTATTCCTGTCAATGCTGTAAATCAAAAACCAATAAAACCTGCTAAAATACTCCTCAACCTAAACTAAAATCGAAACCAAAATGATAAATGCATGCAGTCATTATTGCTTATTCTCTAATGAAATTCTCCCCTCTTTATAAGCCCCAACGCAATGATGAATCTTGATCAATTTTTTTACCTTCGTATCAGAATCTATTCTAGAAAAATCAGCAAAAAACAATTTCGCTTTTTGAAACTTGGCAAGTTTTAGACAAAAGCCAATGAAGTATTAATGACTGTATAGTGAATGACCATTGTGAATATTCAGGTCTTTCATCAGTGGACGTCTCTACAACAAGGTATACCCACACAGCTCCCTAAACCTCTTCAGTCCATAAATTATTCTAATATTTCGTAGCACTCGACGACCCCAAAGCAGATTGAAATTGTTTACCCTTCAGCGAGGACAATTTGTCACCAATTACACGACCGAAAATTGTGCTCGAAACTGAATTGCAGCAGTTAACACCCCACTTACACGGGGTGACAATATAATTGATACACTCTACAAAGACTAATGAGATGAAAAACGAAGGTCGTCGTCAACGAGAAGGGCGTCCATTGACGTGTTTGCATTAAAATTAGGTAATTCATCTTTTCAAAAGAGCCGAGAGACGGGCAGAGTAATGAAAAAAAAAAAAGAGACGAGAAAATCGTATGTAATAGCGACACACAGACACAAAAGCTATCTAAAAAGGCTGCCTGGTATTCATTTAACCCGAGCTTGCTACTCCACTGGGATTGCTGCATTTTCGTGAGCTTGCCTCAGTGTGTTCGTAAATTTAGTCGGCTGGTTTACTTATTTTTCAGCGTCTGTCAAGACCCTTTCGCGGAGAGACAAGTGTGAATTATTTAAATTTAATCTCACCCTAAAAACGAAAGATGCACTCTTTTCTCCCTCCTCTTATACCTTTCAGATGGTATATACACTTTTTTTCATACCCTCGCACCCTTCCCTGATTACGTTCACCCCCGGCTCGTAGTTTTTTGGCGGATTTTGCCTCTCACCCTTGGCGCCTTCGTCGACGCCACGCCATTACTTCGTCGTCTAAATTAAATTATTTCCTTATTAATGCCTCCTCATCCTGACTCATTTTACGAGAAATATTATTTTTAAGACGACCGTTCCGCCTGAATCTGCTTAATCGGTTTCATAAATTATGTACACAGTGCGAATAGGTGAACAAAAGTGAACAGGTCGAGTACCTTAATGTTTAACCTCTTTTCAATAGAAAATTTGCTCATTAAAATGTTTTACCTGGAGAATTTTTATATCGCACAGAGACAAATGTCAATGGTAATTTTTGCAATTCGGAAAGAAAAACTGGGACGATTCGAGATTTGTAGCAGAATTTACTACGAAAATAATAAAATATGAGATTTAAGGTAGTAAAAAATACTACAAATATTAGAATATTTACAATAAATAGTAATTTTCACGACTGTGATCAGAAAAGTTTGTATAGATTCTCTTTATAATTAATGGTGATTAAAAAATCACTATTTTTGTTGGTTAAATTAGAAAAAATACTTAATCCATTATTACGAGTGGATTTAATCAAAAAATTATAATAATCTTTTTAAGAAAAACTTCCCTTGCTCCAACTCCTACCCTCACTATCAGTTAAGAAATTCCAATTTAGCCATAATTTTCTATAAAAGGGGGGGCTTCTCTTGTAGCGAAGGTGGAAATAACTTGAGTAAAATTTCATTGGGGAATGAAAGTGGGAATTATTTTTTTTTTAAATTCAACATATATAAATAAGGACGACCCTAATCTCGATAGTGACTAAAAGGTTATCTTCTTAATTTTGAAAATGCAACTTGGAATGGCAATGTCTGTATCAGACATCCTACAACAGCTTCGGGCCTTTGTTTAATTTCAAACATTTACAAAATCCTCTCAACTTTTGGCTTTTCTGCTCCGCATAGTTACCAGCCGATATCTAAACAAATTAAATTATCAGTCGAACTTGCTATGTAAATGAAAAAAAAATTTACAACCCCCGACCTTTGGAAAATTTTCGTCTGAATGAACGTCAAAGTGACGAATTAGTCGATACACTGTTTATACGACATTGTAAAAGCCGAAGACAACATTGTCTCTCTGTGTACACAAATTCCTACCCCATCCCTTCGGAGCATTTTTTTAATATTATGACGAGATAAAAGGGTGAGTAGAAAAAACAAAGGCAAGCGAGGGAGCTGCTGAATTATTGTAACATTTTACGAGGGATTTCGTTTATCGTAGATGACGTTGGTCGTCTGCAAATTATGAAACATGGCTCTTCGTCGCAGCTTACTTATTACAAGTTTTGCTATTTCCTTGGCTATATATGTGATAATATTTGCAAAAAAAATTACCTTATGAAACATTTTCTGCTTTTTTGATGCTGGATTTTTGTATCTCTCAGAGTCTTCCTTGCTTCAACCTCCCTTACTTGGCTTGTTAATGATAAAATGGCTTTTGTGTCATTTTTCATAATGATGGTGTGTACATAAAATTCATATTTTTCCTGCAGCTACGTTAATATTAAATGTAAATTTATCGCTTTTCTTCGGTTTATTAGAATAGAGCTCGAATAAAGGCTGGAAAGAAAATTTTCTTACAAAATGATGGAACTTTTAGTGGAAAATTCACACATAGTACCACTGTGTAAATCTCTTAAAAAACTGAAACTAAAACAAATAGGGGTGGAACTAGCTTTTTTAGGGGAGAGGACAAGAAATATTATTGGAATATGTCTATAATGTTTTTCTAATAATCTTTGAACTGCTTTAATTCAAAAGCTGCCGGATGGATTTTTTCAAAATTTGCAGGATTTTAGGTTCACGTGTACGAAAATATGAAAATTACATTAAAATTAATTCGGCAGTTTTTCAGAAAAAACATATTTTTACATTTGAAAATGGTTATACAAACTTTAAACTTGATTTTCTCAGAACCAGGATAGGAGTTAAATTTAAAAATTAAAATTGTCATACTTCAGTCAATTTTCAATCGATTGAGGAAATTTTTTTTTTTTGTAAAATGTTTAAAATATCTTCTTCAATCGAAAGTAATTTTCTGACTTGAAATATATCTGCTATTTCGCAGATCATAAATCAAATATTTTTAAAAGAGAGTGAAAATATTAAAACTTCTAATATATTAGACTATTAACCCTTTGAAATGGTGAAAATATCCACCCCCAATAATGTAAAATTAATTTTTCACACTACGTACGAATGTTATTTTGGATAAGAATTTTTCATTTTCATTTGAGAGTAAATATTTTAGAGATGTTTAAAATACTGTGTCACATTGTTTAAAGTCAGTCTCTAAATATTAATAATACATTTTGTTGGATACACACAAAAATTGTTCATTTTGAAAATTCTGACTGCAAATATTTTCAAACTGAAAATTTGGATTTATCATTGATCCAACGTAGATGAAAACTAAAAAATCTAATTCTACAGAACTTTATAAATTCAACTTCTGAGTAAGAACAAGCAAATATTCTAGGGCTTTTGTTGAAAACTCTAGCCAGAACAGTGGCAGATCCAGAGCTCCATTTGGGGGCGGGGGAATCCAAATTTTTTCAAAGCATGGTAAATTCTAAAATAGTGAGATTGTGTTTTTTTCTGCATAAAGGGGGAGGGGTTCAAGAAAATTGATTTTTTTGTGGATTATCGGTCTATTTTTTGTGATTTGGGGGGTTTTCCCCATTTCCCCCCTTTGGATCCGCCACTGAGCCAGAAACAGTCAGGAAAAATTCCTTATTTTATGAAAATGTTTTTCCTCGATATGACTTCATCAGGCAATTTAATAGCAAAAATCCTTAATCTCGGATATAAATTTGTATTGCTGGGTTACAAAATTTCAGCTCTTTAATGGCGCATCAAGAAAGGATGGCGACTAAAAAGGCTGAAGCCCTCCCCCATAGCCATCAAATTTCATTTAAAAAAAGACAGAATATTTAAAATTTTTGATTTTTTACAAAACTTGTGTCTGTTTGGGATGAATTTAAGCCTCAGGCTCACCCTTAGCGAATTTCTGACTGCGTTACTGGAACTCCTACAGTAATAAAACTTTAAAATTTGAGAATCCACAGGGGATAAATGTGTCATCAGAAAACGATTCACTTTACGAAGAATTCATCTGGAAACATTCGTTGATTTGGCCTTCTTTTCTGCCCTAAACGACCTAAATTAGGTACCTGAGTTTCAAAAAAAAAAAAAAACAAAAGGGAGAAAAGCGAGGTACCGTAAAAATACGAAATTTTTAAAATATGGCGAAAGATTCAGAAAATTAAAATTAAGAAAAAAAAAACATAACACGACGCTAAACCCAAGACGCTGTTGATGGTTATGCCAGCTCAAAAAAAAAAGTTAAAGGGAAAAAAGTATTACAAATGGGACACAGAAGCATTTTTTTAATGTTTCTTTTTACGAAAGATTCTTCACGAAGAAAATGGCTTTATCATGTAAAATAGGGTGTAATATAATCCTAGCCACGAGCATTACTCATTAAGGGTTTTAGTAATGGAAAACAAATGGGGATTAAAGGCATGTTGCACTTTTAATTTCGTCCTTTTAATATTTATCCACCCCATCTGTCTCCGAAAGATTTGGTAATTTTTTTCGCCACTTTTTTTTTTTCGTCTGCTTTTGGTTTAATAATAATTAAACCAAACTTTAATCGTGTTTTTCTTTTTCCTTTGGTTTCTATTAAGAGACGTAACATTAAGATTTGTGTTCTCTTTTTAATGATTTTTATTATTTTTTCCTGTCGAAATTTAACTGCTTTGTAAATTACACGTTTTTTGTTTAGGGAGGAAGTTGGTGAATTGAAGGGTTGAGCGACTTATTTGAAATTTCATGGTTGAAATTGAATACATCACAATTGGATAAGTTACATATTCATAAACAAGCTGCGAAATGCAGATTAGGAGACATGTTCACCTGTAGAGATGGCTATATAACAAGACACAAAAGTGGCGCACACGTATTTTGAAATAGGTGGTGCAAGATCGCTTGTAAGGCCCTTTTCAGTAAAGAGACCCCTCATAATTTTGTTCACTTCAATGTTTTTCAACATAATGGTAGTAAAGGGCGCTCAAAATTCCTATCTGATGGGGTCCATGAATTGTGAGTTTTCGTCCAGTTGTCTCAATTTTTGTTTAGTGGTCTCAATTTTCGGCTGGATGTCTCAATTTTCGGCTGGATGTCTCATTTTTCGTCACGCTGTCTAAATTTTCGGCTGGATGTCTCAATTTTCGGCTGGATGTCTCAATTTTCGGCTGGATGTCTCAATTTTCGGCTGGATGTCTCAATTTTCAGCTGGTTGTCTCAATTTTCGGCTGGATGTCTCAATTTTCGGCTGGATGTCTCATTTTTCGTCCCGCTGTCTCAATTTTCGACTGGATGTCTCATTTTTCGGCCAGTTGTTTCAATTATCGACTAGTTGTCTCAATTTTCATTAAGATATCTCATTTTTCGTCCGGCTCTCTCATTTGAGACATCCAGCCGAAAATTGAGACAACTGGCCGAAAAATGAGACATCTAGACAAAAAATGAGACAGCTGGACAAAAAATGAGACATCCAGCCGAAAATTAAGACAGCTGGACAAAAAATGAGACATCCAGCCGAAAATTTAGACAGCTGGACGAAAAATGAGACATCCAGCATAAAATTCAGACAGCTGGACAAAAAATGAGACATCCAGCCGAAAATTTACACACCTGGACGAAAAATGAGAATGCTGGACAAAAAATGAGACATCCAGCCGAAAATTAAGACAGCTGGACAAAAAATGAGACATCCAGCCGAAAATTGAGACATCCAGCCGAAAATTTACACAGCTGGACGAAAAATGAGACTGCTGGACAAAAAATGAGACATCCAGCCGAAAATTAAGACAGCTGGACAAAAAATGAGACATCCAGACGAAAATTGAGACATCCAGCCGAAACTTTAGACAGCTGGACGAAAAATGAGAAATCCAGCCTAAAATTAATACAGCTGGACAAAAAATGAGACATCCAGCCGAAAATTGAGACATCCAGCCGAAAATTTACAGAGCTGGACGAAAAATGAGACATCAAGCCGAAAATTGAGACATCCAGCCGAAAATTTAGACAGCTGGAGAACAAATGAGACATCCAGCCGAAAATTTAGACAGCTGGACGAAAAATGAGACATCCAGCCGAAAATTGAGACATCCAGCCGAAAATTGAGACAACCAGCCGAAAATTCAGACATCCAGCCGAAAATTGAGACAGCTGGACGAAAAATGAGACATCCAGCCGAAAATTGAGACATCCAGCCGAAAATTGAGACAACCAGCCGAAAATTGAGACATCCAGCCGAAAATTGAGACATCCAGCCGAAAATTTAGAAAGCTGGACAAAAAGTGAGACATCGAGCCGAAAATTAAGACAGCTGGACGAAAAATGAGACATCCAGCCGAAAATTGAGACATCCAGCCGAAAATTTAGACAGCTGGATGAAAAATGAGACATCCAGCCGAAAATTGAGACATCCAGCCGAAAATTGAGACAGCTGGACGAAAAATGAGACATCCAGCCGAAAATTGAGACATCCAGCCGAAAATTGAGACAGCGTGACGAAAAATGAGACATCCAGCCGAAAATTGAGACATCCAGCCGAAAATTGAGACAGCGTGACGAAAAATGAGGCATCCAGCCGAAAATTTAGACAGCTGGACGAAAAATGAGACATCCAGCCGAAAATTGAGACATCCAGCCGAAAATTGAGACAACCAGCCGAAAATTGAGACATCCAGCCGAAAATTGAGACATCCAGCCGAAAATTTAGAAAGCTGGACAAAAAGTGAGACATCGAGCCGAAAATTAAGACAGCTGGACGAAAAATGAGACATCCAGCCGAAAATTGAGACATCCAGCCGAAAATTTAGACAGCTGGACGAAAAATGAGACATCCAGCCGAAAATTGAGACATCCAACCGAAAATTGAGACATCCAGCCGAAAATTTAGACAGCTGGACAAAAAATGAGACATCCAGCCGAAAATTTAGACAGCTGGACAAAAAATGAGACATCCAGCCGAAAATTTAGACAGCTGGACGAAAAATGAGACATCCAGCCGAAAATTGAGACATCCAGCCGAAAATTTAGACAGCTGGACGAAAAATGAGACATCCAGCCGAAAATTGAGACATCCAGCCGAAAATTTAGACAGCTGGACGAAAAATGAGACATCCAGCCGAAAATTGAGACATCCAGCCGAAAATTTAGACAGCTGGACGAAAAATGAGACATCCAGCCGAAAATTGAGACATCCAGCCGAAAATTCAGACAGCTGGACGAAAAATGAGACATCCAGCCGAAAATTGAGACATCCAGCCGAAAATTTAGACAGCTGGACGAAAAATGAGACATCCATCCGAAAATTTAGACAGCTGGACAAAAAATGAGACATCCAGCCGAAAATTTAGACAGCTGGACAAAAAATGAGACATCCAGCCGAAAATTTAGACAGCTGGACGAAAAATGAGACATCCAGCCGAAAATTGAGACATCCAGCCGAAAATTTAGACAGCTGGACGAAAAATGAGACATCCAGCCGAAAATTGAGACAACTAGACGAAAATTGTATAGACAGACCAGCATAAATTGGTAACCAGTCTTTTATTACTGAGGAATGGCTTTTTTTTTTTTTTTTTTGTCAAGAAAAATCTTCCTTCTAAAAAAAAAAAAGAACTAATGAAATAATTATATTAATGAATAAATAATAAACAAATAAGCAAATAAATAATAAACTAAAAAGAATAAACTAGATAGGTACCATGCCTATTTACCTATTACTACGAGGATTCTTCAAAAATATAGGGTCAATATTTGAAATAATCGAAAAATTATCTCAAGTCTTTAAAAAATTGGAGAAAAGTAAATAAAATATTTTCTACAATCTCTCAAAAATATTTTTTGCTCAAATAAAATGAATTTTACAGTATTTAAAATACTTACCCACTTGAAAATATGTACTACAGAAGACATCATCCCCACGATTAAGACGAGTTTTTATATTTACGGCAAATCGGTTATGCAATAAGCGTTACAAATTTTAAGCAGTCGAGAATTATCATTCAGAAAAATAATTTTTGGTGGAAAAAAATTCAAGCGAATGGCATGAAAAGAAAATGTCCTTTCTGGAAACTTGCTTCGAAAACATGACCCATACACAATTCCTCAAATTTACGGAGTTAATAATAATGAAAATATTTCGTCCATTTTTTAAATATTATATTATTTTAGAACTATTTTTAAAAAATTTTGAATCATTAAAATTTTATGATTTTAAGTTCCGATATCGTTGAAAATAATATTAGTCTATAATGTTTCTACCTTGGGTAAACTAAGGTCTATTGAAAAAATGTAATAGCTTGATGACTTACGAACATCATTTTCACATGTTTCCATAAATATTAATTACCGCCAATTAAATAATTAAATATGACTTTTTCTGATTCGTATGAAAGTTTCAACACAGACTCTCTGACCACCTCGCAGCTTAGGCGTCAATAAAAATACTCGAGCAGTCTAGCGAAAGAGAAAAGCAGATAAAAATGAAAACAGTTTGATTTTACTTCACATTTATTACATCAATCAGACATTTACTTAACGGAATACATATTTACAATAATTATATTTTACACTTGCAGCCATTTACACGAAACATAAAGGTTGGTATACAAAAACAGAATTCGGCTAAATTTTTATAAATTAAGGAAAAATAAGAAAACCGGGCAAAAAATAACAAATATAATAAACGAGATTGCTTTTAGCAATAAAATTATAAATACATGTAGCACGAAGAAAAACACGAGAAAAGTATAAGTGCGTAAGTACGTACCAAGTATAGCTGATAAGTCGTACTACAACAAACTGTACGGTACCTACCTAGTTCTAATATGTAAATTTTGCGGCAATCATTTTTTTTTTTTTTGTGTGTAAAAAAATGCGAGAAGAATTATCAACACATCCACTCGAACTGTACAAAAGATCTACACCACCTTATCGGATGGTATTTATTGAAAATTCAAATCAATAGGATGGACCGAGATACTTTCGTTTCGACAGCTAGCAGCTATTTTCGTACGAATCCAAACGCGAATGACTGGGTATCTTGTCATAAAACGAATGTCGCATTGCTTCGCCCAGCGTTATGCGTTTACTGGGCTCGTACTCCAACATTGAAGAAATTAGATCGAACAATAATTTGTGATCTTCGTCGTCTGAAATCTGGTATCGCTGCGAGAAAAGTAATTTTTTCATCATTAGAAAACGATAACTGAATTCAGTTTTCGAGGTTCGGCGATGAAGGACGCTAATACTCACATGCAGTGGTTTACAATTTTCACGCACGTACCGACCAGCAGAACTTTTCTCATCCCAGTCTAGTTTTCCGTGATAAAAGTATTTAGTTCTAGTTTTTTTCGCCATCCTGAAACGAACGGATTCCGGTTAAAATGTAGTACAAGATATTTCAAAAGCCATACTCGGTCGTACGAAAGAAAAGACTGACGTCATAATAGCATTGATAGACGTTTCGGTATGCCAGCAACGAGAGGGGCCACCTCGCTGCCCCTGGTATTATCCATGATGTCAGTCCTTTTTATTCGTGACACAAGAGTATATAAAACCCTCTACAACTAGAAATCTACTGCATTAGCCTCTCGCGGTTTTTTTTTTTTTTTTGGAGATCAAAACCTGTATAATTCGAAGTTTGAAGATAACTCGAACCTCCGTAAGTCGAATAAATCCTCCCTTCCCTTCAACATCGAGTTATCGAGGTTCGAGTGTACTTTCTTCACCACGTATCGTCAGTCTGCGACTTCCAATGTTTGTGGTTTGTAAGTAAAAGACACGAGAAATACGAAAATAAGATAACGAAATCTCTTTACATTTCCAAATGATGAAAAACTATGTATTATTGCTGCCAAATATCCACCCGTCTCCTTAGATAAAAGCTTTTTATTTCTTCTCCATAAAATTATTCCTCAAAAACTTATCTTCTTCAAAACCAATAACCTTCACACATGCATACTTCGCAGACAACATTCAGCTCATTGCTGATTATAAAGAAAAATGTTCTACCTAATAAAAAACAACCAACTACGAAAAACTGGTCGAAAGTTATTTTGTGTCCCTTTTTTCCCCTCACCACAACTCGAACAGTTGAATTAAAATAAATTCTTCTATCGTTTCAACGACGTAGTGGGATGTTACCTGTATGGAATAGTGCCTAAAATTCGTTCCATCATGGCTAAATGCTCGCGATTATCGTGAGTCTGGAATAAGGTTATGCCCAAGTATAATTCAAACACTATACAGCCAATTGACCAAACGTCGCACGGTTGCGACCATCCTAATTCTGAATAAAATAAACGTGAAAATATTAGAAAAATTTTACAAACAAAAAAAAAAAACGGACTGAAAAACTTCTCAAAACGAAATACGACTACTGTCACTCGCATACCACGTACCTAAAATAACTTCGGGTGCTCGATAGTGTCTCGTCGAAACGATGGTACTGTGATGTTCTTTATCGAAAGTAGCACTTCCAAAATCTATCAAACGCACGTCAGTGTTTTTGATACGACGTACATTTTTTTTCTGCAAAATTCATAAAACGATCGAGTGAGCAACGTAGACACGAATTACAATTTCAACCAAAATTCACAAATTAATTACCTTTTTCGGGTCATACACGGTGTCATAAGATGAGTCAACGAATAGTATATTTTCTGGTTTCAGATCAGTGTGCGTCAATTCGTGATCGTGTAAAAACTTCACGGCGTAACACAGCTGGTAGGAAATGTGTCTGACTTGATCGATGGTGTACGGCTGGTAGTTATTATTTTTCTGCAACAACATGGCGAATGATACTAATTGAGAATATTGTCATTTTACCAAACGTTTCGACGCGAAACTGTTCGTCTAGAGTAACTAGACCAGAAAAATCTGCTTAATAACGTACCAAAAAATCGAAAACACTTAGTCCTAATAGTTCGAAACCGATGCACATGTGCCCTCTATAATCAAACCAGTCGATCATTTTAACGCATAAGCTGAAAACAGAAAATTCGAGATTAATATTTGGTTAAAAATTTTTAAAAATTGGACCGCATTTGTTAGAATCGGAGGCAAGTGATTACAGGATTTTAAACGTAGTTTAACTGATATTGAAAAAGATTTTCAGTTATTCTGTCTGAAATCAAGAAAAAGTAAATTGAAAATAGAACTTACTGCCTTCCTTCTGGATCAAATTCCATGATCTTTTCCAAAGCATTTATCTCGAGTTTGGCAGCTTCTCGATATTTTTCTACATTTTTAATAATTTTCAAAGCAAAAGTACAGTTCCTGAAAACGAAAAAGTTTGAAATTTAAACAACAAAAGTACGAAGATACTACACCATATTATCAGAGCTTCAGAACTTCTCATTAGTAGAAATGGTAATAATGTATTCTCAATACGACGAGGGTAGGTAAAGAGGTCACACAAAAAATAATATTTTCCAAAACTTTAGTCCTTCAATTTCATTCCACAATTGGCCGACATATTTTCAAAGATTGACTTTTTGTGGATTATTGTAATAAATAATATGAAAACACATATCCTTGCGCAATAAAAAGAGAAAAAATATACATATAATTCCGAAGTTTTTAAATCTTTTTTATTCGCAAATCATAGCAAAGACCAGGTAAGTTCGAGCAGGTTAAGGTAACAACCAGCCAAGTGCAAAAATGTTAATTTCATTTTCAAAGAAAAAATAATTTTCTTTCAATATTGTCAATTACTCGTACAGGTATAATATACTATTCAATCAATTAATTTGTATGCAAGAGTAAATATGTAATTTCAAACATTTTGAACCACTTTTTCGAACATTTGAAAATATAAATGCCAACTCGAGGCAACGACCAGCCAAGTTTCCAATTTTCAAAAGCTCATTATTTCTTTTTAAAAGTGAATACAATCATCTTGATTTTATAGGAGAGTGTTTTCTGCCAAATGGACATCCTCTCATCCGATTTTTCGATTTCTATGCGCTGTTTCCTCAAAGTTGTGCATTTTTTCGTAATTTTCCTTAAATTTTGAAAATTGCATTTGGCTGGTTGGTGCGTTGAGCTATTCCATTATTGATACGCTTCATTACTCAGGTTATATAAAAAAAATAAGATGAATAAAAATTTTCAAAGAAGGAATATTGAGCTTACTTTTCCAAGTCTTTTACGCAAGCAACTTTACCGAAGGTGCCTTCACCCAGTGAGTTTGAAATTTTATCTGTAACAACAAAGTCTTTTGTTAACATACAAATAGAAAAGGAAACGTCCATTAAAAATACGACGACGAAATGTCATAGGGAATGAATGACAGTTTCAAGAAAGAGCGCGAAAAAGTTTTGAAAAAGTGACAAAATTCAATTTTGAGACCTGTAGAACATACAAACGGCACCTGTTTTTCATATTTTCTCCGAATTTTTCGACGGTTAAAAAAAAACTGTCAACTCGAATGCGACAGTATCGACTTTAATCGTAGTCAAGCTTCTCATGATGGCATAATATAGTGTAATAAAATGCTCGACGGAATGAAATTAAATAAATATTTGAAGAACAGTTACATGAGAAATGTACTCAGAAGTCCGTTCACCCGAAATCCGGATAACTGCAACTATGAGAAGTTGTTGAATTTAAGACGATTTTATTCATTTTTATCTCTTAAAATACCCAATTGTCATCCGGATTTAAGAAGTGAACGTTAGGATAACTTAAAATATAAGGAGGAAAAGTAGAAATAACAAGAAAATATTACATATTATAAACACATTATAATTAATTTACGAGTATGCAAATGATTATTTTTCACGTTATAAAAACTAAAAGTGTACCTACAATGTAAATATTGGTATTACCTCTCTTAATACTGAGTTGGCATTAAAATTTCGAGCGCCATTGAGCTTCTATTCAGACCATCAGAAATTGGTTTTAAAAAAAACTCAATAAAGATAATTATGAACAGGACTGGCATAATAAATTTCAAAAAATGCTTATTGTTTCATTAAGATTTTATGGTTTCATTTTTAATTTAAATAAATTTGGGATACTCAGAATTTCCATCTTTCTCTCTCAAGCATCTTACTATTTTCTGAAAATGATATTCGAATTAGAATCATGCGAATGATTCTTTTATTCTCTCTTCACTATAAAGCCGACAACAAATTTCAGTGATCGGTTCACTCACATCGAGTGCCAACGTAAATGAAATATTTTTGAATTCAATCAAGTATTACTCCACAGTTTATCAAATTTACTTTTCTCACGATTTTCCAACTCGAAAAAATAAAACTATCTCACCCAATCAATAAGATTCAGAAAAACAAAAAGTAATACTAAGAATAATTTTCCAAATACGATAAAAAAATTTGCTATTCGCTACTACCAGCTATTTTTTAGAACTTTCAATTTTCTCGCAGAACATACGGAAGTGACGTATACGAGAACTTTCAAACGAATATTTACAAATACAGAGAATTATGGAATCTCCAAATGGGAGGCTTCGGAAAAATATGCGATCGATACCGAGCATCTTCTTTTTCACGAAAATATCATCATTTTAGAATCACCATTATTTCAACTCCCTTGCTACTATAACTAGTTCAAGAAAAAAGATCTTCCAAATAGTATATAAAATTAAAACTTTTTAGTTTATCATTTTCATTCTGAAAGCTTCAAAACCTTTTCCGAATCGTAAATTAAAAAAAAAAAAAAAAAAAAAAAAACGGAAAAAGATAATTTGGAAGATACGAGACTTTCATTAATAATATTCTTCATGTACCATCTACGAAAATACTTTTCCAAAACCTCTTTTAATGTATCATGAAAAATAAAAACTGATTAAAAACGTGAAATAAAAAAAAATAAAAAAGGAAAAGAAAATACAAAATTAATGTTACCTCACTTGAAGATTGATAAAGAAGTAAACTGAAACCTGAAATCAATTAAAACAAAAAAAAAAAAAACATCCTCGGAATAGAAGGAATAAAGAAAACTCATACGAGGAGCCAGGAAAAAAAGAACTCACGAATGACGTTACACAATATAATACCATCAAAGAGAGATAATAATAAGAAAAAAAAAGTAAGCTACACTCTGAGAATAGATACCGAATAGCTCGAGACTTATTTCGAGCTCACAAAATTACGATTATTTTCGAGAAATTCGTGTTCTACAGGTTTTTTTAAGCCGAAATATGATAGATTCGAGTTATTGTAGCCAACAGATAGACGCGTGAAATGAATGGTTGCTTAGACAATACTCAAAAGCGACGAGTAAGGTAAATTTTCACTGTTCAAAAACTGTCGCTTTATCCGTCATCATTCATCGAGATAAAGGGTTTCAGTAGAAGAGGTAAGGACGCCCACATATCAACATTCAAAGCTAGCAAAGTGGGAGCAAATAGGATTACTTGCGCATTAAACTAACAGAAAAAAAAAAGTATTATAAAATAAATTAATCTTAGCAAACGAACATCTATCGAGTAAGACGTCTCCATTCTGATAAATCAAGTGCCCATCTTCATCGTCTTCGAATGTAGGCGGTCTTGAGCTCTGCTATAAATTCAACACCAGCCACAACAACGAATAACCACCAAACCCCAGGTTGGTCATTTACCGACACCACCGTCATCAACAGGTCATTTCGTGTGTAAATTGTGAATTCATCGTTCGTGAATTAGTGGTAGGCCACGACACGATTAGAAAAACGCGCGATTGGCGGGTTGATGGAGAGGTGTCACACAACATACAGGAATTTCAATTCATAATTTCGCATTTTGGTACAGCACGGCGGCACATTGTAACCACGGACGTAGTTGGTGTGTGTATTTGTGTGCGCACGTGACACGGTGTCCAAGAAACCCATAAAAGACAAAGGGGACAGAGAGGCAAATTGATTGCCAGCGTTAACAACATAATATATCGAACACGCCACATTTTTTTTTTCTATTTTCAAGTTTTCAACTCTTCAAAAAAAAAAATAAAAGAAAGAAAGAAAAAAAGAGAGCAACTTTATGCTTGATTTCTTATTCACATACGCATGCGCACAAGTAAAATGAACTTGCGGCTCAATAATGTACCTGTCGCTAGAATCGACAACAACCAGTTTTATACTTCAACACTCACTAAACGAACAGATTGTTATAATAGTGCCAATCAAATGCCATTTTTTTAATACTTTAAATCTGACGAACACTAAGATCGAGGAAATAATCTTTCTCAGGAACAAATAAATTAAATTCCAATTAACATGCCGTCTTCAACGAACTTCGAAATAAAAATTCAATTTTGTCACAATAACAGGACCTGATGAAAAACAACAAAAATCAAGATGGTTTTTTAGATCATCGCATCAAAGATTTTTGTACGTTTGCATTAGAATGGACAAATACAAATCGCTGTAAGTTTTCACTACACCTCAATATTTCCTCGAATCATGGAAGATAAAAACAGTACTTCAACACGTGAAAGAAAATCGTATAAATATTACAATGCAGATTGAATTCGAGAAAAATGTGATTAAAGAAATGAAATCTCAAATAAAAATCAAGAATACATAAAAAAGTATGATCTTTTCGTAATCTAAAACCGATGCAGAACGATTACGTGACTGATACGCGACTATTTATTGATGACATGATCAGATATTATGAAATTTCGAAGCATAAAAGTGGCATTTGATCGAGCACTTCGTGATATTGAAGATAAAAGCAGATTTTCCAGAGAAAACAGACAACTTCCAGTCCAAATTTCTCTTTTATGCAGAAAAATACTCAATTTCAAACTCAAGTACGCAATAACAAGACAGAAGATACTAACGTGATTATTAAGATACGGCGATTTGTCTTCTGTTCTATCCGATGAGCTGCGTCTGTGTCTGTGACGATGGTGTTCACGTGGGCGTCTGTGATGGCTATGATGTCGGTGGTGATGACGACGGCGGACACCAGACGAAGGAGATCTTCTATTACTGCGTTTATAACGCCGTTCAGCACTAGTGCCACGTTCATGATACTTAGAACGTTCATTTCGCTCGGTGCTGGAAAATTAATGTGAAAAATAAGATAAGCGACACCGACGTTAAGAGCACGATACGCGAAACTGAAATATGCGTTGACGTTTAAATTATAAATTAGTACATAGTCCGAGGACCAGAAAGATCCAAATTCAAATTTAAAGATAAGGAAATATCATTTTCGACGTAGTTTACCATAAACTTTTATTTTATGAATTCAATATGGCAAAGTGACCATCCCTTGCTCTTTAAATGATAATCTTAAGAGCTCAATGAAAGGAAAATTAATATATTTTCAAAACTTCAACAGAAATTAACTCAAAACTAAAAATTTAGACTTGTATCCTTCTGATTCTCAGGTCTGGAGTTTCATTTCCTTCAACTTTATAAGTTTGAAATTTCCCTTTTTCAAAGTAATGGCGAGAAAGAAAGATTCAAACTGAGATACCTAAATACGAAGATTTTGAGGTCAACAAAATTTGTAATACGATAACACAAAAACACAGCCATCATGAATAAATACACTAAACATAAAAAACAGAGAGTTCGATAAAGGAAAATAATTACCTATAAGATGTCTTGTAACGAGGACTGCTTTCATACGAATCGTAGTAACTTTTTTTAGCTAGATGATCTCTTCCATACGATCTAGAGCAGGAACGGCGAGATCTGGACCTTGTACGAGACGATTCGTGCGATCGCGAATCGTGAGAATAGCCACGTTTTCTCCCCCTAGGCATCTGCAAATTAACAACATAATGAAGCTCGACTTAATAAACGTCACATATTCACAGAATATAACTCTTACACTTGACAAATGACCGTGCACTTCTTCAATATCAATACCACAAACTTTATAAAGCAATTTCAGAAACAATATGCACATTACACCGAGAAATAGAAATAGCTTAGTGAGCAAGAAAGCAAATACGACGAACTGTTACTCGTCAGCGAAAAACAATAAGCACGCAGATATAAGATTTCGACGCCAAATAGTACTGAATTCCTAATTCAGTCAAAATTCAATTAAGAAATGGCCTTTCTTCAGAATTATAACACTAATAAACATTTAATTCGAGTACTTGTACAAGATAGGAAAGGAATGTATGGCGGGTGCAACAATATAAAATGAAGCGAACGCTCACATGACGCCATTTAAATTTTTCAAATCCTCAAAACGGAAATTACTTACGTTGATTTCTGGATTGAGTAATGCAGATGTTTCGTAGATTCAAAACTGATGTATACTATTCAATAGAAAAAACTGACGAATAAGTTATGTTGAAGAAATATTTTTGAAAAACTGCACACTAATATTCGAGATACACCAGTCAAATAGAAAATTTCTAATATTAGATAATGGGAAAAGAGTAAATTCGAAATTCGAATCGAAGACAAGCAAAATCCGAGAAAAGGATCAAGAAAAAAGAACAATGTCCTTCGAACCTCGTTGCATGCGTTGCATTCGTTCGTTTTCGTTGCGAAATGGCAAGGTTGCCAAATTGAATTTTTGTCTTAATTATTTTGTTTTGTGCAGGATTATAGATTGACGAAGATTTCCTTATTATTTTTTTTTACTACTGAACTGACGTGACGTTATCATATCAGTTTTATCAGATCGAAGCAGAGAGCAATGATCCCGACCGCGGAAAATCTAAAAATTTTCAAAATTTGTATTCTTTTCTCCTCTTTTCTATTTGAAAAATTTAAAAATTGAAGATGATTTTCTAATCTAGGATGAGGAAATTTTAAAAATCAACAATTAGTAATTCTCATCAATCAACAATTAGGAATTCTCATTCATAGTTTCAGTATTTTTATTTTGAAATGGATGACGAGGCCGAAACTTACAAACTATGGCGTATTCGTAAAACTGTCATGCAAGTAAGTCTGCTTTAATTTGAATCATTATTACTGTTTATCGAGTATTAATTTGATGATCATTCAGTTATGTCACGACAGAGGATATCTCGTAACGCAAGATGAATTAGATCAGACTCTGGAACAATTTAAAGAACAGTTCGGAGATAAACCGAGGTATATTTTGATTTTTTTGAAAATTTTTACCAGAAATAGCGAGATTATGTCAGCATATTCATTCTGTTTCATGTTCCAGTGAAAAACGACCTGCTAGAAGCGACCTTATTGTACTCGTAGCCCACAATGACGATCCAACAGGTATTTCTCTACAGTCTATACTTTCAATTAATCATTTTTTTGATACCCTTATTATTTTTTCTCTTGATGTTTAGATCAAATGTTTGTTTTCTTCCCGGACGATGAAAAAATTGGTATCAAAATAATAAAAACGTATTGTCAACGTATGCAAGAAGAGAATATTCATCGAGCAATTATTATCGTACAACAAGGAATGACACCTTCAGCTAAGCAAGTGTGTTTTGCTGATGCTAAATATCATTCTTAATTTGATTGTTTTCGACTGAGTAAATATACTTTGTTTCAGTCTCTAGTTGATATGGCTCCGAAGTATATTCTGGAACATTTTTTGGAGTCAGAATTATTGATCAATATAACCGAGCACGAATTAGTTCCTGAACACGTAATTCTAACTCCCGATGAAAAGCAAGAACTGCTAACCAGATAGTATCCTTTCTCTTCGTCTAATACTTAATTTTGTTCTATTTTCTTTTTTAAAAGAAGACAAAAATCGGTTGTGGTTAATCTGCATCTTCTTCAAACAGTTATAGTTGTATAAGGCATTGATATGAATTTGGCTTTATTTTCAATCGCCGAGTGTTTTATTTTTGTTGAAATAATTGGATTTATGAAAATTGTTTTTTTACAAAATCACAATTTTCAAACGCTAAAAGAAGAAATCATCAAGTCAAAATGACAAATTATTACCCTGTTTTGAAGAGAAAATAATTAAAACAGTGAAAAACTCAAATTTGTTTTTTCTTTACCGAAATAGATCATTGTCCTCCCATAAATGTTTTTTTTTGTCTATCAATTTCCTTAACTACTTGTTTTATAGTAAACTAAAAGAAAACCAGTTAATGAGAATTCAAGCTGGTGATCCTGTTGCCAGATACTTTGGATTGAAACGTGGACAGGTAGCTAATAATCTCCTTAATTGCGATTATTTTTTCATTTTTCAAAAAATTCAATTTTTTCATATATTTACAGGTGGTCAAGATTGTACGACTCTCCGTGACAGCTGGTCGTTACATTTCGTACAGACTTGTTTGTTGATGTCAGGATTTTTAGAAAAACTTGATTTTGGTGTTTAAGATTAAAGACATTAGTTCGGTGGACAATAAATTAACGTTTCATATTAATTTGTATTTGTTTTTTTAATTTGACATTTTTTATTCGTATTACAGAATATTGATTTTTAATTTGACCACTAGACTTCTAAATTTTCATGCAAAAATAAAAGAAAAATCAATTAAAATAAACAAAAAGACGCCCACAAATGCGTAAAAAAAAAAAAGGAAGGAGAAAAATTAATTGAAAACTGAAAAACAATAGCTAAGACGATTTGACTTTAGTATCCAAGAATTGAACAAACGGACTCCCGGCTTCAAGAAAGTATTTTTCAATTAAGTTTAGTTGCGTCGTTTCGTGAAATGGTTCTTCTGATATCTATGTAAGGAAAAAAGAAGACGTTATTATTAAATATTATACATCACGAAAAATTTGATCATATTATATGGTGTACTTGTAAGTGTTTCATAGACAAGTAATTCATATTAGAATCAGACAAAATGAATTTTTCAAGTCTTTTCATGAGCACAAAATAATATGCAAAGTCTATTCGACTCAGTTTTTAGTTTTCGAGTATGCCAAAATCTTCTTTTTCCAAACTCCACCCAAGTAGAAAAATTATAGCTAATTTAAAGAAAATAGGACCTATACCAATTACAAATCGTCATTTCATACGCTTTTATTTGTTAATCGGGATTATCTGATCAATGTTAACTAGTTAATAACTTGAACAGACCATTAGAATGAAAAACCTGGGGAATTTTCTGATACAACGATCTGTCAGTTCAGTAATAGAAGTCTGTAAAACCGGCCTTAAGTCAAAAACACTATCAGTCACACGTAGATCTCGAAGAACTGTCAGGAATATTTTGAATAAATTTTTAGCAGGTTTCTACTTCAAGAGCCTGCATTTTCTTCGATAATTATTTCAACTGAATTTTTATTATGATAATTCTTTTCATTGCTCTTAGACTAAGGTTTGAGATTTGAAAAAAGGCGGTCTGCACAAAAATATGAATCGTAAAGGATACTCGTACCTTTTCGTGAAATAATGGTAACAGTTTATCGAATATCAAAACGGCTGCTAGTGCGTCCAGTGCTGCGTACAGTACCATTTCGTCGCTTAAATCTTTTTCCCACTTGTAAGACAGCACGTTCTTCTTTTGTAATTCAAATGGCAGTAATGCGTGCGTCAATGCAGCTAACGATTCTCGTTTACTATGTATCTTACAATATCTGGATAAATGACGTAGATCTAATCGACTATTGACTCTCATTTGTGGGAATTTATCCTTCAAAAAAAGACCATCGTGAAATATACCGACTCCCACTTTCACAATTCTGCGATCGGCTAACAGTTTCTAAAAAAAAATTATGTTTTAACAATAGCTATAGGTAAATTGTAGAGTATTTCCAATTCTGAAGATTTTACCAGCAGAGGCGATGGTACTTCTTTCATGAAGCACGTACGAAAGAGAACACAATAACCATCTTGAGTAGCGATTTGCAGCAGAGCCACGTCTGGTTTCTGCTTTTTCCGATGACATGGAGTCCATTCGCAATCTAATCCGATAACTGGGTAAGATG
Organism: Parthenolecanium corni; assembly: GCA_038050395.1. Lineage (NCBI taxonomy): Eukaryota > Metazoa > Arthropoda > Insecta > Hemiptera > Coccidae > Parthenolecanium > Parthenolecanium corni. Next base: position 1,995,449 of record JBBCAQ010000007.1, on the reverse strand, counting down.
AACTTCTTCTACAAAACAAAATTTAATTACTGCAACGCCTGGTAGTGGATTATGATGCAAAAATAAGACGAATACTTACTGGTATATTTGCTCTACGGCTTCGATCACATCATCCGCTTCGTGAATGACGAGAAGTTGCGAAATGGGCTTCGAAAGTGAAGAAAATTTAGCTGATTTGCGACTACTGTTTGTGTAGAAACCATCTTCGAATGTTCCACAATTCATTTTTATCTCATTTTTAAATTACGAGTAATACTGTTACCGTGGCAGGATACTGACAAATATTGGGAATGATTTGATTTACACTTTAATTTTAACTAGAGCAAAATAACGCCATAATTTGCAACGATTTACTAATTTTATTGATCAATATAAATTTCGTGATTACAAATTTGTTTGAAAAACTAAACAGTGGACCAACCAAGATAAGAAGAGTGATGGATCTTTGTGATTTCAAGTTCCGCTAGCGGCGCTAGAAGTGGTAATTCTGATGCCAGTGTTGCCAGATGAAAATTTTAAATCTTTAAGTAAAAAGTAGAAACGCTCCAGAAATTTCGGTATTTCTATAGAATTTTAGTAATATTTTTTTCTTCAAGTAAAATTTTGAAAATACATATTTTGGTAAGTTGATTTTTTTCTTGCTCTGGCGACTTCAAAAATTGCAAAAGGCGTAAAAATTTCAACTCGTGACTTGAGTAATCTTTTTTGAAGAATACAACACAAGTTAAGACTTATTTATTTCATTCTTCTTCGCTTGTTGTTGGCGATCCAAAAATTTAACAAGCTAAAAGTCAAAAAAGTCCTTATTTATACAGGAAATTTCCATCTTTTTCTTTTAATTTCCATGAATTTCCGGACTAATTACTAGTTACTTTTTTTTCTGTACCTACATCTGGCAACACTATTCGATGCTAGACACCTTTTGACCTATGTGCATTTTATTTATACTTTGACTCGACTGCTTACAAAATGTTCTGTTAGTGACAACACTTTTGTAGATCAGGGGATTATTCAAAATTCAAACACTTGAATCATTGAATGAATATTAGGGACATCCGATTTGTGTGTTGGGTTTATAATTTTGAAAGCAGCAAGGTATGTTTAATCTAAGGGCAGAGTACTTGACTTCTATTCTAATTGGACCATCCCAATTTCAAGCTTAAGCTGAAAGTTGGAATAAAAATAATTTTATGTAGTAGCTACTTGATTTTTCTACACGTCATATTCCCTGGATACTGGAGCTAACTTGATAACTCAAATTAGGACACCATAGGTGTATATTTTGATGATAAGCTACTGGTAGCATCAATAAGCTTCTACCATTTTACTTTTCTGGAAAATAGTCTGAAAATTTTAATGCAACACATTTTAATTTAAAAAATATTTTAATAGGTGTATGCAGAATTTTTTGCACCACCTCGAGAAATATTTAATCAGTTATTAAATAATTTTACGAATAATTAAAATCACAAAAATTTCCGAATTTTTACCCACAGGCTATTATAGAAAATACATTTGGGAAATTACTTCATTTAGGTTTTTATATCTCTAATCTTAGTGGTACGATTTTCATGATAAGTACCCTGTACCTATAATTACAGGTACTGATTTACGCACATAATATTCGTTCAGTGGGCGATGTACCACTTGAGCAATCAACGAAATCATGGGCAAATAAATCTTTTTTCTGATTTTTTAAATATACATTTTTGAAATTAAAAATCTGGTTAATTGCTTTGTTTGTCTTTGGTTTACATCAGCGATGAAAAACTGTAGTCTGCGTAAAGTTCTAGGCTATCTGGGAAATTCGACTGAACTCGTGTAGCAGTTTCATTTTAATGTTGCCCTTGTGATGTTTACGATTTTTCGTCTCTAAAAATTTTTCCATTTGAAAACTGAAAATCTATTATACTGCCAGAATTTTCTACAAAAATGATTTCGATGAATTTTGTGGCTTTTTTTCGCGAGCACTACTTCATTTTATTGATCATGGCTTCACTTGTCCAAGGTAAATTATAATTTCAAGCAAAATTTTTAGCATTGATTTTAGTTTTGTAGGCGTTGAAAATAATAAATTTAAGAGGCTTAACCTTAGAGTACCTAAGTGAATATTTCCAAAATAAAATTATTTACTCGATAGTCCACGAAAGATAGACTTTAATGCACACAGTCACAGAATGATTCCCTGAAATAGTCGAGTAAAATTAACACACAAAAAAAAAGTTACCTATAATGCAGGCCGTACCGCTCGTGAGGGCAAACAGAGCTTTGCCCTACCCAACGAAAATCTTGCACAGAATTTTTCCCCAAAAAATAAAAAACAACGAAATAACCCGTCAATCACTAAAAATCCGAAAAAAAGTGCCAAAATTCTTAAAAATCTGAAAAAACGACACAAAATTACTAGAAATCTGAAAAAAAAGACTCAAAATCTCTAAAAATTTGAAAAAAAAAACAGCCAAAATCCCTAAATATTCGAATAAAAGAGCAAAATTTCTCGAAATTTGAAAAAAATCGCCAAAATTTCTAAAAATCCGAAAAGAGCCAAAATTCCTAAGAATTTGAAAGAATCAGATTTTTAGGTATTTTGGCTCTTTTTTTTTGGACGTATAGGAATTTTGACTCGTTTTTCGGATTTTTAGAAATTTTGGAAATTTTTTCCAAATTTTGAGAAATTTGGCTCTTCTTTTCGAATTTTTAGGAATTTCGGCTCTTTTTTCTGATTTTTGGAAATTAGGCGATTTTATTCGAATATGTGAGAAAAATTTTTGACCCACCAAGAATTTTTCTTGCCCTACCTGACGAAGGCTTCACTGTATGGGCCTGCTATAATGAATAGTTACCAAACTAAAAAATGAACAATATTATTGTACAATTGATGAATCATTCAAATATTCAGTGAGAATCATTTTTACTTTGTTTAGGAATGATTACAAAAAATACATAGTCAAAGATCTATTCCGCATTGGTCATTGAATTATTCTTACCCTGTATGGGAATGCTTACCAAACTGAGTCTGATAACTATTCCTTTATTGTTAGGATACTTATTCATTGACTGTGGTTGTCTTTATATTTTCTAACAAAAAATTATTTCTTCATAAATATAATGGCTTAAAACAAATTCGTTAACACCAAATAAATGTTTTTCACTTGAACTAATGCATACTGAATAATTTTTTATTAAAAAAAAAATTACTGGCTCCACTGGGATTCGAACATGCATGTTTTCTACCCAAGTACCCTACACTATCCTATATATCTCATCTAAGTGCGCTATAAGGGAACAATAAAAATTTGGAATGAGTTTTGGGTAATTCATATTTGTTACCTATATCTACTAAAATAATGAGCGAATCATCCGCCAACTATTTGGTAACCATAATCACCATTCATAAACCATTTATGAATTAATAATTGTAAACTAACTCAATGAATACGTATTTTACTGCGATAGTTAATTAATCATTTCTTGATTGTTAATTAAGTACCTATAACGAATCATTAACAATATGGAATGAAATGCAAACTATAAGTAAATTTTTAATTTTTAGTTTGGTAATTAGTATTCCTATACTGTTTGGGAACCATTCCACAACTGTTAAATAACTATACTCTTTGTTTCGAAATACAAAAATTATCAGAGCAATCAGGTAAACCCCAACAGTGCAATGGGATTTTCATGCATTTTTTTTTTGCTCTCCTGTAGAATTTTTAAAAATGGGCTCTTTCCCTTCTTGCGAATCACTCGCTATTCACCTACTTTATACACTCCAACAGGCGATATGATACTTTTTAAATATAATGTACATAGGATACACAAAATTATTTCTTCTTGTGAAACAGGAGATTTGCAATCGCATCCTTGTGAACGTCCTTGCGAACCCAACTCTCCTCCGATGACATGCCAGTACTACTTCGAAATAGAAAAGTATTTGACCAGAAGTAAAGCGTGTTACTATTGTCCATTTATATTCGAGGACTGTTTTCGACCTGACTGCATCCCTGCTGATGGAGTCAGAAGATTGGTGACTGTTATAAACAGGCAGCTTCCCGGTCCATCCATTAATGTAAAAACACGGTTTGTTCAGGCATTGAGAGAAACGTAACGTTGAAGTTGGCACCTCATTAAACGAATTTGATACTTTTATTTAGATTTGTGATGGCGATAAAGTGGAAATCGTGGTGAAAAATTCGATGTCAGAGGAATGTACGACTATTCATTGGCACGGAATTAATCAGCATTGCAGCCCATACATGGATGGAGTGGCTCTTATTACTCAATGCCCTATTCTTCCTGGCATGTCATTTACTTATCGTTTTGAGCCAGACCCACCGGGTACTCATTTATATCATGCGCATATAGGTAAGTATTAGTTTCCACAGCTATACTTTATTTTGAATACATAGGTCTAATAACTAATTTCATGACTATAAAACTCATTAACTTTCGTAGGTATAATACGAACCAACTATCAATCACTATCTGTAGGCACCTATTACTTCCTACGTAATTCAAAAAACTTTTTAGGCAAAGTTTCTAACGGAGAGACCTCTCAAAACTACTTCAAATAATCTTTCCATCAAAATTTCTAGCATCGAGATTTGTCGAACTTTTTCAACAAATTTTTCCAAAACTTACATATGTGTTTCATTTTACTGAGACCTATTAAACTGATTCGAAAATTTATTTAAAAAAAAAATTTTTGCCACTGAAATCTCTAAATATACTTTTGAAAGTTTTTCCAGCAAAGTTTCTAGTTCTGAGCCGGCTGAAAATACTTGGAAAAATTTTTCAACATAATTTTTAGTATTGAAACCTCTAAAAGTATTTCAAAAAAAGATAAGCCCTTTACTAACGTGATGCCCTATGTGGTATACTTTGGGAACTATATGAGACTGTTTGTATCAATTAAGCCGAATGTTATTTTAAAGAAACTAAATTCTACTTTTGTGTGAACCGTAGTCGAACTTTTGAAGACTTTGAGTATTATGACTAAGGTATAATCATCCAAAGGGTTTTTACTTCAGGTACACAACGAGGGGACGGAGTATTCGGACCTTTTATTTTGCGAAAACCTAAAGAGTTTGAATTCTACAAGGACTTATACCACTTTGACTTGAACGAGCATGTAATAGTCATATTCGACTGGCTTCACGAACCTTCTCACTCGAGGTATACATCGGACCATCAAGGTCAAGCAATAAATGCACCCGATACAATCTTAATCAATGGAAAAGGAAGATATAAAGAATTTGAAAATAAAAATGGAGAAAAATTTTATACACCAATGGCCAAATTTACTGTAACCCAGGTAAATTCTAAAAGAAAATAATTGAATTCCAAATTATATATAATTTGGATTTTCAGCCAGAATAATCTTCTTAATTTTTCATTTCCTTCGCTACCTTTATGTTACTGTTTCAATGACATGGCTTTTTTTAAATTAAAATAAATTCCTTTACTAAACAGAAACTTATTTTGGTGGCTTAAAGGCCATATTATGGCAAAAATACTACCTCGTAAATAAGGTAATGGAGGTTCGAGTCCAGCAGCTGAAGATGAAAATTTTGTAGAATGAATAAATAAATGATGAATAGTAAAAATGGATAAAATTATATGTATTTCAAACCGTTTACCTTCTTAATGAGCCCCAACAATTATAGCCCGGCAGTAGAATTAATCTACCGGAAATCAAAAAAGACTGCAACTATAGATTAGTGTCACTCCTATATTAGCTACAAAATCCTATCCTGGTATGCCATGCAGATTGTTTTACCATCTGTGCCGAGTTTCAAAATTCCAGAGTTCACATAGGTAGACTGACCATTAATTTTTTTCCTTTGTTAAAGGGTTACAGTTACCGATTTCGAATTATTAATGCTGGCATAGAGCATTGCCCAATTGAATTGGTTATTTACAGTCATAAAATGAAAGTTATCAGTACCGATGGATTCGATATTGAACTAATTGAAGGTAATCACCTGAAAATTTTTTTTTTTCAAGAAAATTATGGGTAAAATGTTTGTAATACTTAATTCAATTTTTTATTAAAATGAAAAAATTTTGAATTTGTAAAGCCTGTAAGGTACTCAACCATTAAAATTAAAAAAAAAAAAAAACTTTTGCAATATTGCCATTATAAATTTGAAATTCTTGAGAACCCAGGTGAAAATTAGAAATTTTTGAAACCCTTTTGGTTACAGAATCTGAGGTTGATTTTTATCTTTCTGTTAAGAAAAATAGGTACCTAATTTATAAACCTACGTAGTTTGGTTAACAATAGTACAGAATTCAGATTCGTTTAGTAAAACTTATTTTTTACAACTTATCATAATAATATTTTTTCATTTCTCTCTAGCCGAATCCCTAGTCACATTTTCAGGCGAAAGGTGGGAATACATCTTAGACGCCAATCAAGAAATTGGAAATTATTGGATGGTATTCAAAGGTCTGCAAAATTGTAGCGAAGAATTTTATGGAGCTTATAACGTTGCTGTCCTTCATTATGAGGGTGCAAATGATGAACTACCAAAACCAGACATTACTTATGATACCATCATCTCGGAAGGAGTTGTAAGTATAAAAACTACAGAGTTCAACAATTTTTCTTTACATTCTGTTATAAGCATATATTAAGGAAGAAGGGGCCTATGTTGACAATTAAGTACCGCAATAAGATATCCTCAACCTATTCTTCGATGCCAGACTAGCAGAAGATAGTTTTATAGTAGGGTGATCTTTATTTATACAAGGTGAAATTGTCTTTTGTAATTCCTGCTTCCACTCCCCCGCCCCTATATGGAATTTTTTGTTTTTCATAGAATGGAGTCATTTTGCAAGGTGGGAGGTAAAAAATTCAAAGCTTCAAAATAAGGACTACCACATTTTATAGATTTTTCAAACGACTGAATAGCACTCTTGTGACTAGCTGTATGACTCAATTATATACGCATTTACGTGGCCGAAGACAATAAGTTCATAAAAAAAGTTGCCTCCATGCAGTTGAGCCTTGAGATTAATTTCTGATCTTCCTCTACTTACGTTATTTCTCTCTATTTATGACTTAATTAATTTCAAAATAACTTACAGTCTTACATTATTCCAAAATTTTCATTCACGATTTTCCAATTCATTAAAAATACTTCATCGTTGATTATGTGTCTTTGTAATCTACAGCAAGTGAATCCTGTAAATGTGCCATCATCAGACAGAACTAGTTACACCATTTCTGAATTGAAAAATGTTATTAAAGGTTACGATCCAACTCTCGATACAGATGTTATTAAGCTGACCTTTGCTTTTGATTTTTACGCAATTGATAATCCTGTGTATCATAAACACAATTTATATGGGTTTTTCCAAGGTACGTGTAATAAGGTAAGCTGATCAACAAACAAATTTCTGTCGTCTGTAGTTCCAAGTATCTCTTGTAAAAATTGATGGTGACATTTTTTGGGGTTTTATTCATTCTAAAATATACGCATCAGACTATATACATTCTCGTCAAATTAGTGATTTGTTTGAAGGAGAGGGGGATTTATTAGGTTTTGAAGTTTGAACTCAGTAGACCAATAGAATGGTAGATATGTGGCTTAATTGACGTGTAGGGCTTATAATGTTACACCGTCTGCTCTTGACTCGCCTTTTTTATTAAAGCCCCGACTGAAATTTATTATTAAATCGCTCACTCAAGTCTGAACTCTGAAAATCATCCCCCCTCCACCTAAAAAAAAGAGGATCAAACCAATTTCTTTGGCTTAATTAGCATTAGTTGGTATCAAAACATCATTCGAACTCAAACAATTAGATAATAATTTTTTGAGGACTTATAGCATGATCAGTATAGTTTACCAATCAAATTAGATACACTACTCACATTATTTTTCATGACTGAATTATTTTTGGCTGATAAATAATAAATTAAGAAAACACTAATACATTTTTTGTTTACAGTGGAGAAAGAGTATCAAGTTAGAACTATGCAAATAAATCACATATCAATGAGGATGCCTTCTTTTCCACCATTATCTCAACCTGAGGATATAAAACCGGATACATTTTGCAACGATGAAACAATTCAGAAAAACTGCGAAGAAGAATTTTGTGGTTGTACTCATGTCGTGAAACTGCCTCTGTTCAGAACAGTTGAAATTTTACTCGTCGATGAAGGTAACCCACTTGATAATTTTTAAACGAATTCCAATTCCAATGATGCATGGTTGAAAACCCCTGCATATAGGACTGCCTTATGATTCGAATCATCCTTTCCATTTACACGGATATACATTCGCGGTGATAGCAATGGAGAAGATTGGTATGAATACGACAGTAGATAAAGTGAAGCAAATGCTAGCAGAAAATAAATTCAAAATCAATTTATACGATCCTGTGTTTAAAGACACAGTGACTGTTCCCAGAGGAGGATTTACGGTGGTTCGACTTTATCTGGACAATCCAGGTTAACTCATTTTTTACATATATTTAATTCGGTATTCACCAACTAAAGTTTGAAAAAATTCTGTATCGGAGTGAGTATTTGTACGAGTTCTTCGTAGTACCTATGAAAAATTAATTGCCAGACGGATTTTTCGATTTTTAGTTTTTTTTTTTCTTCTTTTGACTTGACCAGCAGGTTTTTCAATATTTTTGTTGGTAAAGGCAAGCTCAAACAAATAGGTCTAAGACTTATATAATTGCGCAGCTTCTAAACAAAGATGGTCATCTGAAGTATCTGTACGAATTCTTTTAGGATTATGGCTTTTGCATTGCCATTTGGAGTTTCACGCAGAAAATGGAATGGCAGTTGTGTTGCAAGTCGGTGAATATTCAGATTTCCCTCCAGTTCCTCCGAATTTTCCACGTTGTGGTGATTATTTGGGTTGAAAAGCAAAATTTAATATAAATTAGTATAAAAAAATTTATCGAGTTTTTATTATTGAATTACCATTTATCTATTAAAACTTTTTTACCAAAAACTTTATAACTTGATAAAACTGGCCTACTGGATGGAAAATTTATTTTAGAAATTACATGTACCTTTGGGTGAAAAAAAACGAAACAAAGATATAGCTGTTGCAATGTGGAACCGAATAATGAGTGACAAATTACACTGAATATATTATTTTTGAAGAGTAACTGGGCTTAGACTATAGGCTGTCTGACAAAAGAAACGACTGAACGTTTCAACGCATTTTAGGCAGCATGGTGGTTCCTCTACTGCTTCCATACCGCCACGTCTATTGTGACATCAGTGTTTTTTTTTTATGTGGCTAACTGAAAATTTTAGATAAGACAATCAAATTCTTTTTTGTATTGGTATCGAGTATGGAATTAAAATAATGAATAAGTAGGTAGGTACATACATTGGACGTCAAGTGTATCTGTGTTGCAAAATGTTCAAAATTATATTTGCCATTTTACTCGTAGTTTCTTTCTAAAATTCAATGTGTGCAAATGTGCGAATGAACGGGTGTATTTTGTCCTACAGAAATATATTTTTGAAAAAAAGTATTCAAAAGTTTCATTGCTACATCATCATTATATGAGATTTTGTTTGAAAGTTAAAAGTATCTGAAAGTCTAAGTATTTAACAATATAAAAATTTTAGTTCTACGCTTCTGTGGAATGCTTTGTCGAAATTCGTATACATACACCTTGTCATTTGAACTCAAGTTTTTTATTGAGTACTATTAATTTTTTCAATAAAATAATCGTTTCATGCTAGAGCAAATGTTCTACTACCTGCGACTCAGTATATTCTACTCATACTCGCAGCGAGAGATCGATGCGTAACTGAAGTCCAAAAATTAAGCTGAAAGTAAGTAAAATTTATAATTTTCAATATAGAATTTCCAAAAGTAAAATTTCATAAATAATACCACCTCATATATACACGTAGTTACGTCAGTGTTATGTTGATGTATTTATTGCTGCAAACTTATAATTTAATAATATTCTTGACCCACTCTTTAATCAAATTGTGAAAGTGCAAAGTGTTTAAACCTTATCCGAATGTTGGAAAACTGGAGTTATTCAAAATTTGATAATCAGGGGTGCATCCTAGAAAGACTGGACAGGCTGAACAAACAACCCTCTACGGCATCAAATTTCCTCAGAAGATTGAATAAATAAAATTTTCTGTGCGTTTTCTGTTTTTTAATGATGACCTAGTCCTTCAATTAGCAAATTTCTGGGTGAGCCCTAGCAAATGAATGATCATTAAAAGTACAATGTTACAGATCTTGGTACTTCCCAATCTCCTTTACAGCTTTGTTTCAATTCCGTATGACTTTTTCCTCTTTTCCCGAGTGAAGTCCCATCTCAAAAAGACTTATCTCGAAGTTATCCATGCAGTGCAAAAAGCTATACAGAGGTGGTTTTCAAAGGCTTATTTTTAAATATCTTCAGAAAATATTTCCAAGTGGGAGAGCGGCAGTGGCAACAGTGCTTGGAGTATTATGAAGAGGAGTACGTAATGGTTTTTACATAAAATTAATTAATATAATACGAGTATGTGCTATACGAAAATTCACATTAGTTAATTGCCACACCCAGTACCTGAACTACGTAAAATAGAAAGAAAATTAAGGTACGTCTGTATAGAATTAAACACATTCTTTGGAAATATTTTTTGCAGGTTTTCGCTTGATAGGCTACTCATTTGTACTTATGAATTGTGTAAGTATTTAAAATAAGTTTATCACACCACAAATAGCAATAACATGGTTAAAATACTTACTTGCAGTTCAATCATGCACAGTGCAGAAAACGCTGAAACAGTCGATTTGTTGGTAACGTTTCAAATTAAAAATAATCATATCGATGAAAATAATACACGCAAATCGACTTTAACACAAGTAACGTATAGCTTAGGTTTTTTTTTAAATCTCGAATAATAATAAAATAAAATAATGTCTTTACAGAAGTCTGTTTCAGTATGTAGCAGGTTGGGCTGTAAGTCTTTCGTTTTTGAACATCGGAATGATTGTCTCATTTCCTACGATACTCATAGGCGAACTTTACCACTCAGAGCAAGATATTTTTTTGAATGAATATGATGCTTCTTGGATTGGTTAGTATAACAAGTTCAATTTTTATACTAATGCTATTTTATACAACGAATAAATAAAAAATCATGTTGTTTCAGGCAGTTTGATGTTCTTACTGCAACCTTTTAGTAGTGTTTTCGGTGGCCTAATGCAAACATATGTTGGTCGCAAACATGGGCTGATGCTGACCTTTGTACCACAATTGATAGCGTGGTTGTTACTAGCTTTTGCCAAATCTGTTCTCATTCTTTATATCGCAGTTATATTGTTTGGAATTAGCATCGGTGCAATGGAGGCGCCTTCACACGCATACCTTGGGGAAATCACTCAGCCTCGAATTCGTGGCAAGCTCATTTCGTCGACAAATCTTTTATTCAATTTCGGATATTTATTATCATTTTTCTTAGGCTCTATCTTCACTTTCAGAACGGTTGCAGCCATTTCTGCAATTGTTCCAGTCATTTCCATTGTTTCAGTATATTTTGTAAGTATACATGTAGTATAATATAGTATATACTCTAATATAATTGATATTTGCAGTAATCTTATACGAAAGGGAGCACTTTGTGGATTGGATGAAAAATTAATTAAGCACACCATGTGAAAGTACATGAAATTTTTCATCAAATGAGCCATCTTTTTGCCCCTAAAATTCACGAAACTACAGCATTTTCAATTTAGAAAAATTCCCAGCGCAGCAAGTCCGGCCAGAAAGACAGGTTTTCAAATGGAACAAGAGGTCTCATGAACCACTAAAAGTCTATGTTTATGAATTTTTTTTGGAATCTGCGGGCAAGTTCGAATAAAAACGAGTAGAAAGATTCATACAATCTATTGAAAAATTTTTATAATTTCTATTTCATGCAATGCAAGTACCCTTTTTGGCGATTTCGAAAAATTGGCCCTATTGGTGCGTGAGTGCCTCGTATAGCCTATCTAATGCAAATATTCCTAAAAAATTCGTTAATCCAATTTATTTTGGTATTTCAAGATTCCTGATTCTCCTGTATACCTATTAAACGAAGGTAGAAATGCGGATGCTCTGAAGGCTTTATGTTGGTTACGAGGCTGGGTCTCTCCTGATCGTGTGCAATTGGAATATAAAAATATGTGCGATTATGTTGAAAGATTAAACCTTTCAAATCTCAGTGAGTTCACTTGGTTTTGTCTCGGACGAGTAGAAAACTGATTTTTATTAATTTTTATTCCACTCAAAACTCAATACCTGGCAGTTAAAACTTGAATATACTATTTACTTAATTAGAAGCTTTTATTAAAAGTAGACCTGATTAAAAAAAAAAGAACAGATGAAAATGATCGACATATATGTACTACATCTACCTTATACCTTACCTCGACAAAATGACAAAAAACATAAATTTTTTCGATAAAAGGTTATGAAAATGCATGATGTTAAGCTAAATTATTTAAATAGGTCTAAGTACGAGTACACTATTCATCCTCTGAAACATGACAAAATACCATTGCAGGTAATCCCGAGTCCAAGCATTCGGTATGCTGGAAATTGAAAAACGCCATTTCCACTTTGACGAGTCCAGGCATCAGAAAACCATTATTTTTGATTACCATGTTATTTTTTGCCTCTCAGGGTTCTACTTTGAATGGTATGAGGCCTTACTTTATTGATATACTGCGTACAATGCGCATTTCAATTGGACCAGAGTTATTTACTGTAAGTAAAATTGCAGTTTACAGAAATGCTCCGGATTCTTCTTAATTTCACTGAAGATACAAATTTCTTAATAAAGTTTTGTTAACAGTATACTCATGATTTGTGGAGGAATCATTTGCTTCTCAGTGGTTACATGTTTGGGTAAACGTTTTACACTACTGCTTTCGTTGATGATTTGCTCACTTATTTGTATAATCTTGAGTTGGTACGCATTCTACATGGATCAGATAAATTGGGCCTGGATACCAATGACAGCTATATTATTGTTACACTTGATAATGTCAATTGGCGTGTATCCAATTCCTTGGATGCTCATTGCTGAAGTATTTCCTCTGAGGTAAGTGCAAACCAAATTTCGAATTAACCTACATTACAGAAACGTTTTACAAAATAAACGAAGAAGAGCTGACAAGATGGGCAATTATGATTTAGTAGACTTAAATGTAAAGATGGCATACGATAACTATAAGTTATACCCCTACTTTGTCTGATTGTTTCCTCGTCCACTTAAGACTCTCTGAAAAGAAGAAATCCGCCATTGGCACTTGCACAGCGTACCAGATTTTTTGTTTCTGGTTTACCGGGTTTACCCACTGGGTTTACCTCGCAACTCCCTCTTATCATTTTTTTTTTGACCTTCGAATGCTGAATTTATACTGTACACCAACTAAATCCTAAAGTATGTTCTGGAAATTCTCCACACAAAATATAGAGTGAAGCACATAATGACATGCTACATTTGTTTTTTAAACTATTACGCGTAAAAAAAAAGATACAGACGTGCGATTGGTTTTAAATAAAATTTAATTATGTAAGGTTACATGTGAAATACAAGCAGTGGCACGCCAAGAAATATTCTAAGGGAGGGGTTAAATTATAGATTTATTTGCAAAAAAAAAATATATATTTTATTCAACTTTTTAACGATTGAATTTTAGGTCCAAAGGAAAGACTTCAGTTGCATGTCCCCACTTTGCTGCTCCACTGAACACAATGTCACTTAAATGTTGACCACATTCTTAAAGGTGTAAAACCCAATTTTTTGACTTTGTTTAGCAATGGTAACATTATTTTGCAATTTTTTCTTCAAAATGCTACCACTGATGAATGAAATTGAAAAAGGGGGGGATTTAAAAATTGAATTTTACGCCTTGAAAAATTTGCTAGGCAAAATGATCAATATTCAAGTGAAAATTCATTTCATAATATAATAATTATAACCTTAAGAAATGAATTTTCATTTAGAACCAACCGCATGTCTCTTTTATCTTATTTGTGACTCACATAAATGAAAAAATTAAAGAATGGCAAGAGGTTTATTTTTTCAATGCACAGAATCCATTTGTTTTTATTACAGAATGCGATCAGTGTCAACAGGACTGGCTGCAGCTTCTTGCTACGTTCAGGGTTTTATATTTTCGAAAACGTTCTTTTACCTGAACAATTTAATTAGCTTGTCTGGTTGCTTTTTATTGTATGGCATATGTGGTTTTCTGGGTTTTGTGTATTTGTACATCAAGCTTCCAGAAACAGAAGGCAAAACGCTGGCTGAAATAGAAGAATATTTTCAGGTGCCTACCAAGAGACGAAAAACAGACAGCACATGAAAATTGCGATTTGTAGAAACAATATTTTAATTTTCCCCCGAATTTTCAATAGTTATTACTTTCTTTATTTTGTCTGAAATTAATTATAATACTGTAATTAGATTTATGTCTCAATTGTTATGAAAGAATAAAAATTTAATCAAACAAATCAATTTCGTTGACCAATGGGAGAGGGATTTGTAATCTGCTTAGTGCTTTAAATGTTTCATTTTACAAGCTTAAGTTGTCAGACACGTTACTCTTGAGCAAATTCCACTCGTATATATTCATTTCCATGTAGCATTTATTTTTATGAGCTATCTAGGTCAAAATAAATGAATGAATAAATAAAAGGATTTCTGTTAAAATGTATTAGCTACTTATTAAAAGATGAATCACCCTAAACCTCTGTGGAATGCTGATAGTAAATTATAGCCTATTTACCTTTTCTCTCAAATGTATCTTGCAAAAGAAATTAGTACAGACTTAAGGTAGATATACTCGTCGAGTTACCCAAAAATTGTAGTCTGTAATAAAATAAAATCAACTAATTAAAATTTTGCAGTTTTTAGTTTCTTAATGAGATAAAGAAACTTATTTGCGTACTATTTTATTAGGATCGAATCAAGAACGAGTGTACCTAATCTTAGAGAAACATTTCATCACACGTATCTTATCATTTTCATAATTAAAATTAGCTGTTAAGAGAAAACTGTCACTTCCACTAATTTCAGATGAAATTTTCGCAGTGGTATATGCAGTGCAGGTACATATTAGTTCAATGCAGATTAATTCTTTCAACATTTTGCAATTCGATAAAAGTACAAGAATTGAAATTTTATAAAAAGGAAAGAAAAATAATTACGAGTATGAAAATCAAATATGCTGACAGTAACTCATAAAATATGCCCTGAGATTGATTACGGTTGACTCTTAATATAGCTTTACAATTGGATATACTTGGATTTTTTCAACAAAACAAAAGTCACCACTTGAGGAGAAAGTTTGAAAATCTCAGGTAATACAATATTATATAATAACATAAAAATATGCTAGGTATAATGGATTGTGGGCATAGGTGTTCCTTATTTCTAGTCTTTTATGAAACAATTCTGCAAATTACATGTACGTATACCTATGTCCAGGTGCCCCGAGTGCAAAATTGTTACCATTCAAAATTATGTTATAAAACACAAGACCCAATAAAATTTTGACAAAATAAATCAGGTAGGTAGTTCATAAATTACAATAGTCAAGGTTACTAAAAAAACGAAGAAAGATGAAGAAAACAAACCCAATTTTCAGCATTTGCCTAAAATAAGGGCTATAATATTATTCAGTGGTTTGGAACTTGACCAAAATGTTGCCAAAGGAATTATTTAGATGAAAGAAAAACGCGAAAACAAAAAATTTTTCATTTTTGAACCCGATAATCATTTTTACATAGTCTATTCCTCAAAAACTTATTGGCCGACTTAAAGTATAGGTATATTTCAATAAATAACATCCCAAATAGTTAAAAAGTAATTATTTTACTTTCAGTTCAATCATGCGCAGTAAAGAAATCGCAGAAAATGAAGATTTGTTGGTGTCGTTGCATATTGAAAATAGTTATATCGATGAAAATAATACATTCAAGTCAACTTTAGCCCAAGTAACCTAATCTATATACAGTGGCGCAGCCAGAAATTTGTTAAGGGAGGGGCTGAGGCTTGAATTTATCTCCAAACGACAGAACTTTTGCGAATTAAAGATGATTTTTTTTTAGTAGACGTTTCTACAAATTGAGCTTACAAATTGAGCTAAAACTTGAGCTACAAAATGAGCTTAAAAATGAGCTGACGCGGGATTATATATTATCAATCGATTGCTGTCAACATAATATGCTTCAAGTTTGATTAAAAAATGCTTTCTCTCAAGAAAAGTTAACGAACCTTTTTTATATATGTATACTGCAATTGATGTATACATAAAAGAGAATTAATCTTCGCTCTTCGTGAACGCCACAGCTATTTTTTATTTGGTCCTTTTTTATCAAATGAAATTTGATTACTACAGGGGACTTCTGCCCCCTCAACTACCGTTTTGCTGCGCCGCTACCAGTGTATGTTTTTAAACACGATGTTAATTAAAAAATGTCTTCACTGATGCCTGTTTTAGTTTGTAGCAGGTTGGACAGTTTGTTTTTCGTCAGTGAGCCTTGGTATGATGGTTACATATCCTACGATAATGATAGGAGAGTTTTATAAATCAAATCAAGGTCTTTCATTGAATGAAAATGAGGCTTCCTGGGTTGGTTAGTATACCAAATTAATTTTTAACTTTGGCTTTATATGTAGTGAATGAATAAAAAATGGTATTATTTTGACTTTTAGGCAGTTTGAGATTCTTACTGCAACCTTTTAGCAGTGTTTTTGGTGGCCTAATGCAAACATATGTTGGTCGCAAACATGGGCTGATGCTGACCTTTGTACCACAGTTGATAGCGTGGTTGTTATTGGCTTTTGCCCAATCTGTTCTCATTCTTTATATCGCAGTTATATTGTTTGGAATTAGTGTCGGATCGATGGAGTCAGCAGTACTTGCATACCTTGGAGAAATTACTCAGCCTCGAATTCGTGGCAAGCTCACTTCTTCAACTGGTATTTTATTCAGTCTTGGCTATGTTTTTTCGTTCTTTTTAGGCTCTATCTACACCTGCAGAACAATCGCAGCCATTTGTGTAGGTGTTCCTGTCATTTCCATCGTTTCAATATATTTTGTTAGTATACTTGCTATTTACTATTTGCTACTCTAAAATTTCATTCAAGTAACTATCTGAAAATAGTCTTAGATTCAACAAGTTCCGCTAAAAAAGGTAGATTTCCCTTCAAAGTATAATATACGAGTAGTATTTTCAATTTTTCTTCTTTTGAAAATACAAAAAATTTTTATTCACAATTTATGTCCCAAGTTTTGTTTCAATCTGTTCACTACACCTACGTTGAACGACAGAATTCAAAATTATTAAAATGATTGCGCAGTTTATGGACGAATCAATTTATCTTTTTTTTAATTATCAGACCCTACATCGTATCAGAATTTCTTTAGGAGCGTTGCTGGTCTAATACACGCGACTAATGTGTTTTTATAAAGTTCCTTAAATAAATTCCATTTTGATGTTTCAGATTCCAGATTCTCCTTTGTGGCTATTAAACGAAGGTAGAAATGCAGATGCTTTGAAGGCATTATGTTGGTTACGAGGCTGGGTCTCTACTGATCGTGTGCAATTGGAGTATAAAAATATGAGTGATTATATTGAAACATCAAATCTTTCAAACCTCAGTAGGTTCAATTACTATTGTCTCATAATATGGAGAACAGATTTAATTTTCGAATACGACTTTATTCAACTCAATACCTGGTATTGAAGATGAATTCTTTGAATTGGGCGTTAGTCAATTTCAACATAATGTCCGCCCAAAACATAATGTCCGCCAGTTTTTGTCCTTCCGTGATAGTCCAATGTTAGGATGACGTCATCATCAGAGTCCAATGTTATGATGACGTCATCATACCTATTTATTACATAGTAAACACAGGTGATGACGTCATTATACCCAGATATAACATAGGAGACGCACGTCATCATACTGATGCAAATGATGACGTCATCATACCTATGTATATTATAAGAACCGTAGATGATGACGTCATATCTACGTATAACATAGGAACCGCAGATGGTGACGTCATCATACCTACGTATAACATAGGAAACACAGATGATGACGTCATCATATCTAGATATAACATATTGCTCAATGTTGTATGTACTTAGTTATAACAGTTAAAAAGCTGTTGATGACGCCATCATACACTTATAAGATTTCTTTATAGCTCAATGTTATAACTGAGTAGATGACGTCATCATTCCTGTGTATAACATAGAACACTAGTTATAACATTTCAAAACATGTTGATGACGTCATTATAAATTTACTTATTGGAAAAGTAACCAAGTTAAATTTTTTAGGAAAGAATTATGAAGAAATATTTATAAGTCCCTATGCGCTTCATATTCAAACAATTTTGTTTTTATAAGAAACATTTTTGGATACTTTTTATAATCTCCTGTTGTAAAAGAGAATTCATCTTTCGCCTTCACGAAACTTCAGTGAAGGCTGCAGCTATTTACATAGGGTGATCCAAAATGACCCTCGACTTTCTCCGCAGCGATCCCAAATTATTTATTTTAGTTTTCAACTAAGTATATCAGTATGAAGCCTGAAGTATTGCACTCATCAAAAGTCTTTAAACAATTTGCCTGTGTGAGCATCCCATTTGAAACAGTTACTTGAAATTTTCATCAAATACGCACAATACTCCACAGCTGTCACATTGATATGGTCAAAAATAAAAACAAAACATTTTGAGGACCTTTGAGGATCAAAGTATGGGTTATTTTGTCACACCCAATTCAAATAATAAATCACTAAACACCTCGCAGTGTTGTTCATAAAAGTTTACCCTGTTAAAACGCATGCGCTTTTCGTGAATTACCTATCTACTTGATGATGAAATATCATTGCAGGTAAAACTAAATCCAAGCAATCTTTCTGCAAGAAATTGAAAAACGCAATGTTCTCTTTGACAAGTCCAACCATCAGAAAACCATTTATTTTAATCACGGTTTGCCACTTCGCTTGTCATGGATCTTCGTTGAATGGAGCGAGGTCTTATTTCATTGATGTCCTGCGAACATTGCAGGTCCCAGTTAAACCAGAGTTGCTTAATGTAAGTAAAATCAGTTTCCAGAAATATTTCAGATTCCTTCCAACTTTACTGAAGATACTAATTTCTTAATAAAGTTTGTTAACAGTATACTCATGATTTGTGGAGGAATCATTTGTTTTTCAGTGGTTAAATGTTTGGGTAAACGTTTTACACTACTGCTTTCGTTGATGATTTGCTCACTTATTTGTATAATCTTGAGTTGGTACGCATTCTACATGGATCAAATAAATTGGGCGTGGATACCAATGGTAGCTATATCATTGTTACACTTGATAATGTCAATTGGCGTGTATCCAATTCCTTGGATGCTTACCGCAGAAGTATTTCCTCTGAGGTAATTGTAAGCTAAATGTGGAGATTTACCCCTAAAAATATTTTGAAAAATAATTATAAGATGAAAAAATTAAAGAAAGGCAAGAGATTTATTTTTCAAATGCATACTTAGTACCTATTTGTTTTTATTACAGAATGCGATCAGTGTCAACAGGACTGGCTGCAGCTTCTTGCTACGTTTTGGGTTTTCTATTTTCAAAAACTTTCTATTACCTGAATAATTTAATTCAACTTTCCGGTTGCTTTTTATTATACGGTATGTGCGGCCTACTTGGTTTTGTGTACTTGTACTTCAAACTTCCAGAAACAGAGGGCAAAACTTTAGCTGAAATAGAGGAATATTTTCTGGTGCCAGTGAAGAAACGAAAAGAAGACATCGCGTGAAAATTTTATTTTCAATTGTAAAAAAAAAAATTTAATTGAATTAGTAATAAATGTAACAACTTTTTTCTATCAAATTTCCAATTACTGTGATTGCTTGAAAGAGCAGATAAAAATTTCATTGCATTCTGAAACTACGAGAAATTATTTCTAGTAAAGTCAACTCATTCTGGCTCAAGATACAGAGATACAAAAACATTTAGAGAATAAAAATTTGAGTTTTCTGCACCCTATAACTTCCCTTTTTTGTTCTGTCTCTCTAAGATGATTCCTCCCTCTTGCAAAGTTAAAACAAGAGCAGTTCAAAGTCACCCTAAGGTGGGGGTGGCTTTGAAAAGTGTAAGGTCTGACACATTTTGATCAATTTTTTAAATGATAATTTACGAGTATTTGTCTAATAATAATAATAATAATAATTTAAACACGAACTTTGAATCAAAAAGTTACAGAACTGGACTAGAAAATTCGAAATATGATTTTTTCTTTTAATTCGTCTTACTCTGCGATTAATAAAAAATCGGTTTAATACTGGCCTGCTATTCAGTAAGAATGTTGGAAAAGTTCTGCATGGGATTTTTTTTTGGGAGGGGGTAGGAGGACGAGTATAGATAGACTTTTTCGTTGTATTCACAAATATTCACACAAAAACTATGTTTACACATACTCGTATTTGCTCTGTGAGGGCGAAATTTTATTTGTATTAACTGGCTACAAACTGTAATTTATTCTCTAATAGCAACTATTCAGTGCAGTTTTTATTGTTATAAATTTTTTGAAATTATTTTTATACTTATATGGTTTTCACGCGCCAACAGAATAATACAAATTGTCCCCTCCTGATAATAGAGTAAAAATAAACAAGTTCATAAAGGTACTCATAGTTTTATTTTATTGATAAGTCAATGGAAAAACAACTGATCGTTCAAGTATAGATACAACCGTTGCTCGAAATTAAAGAGGATTACAATTATCTTATCTCGAAGTTCAAGCTTTTTTTGTTCTGTTTGTTTTATTTTTAAAGAAAATAATGAAATATTTTTGATCGTTGATGTATTTGTCAATCTGGTGGTTTTTCAGCCAGTTCAGGATCAATTTAAGATTTATTTTCGGTACAATTTTCAAGTTGAACGGAAATTCATAGAGACAAGCACTTCACAGCTTACGTCATTTTGTTGATTTAGAAAGGTAGTTGAATAAGCACTCGTCAAATTGAGAATTTTCCAAGGCTGTGTTTGCTTAATATTTCTGAAAGAAAGTTACATACCTTTTCGTCTCTAAATATTATTAAAAAAGAGAAGAGAAAAAAAAATCAGTTTCTATTATGGAGCGATAAGTAATTCAGGTGCTTTCAGCCAAAATTTTGGGAAGCGTCTCAGGTAATGTGATTCTCTAATTACAGTTTTATATATATTTATTCATTCGCTGATCATATACAAATAATAATTATACCCGAGTTTATGAGAAGTTTTAAATTTTAAAATTATCAAATCAAATTTTAATTATCTGTGCGAGTCGGTATTAACTATTTTGACGTGGAGAGAAGTAGGTATTAGATTTAAAAATTATCAGCATAAATTCAATTTTTATCTCCTCGTCTGGTTTTTATATTTTTCAAAAATATTAAAAATTCTTTTACACTATATTAGGGAAATTCTGGGCAATATTTTCTTTCATCTTATAAAGGCTTAAAAATAATACTTTGAAAACTGGATTGAGCAGAAAGTTCCACGCGGATTGTGATCGAGTCTATTTTCGCTTTTTTAATCTGAACTTTAAAATTTGGTTATTCTTAATCACTGCCTGTTTGCCTTAGCCAGGAAAACATTAAAAATGTTACTCGAAGTAATGGTTTACTTCTAAGATAGCTGTATAATTAATTTTCCTCCTCCTTATGTGAGATAACTATAAGCTTAAAAAATGGATTTATGTTGGATGAAAACGAGTTGAAAACCGATTATTCCTCAAACTCATACCTGTTCCAAACTAACCCTCAAAGAAATCCTAATTTCTGAAATTGTGCTCACAAAAGCTCTTCTTATTCGAATATATTTTTTTCATGTATTAACTTTTAAAAAACCATAATAATATTAACATGGGTTGGTACTTTCAGAAAATTTAGGCAAACCGGTTACTGACAAAGAGGTGCACAACTATATAGAACTCGTTAATAAGCCAGACCAGAATGAAGCTTGAAAAAAATTATGAAATCAGGTAAAAGTCGACTAATCATCTTCACCAAAATTTCAAAAAGTACAACACCTACTATTTTATCGACAATTTTTCGTACAGCAGTGATACCATGTTGAAGGAAGAGAATATTGAAAACAAATATCCTCTCATAGTTGGTCACTGTGAAAAAACCAATTCTGCCAATATCATTAAATGGAAGTCAACACTATCTCAAGTACTTATAACTGTACAATATAACTGTCAAGTACAATTAAGTCATAAAAGTATAACGTGAACTGACGAATTCATTTCAAATTCAACCATTGGATAGATAACATCGCCTTACATATGGAAGTGGCTTCTGAGCATAATGGGAATATTTATCTGTTTTGGGTCTCCCAAGTGCCAAAAATATATCTGTGTTTTTTCACAAAAAAAAAGAAGAAAAAAAGAGCGTCTTTTGGACTGTTGTAAATTTCAATGATTTTAATGGAAAGTACATAGGAACCCTTAGAGCAGAGTGGCAAAGGTCCAGAACTGTAGATGATTGTGCTAGAACTGTTCGTATTAGCGTAAAATTTTAGCCGTTTAGATACGTAAACGTATTGCTAAAATGTGTATTTACGGCGAATCGGTTATGCAACTTGCAGTACTCACTCAACTCGAAATTTTATACGTGCGAAGATATGCGTATCATATAATGAGTGAGTAATGTTCAGATGTGATAAATTTGAATATAATTAATAAAGGGCTAGTTAATCATTGTCTCATGTTTAATATAAGTTATTATCATATTACATGGTAGAATGTATTAAAAATAACTACAAAATAATATTATAATGCGCGTATACTACGCAAAGAAAATTTAAAAATTGACAACAATTAACAACCTATTGATAAGAACTGCTCGATGAAATTTAATAACGGTGAACGCATCATTATATTTTGGGATACATTCTCGATATCGACTATCGATTTTTAACTTCGTGTTAAATTTCCGACTTTACTTTTGTTAACGAAAACCGATAGCGAAATGTCAACACATCGATAAATAATTTAGATACTAACATAAAGAGATAGAATATCTTTTGAGTTGTTTCTCAGAATATATAGCAACCCGGCGACCAGTATTTGAATATCATGAAGCTGCTGACACATTAAAATGTATCAACGAGGAATTGAAACTCGAGTTTTTTGCGATTTAAAAAAAATGGCAAGAGGAATAAACTGAGCAATGCTTATCTGATTGCCTTCGTCAAAATAATCATTCATTTGTATCTGTGTCAGTTTTTAGCATGCTCTGCTGTTTGTTTTTCATCGATAAGTATCGGCATGATGATTGGATTTCCAACAATAGCTATCGGAGAACTTCGAATGTCAAATGCAGAATTTACATTGAATGAGACCGAAGCTTCTTGGTTTGGTGAGTTGCCTGACTATTTAAATAGGTACATGATGATGAACTCTTGCAGGATATACGTTTAGTCACTCTAAATTGGAAAAACTAGTATGCAATACCCCACAGTAAAAAAATATAAATTAATATAGACTGCTAAAATTTCACAAGAGGTAGCATATTTGGTATTATTTAAAGGAAAAAATAGTGCTTAGAGATATTAATGCTGACTTTAAAATATTCTCAGAAAATGAAAACTGTCCAATAATTAACCTCCTCGAATGCCCAAATCTTTGGCAAAAAATTTAAAATTTGGTGGCAAGCAAAAGTTTTTTACTTAGATGAATTTTTACTATCTTTCACTGACCACTCCATTTGGCGCTTACCCTCTGTGGCCATGACAGTTTGCGAAAATATAAAATCGTCCAAGATGATGAACATGTAGAAGTAAAGATCTGCATCTTTATTTTTTCATGGATAATTGAAAAAATGAATACAGCCACTCACTTCTGCGCACCCTGTATAACCAAATATTTGTAATATTTGTCACCAAAAATTATATACTAAGTTATGGAAACAAATGATCATTATCGTCGTTAATATTTTTTTCTAGGCAGCTTGATGTACCTGCTACAACCTATCTGCAGTGTCTTTGGTGGAATTATTCACCCATATACTGGTTGTAAGAATGGACTGACAATAACTTTCATACCTCAGATAATTGGATGGTTGCTTCTACCTTTTGCCAAATCAGTTTTCATCCTTTATGGAGCGGTTATTCTATTTGGAATCAGCGCTGGATCGTTAGAAGCGCCTGTATTAGCTTATTTGGGAGAAGTTACTCAGCCTCAAATTCGTAGCATGGTCGTTTGTTCATCAACTATATCATTTACCTTTGGTTTACTTTTTGTCTATTTTCTTGGATCTATGTTCACGTGGAAGACTGCAGCCATGATTTGTTTAGCTATTCCAATCATAGCTATTATTTCAATCTACTTTGTAAGTTCTTGACTACATTTGTTGAATACGCAACATTAGAAAAAGAATGAACTATGTCTATATTGATAACAGTAAGAATGAGCTAAGATTTGTTGACATAGAGAACTAAATCGGGTTCGTGATATCATTGTTACTATAATTCATAAAACTGGCAAGACTATATGTTCACCGACTCTAATTATATTGTTCATTTGGTACTAAAAGAGTATTGAAAATTGATACCAATTTGTACCAATAAAATGCTTGATCGAGATGCTAGGTAATAAAATTTGCACGAATTTTTTCACTTTACTCGTACACCTGCCATATTATTTTTAAACCTTGTTCTTGTTATTTGTGTAACATACTGCTGGGCATGATAGATAACTTATTGAATGAAAGAAAACAATTTAAAACGTAAATTAATTTTGAAGTGGCTTAGGTAATTGAAATTCTAGAAAATTATCTTCCCAATATTGACACGAGTATCGATAATACACAATAATTATATAATGATAATTTTTGTATTCGCTTTACAATTAGACGGATGAGTACTTTAACTATACTCGGGTTTTCTCATAATGTTAGCCAAGAATATAAGAATGATATTCACTTCTATCAAATTATAATACTCATATTTTATCTAGATATTATGTTGTAGTGTGCGAGAGTAAATCATACGGGTATAAATCTGTTCCCCTCCACCCTCGCCCCCTGTTAGCATGAGGGAGGTATGTTCCAACTGTTGTTTAGATGTTCATCGTAATAAAACTGATTTTATTTGGTTTATTTTTTCAAGATTCCAGAGTCACCCATATGGCTGTTGAAAAAAAACAGAAAAGAAGAGGCCATTAAATCTTTATGTTGGTTACGTGGTTGGGCTTTCCCTGCTTACGTACAATTTGAGTATGATAGTATGTGCGAATACGTTGAAACATCGAGAAATTTACATTATGGTAAGTTTTTCATAAAATTCATTTTGTATAAATTAGATGGGACCTTGGTGTATTCACAATAGACTGCATTTTTATGATAACAGATGAAAATAAAAATAAGAATTCTCTGTGGAGGAAATTTAAAAAATCAATATTTCTATTGTGTCGCCCAGCCATAAGGACTCCATTGTTCCTCATCGTGATGGGTCATTTCGCCTGTCATAGCTCCTCTTTGACAGGTATGCGGAGCTATATGATAGAAATACTAATTTCTATGCAAATCCCAATTCAGCCTCAGTTATTCACAGTAAGTATTTCTTGTAGAGAGCCAGGGTTGCCACATCTACGTCAGTGGTGGCAGACCCACCACATTTGAATGACTCTGAAGTAGTTTACCAAACTTTCTACCACTTTTGACCCAACTTCCACCCAACCACTACATTTGAACATTTTTCTACCACCATGTACCCCGATAATCTCATTTTAAAAAGTTTTTATAGAATTTTAAAACAACTATGAGTTCAGTATAAAATTTTATAAAATTATGTGACATTTCTGTACCACCACATTTTTGCCAAAATCTACATTTTTTCGATACAATTTTTGACTTTAAAGTGTGGAAATTTATAAACATTCCGCATAGGCGATGTAGTAGCACGGTGATGATTTCATATTTTTCCACCACAATTGGACTTTCAAGTATGGCAACCCTGGGAGAGAGACAATTTATTTAACAATTTTTAAAGTGTGCGGTTATTCGAAAATTTTGTTTTAGTTTTTCAATAGTATACTCATGATTTGTGGAGGAATTGTCTGCTTTTCATTGGTGAAATGTATGGGGAAACGTTGCATATTACTCATCTCTATTATGACTTGCTCCCTCATGTGCATAGTTTTGGGTTGGTATACGTATATGGATCAGTTGAATGCAATATGGATACCCGTACTAGCGATGTTAATATTGCATTTGGGAATGACTTTTGGTTTATATTCAATTCCTTGGATGCTCACCAGTGAGGTGTTTCCATTGAAGTAAGTAGTAATAAAATTAAGGAATCCCAGGTATTGAAAAGTGAAATACTGTATAATGTGTCAATATTTCATTGCGCTATGCAGATAATTCATAATCAGAAATTATAAATTTGAAAATATGTATTGTGATTTACAGAGGACGATCGATGGGAGTAGGATTGGCTGCTGCTTCTTACTACATCATTGGTTTCTCATTTTCAAAGACTTTCTACAGCTTGAATGAATTTATCGGCCGATCCGGATGCTTTTTCTTCTATGGTATATGTGGTTTACTCAGTTTTGTGTTTATGTATTTCAAGCTGCCAGAAACAGAAGGCAAAACTTTGGCCGAAATTGAAGAATATTTTTCGACGTCATCCAGGAAACGAAAAATAATATTGACTTAAAAGCGTATCCAAAGTTCAATTTTTATTTTGAAAATAGTTCGCATCTAAAACAATGTCAATAGATTTTTGTAAAATGCCTCGTGTGAGAACTTACAACATGACCTATGACTTAATTTCTAGCTGACCACGATTAATTTGTTCCTAATTCTATGTACAAGAATAGAAACTACATATTTCAACTGAGTAGTTTACTAATTTTTGAAAAAATCTTCACAAGTCAAATGCGTCCACTTTATACAAATATACGTAGAGTCACTATGTATTCTCATGGCCAATGATTTATTTAGAAACGTTGTCAAATAATTTATGTCAAGCTCATTATTTTCATAAAAAGTAATTCGAATTTTTGGAAAAAGTGGACTGTTTTTCAATTTTTCAAGGGAAAAATGCACTTATGAGAATGCCTTTTTGTCAAACATTCACGAAGACAAAATACTATAATTTTTTTAAATGTACGAATTGCTACATACACTAGTTTAATATTATACAGAGGGCAAAGTGCCAAATACATAATTCAAACGCCAAAACACAAACAAAATAAGGGGTAAGAATCACTCTCACAGATGTCACAACTTTCAATTATTGACTAAAACTATCACTTTTCCATCGAGGTGGGGAAAATTTTTTTAAAAGTATCTTGGCGGATACGTCTCATCAAACATCGTTTTTCTCTACGAAGATAAAAAAAAAAACACTTATCTGTTCATGCAATACATATCGCCGTATATAACTCTTCGAACAGAACACATCACTAATCAACACTCTAAGAGATTTGTGTTAATACATTTACAATGTACCTGCGATGGGTACTTGAGACATTTCAGACAAAAAGCATTTAAATGACGTACAAACAGGTAAGCCCTATAGAATATACATCAGTTAAAAAAAATGAACTACAGCAGACAACTCACAAACTTCTTTATTTTTTAAACAGTTTTGTTAAAGTAAGCTCAATATTAGATTCTGTTGTGGTGATATTGTTGGCAACCAAATAGAAGAAGAAACGATAGTGAAAATTGTAATTCTAGAGAGTGGAATAAATATGAACCATAATGTTACACGCTTCAGAGCAATACTAGCTCAAGTAAGCTATATGGCTTTATTATACTGTACCACCTGATTGGCTGAAGATCGAAATCAAATTTCTTAATGATGAAGAGCAAGAAGTACATACTCGTACATCTAGAGTCCAGATATATCAGTCAGCTCCACTCATGTAGAAATCGCATTAATAGTAGACTCTATGTGAAAGTACAAACTTACCCTATATATACTTAGGAAAGTGACTTTCACAAACTTGAACATATGAGGCGCGTTTAGGGAAACCATGTATTAAGTCGCTAAATGAAAAGCTGAAAAAAAGCAAAAAAAAGGAAAAACTTTTTTTTTCATTTTTTCTATGTATTTTTCCCACTCTTTCCAATGAGCTAATTTTCGTGATTTTCAGTTTCTCATTTTTCAATGTTTAAATCGTTCTAAAACAGCGAATTTTGATCGGGTCGGCCAAATTTTTTTGTATGAAAGGTCTTGATGTGCTCTACAACCTCCACTAAAAAAACCGAAAATTTTTTTTTAGCGACTTAGTATACGGTTTCCCTGAGCGCGCCTCATATAGCTTTTTTGCAAACTGCAGAGTTGATACATTGGAATACTCGAATGATAGAAGCTCACTTTCACAATTATCCGTATTCCTTCTCATTTGAAGTTGATTTTCATTCTGATTGTATGATTTATACGTAATTCCTATTTCTAGGTAGCTGGTAGCATTTTATTTCACTCTACTCGTATGATAGTAAATATTTGTTTTACGTTTGCAGTTTATTGTGGCCATTATTACTGATACGACGATCTTGTCCATAGGCATGATGATCGTATTTCCTACTTTAGCCATTGGAGATTTGCATCTTAGGCATTTCAATGAAGATATTATTCTAAATGAAAATGAAGCATCGTGGTTTGGTAAACTTGAAATAAAATACCATATAACGCCATAAGCGTCCTTTGAACCATTTAAAAATAATAATTACTCGTATATAGCCTATCGGCGCGGTGTTTATAATTCTATTATAGTGTTTGGGTAAGCCTCGAATCGCTTCCACTTCAAATAAGCAAAACTATTACTGAAAAAATCAGAGCATAAATTTGAGCCAAAAATAAAAGTACGAATTAGTAACGTTTATGCCAACATCCATATCAGAAAGCAATAAACTAAGTTCAAATTAAATAGAGATTCTTGAGGGGAGAACGACATCAGAATTCGACTTTCGAAAACGTTAATACATTTAATTTTCAGCAGTAATGGAAGGTAAAAGACCACCTGCATGGGTTCCACTCTACTTCAGCTATTTATTTATCTCACCTTCTCGATATATATATATATCAATATACTTCCTTCACAAACTAGGAGCAAGCAGGTATGTTTAACCTGCACAAATTATTTGATGAAATTTATAATTTTCTCTTTTAGGCAGTCTCATCTATCCGCTTCAGCCTTTTGCAGTATTCTAGGAGCCCTTCTTCAACCATATGTTGGTCGCAAATATGGTCTGATTTTAGCATTCATACCACAAGTCATTTCTTGGATTTTCCTGTCAATAGCAAAGTCGGTTGAGGTTCTTTACTTGTCCATCATTTTATGTGGAGTTAGTGCCGGATTAGTAGAACCTCCAGCTCTATCTTATCTTGGAGAAATTTCTGAGCCTCGACTAAGAAGCGTGATAGTTTCTCTGACTTCTATTTCATTCTTTTTGGGTATTTTATTTGAATTTTTCCTCGGCTCCATTTTTTATTGGAGAAAGATTGCAGCTGTGAACATAGCTCTCCCAGTAACTGGAATTCTTTTCATTTCTTTTGTAAGTTAAGAAGATACTGAAAATTTCTTAAATAACGTTTAACTTTAAAAGTTGGGTTGATACACGACCAGTAAGATATATTTATTGAAAAATAAAAAATACACTTCTCTCAAAGAGAGAAATAATTTTTTGTGCTCCACGAGTAAACTGTGAAAATTAGTGTACAAACACCGCAATGTACTCGTAGCTGAATCAAAAAATTTTTAATTCTTATGACTAAACAATATACGAGTATAGTTACCTGCTGCGGATTTTTACAACAAGATAGGAATAATAATAACAATCCTGTTACAGAATATTGGTGTTAACTCATTTTAAGACACTAGGAAAAGATCTATTTGAAGTAAAATTTCCTTTGCAGATTCCAGATTCACCTATATGGTTGCTGATGAAAGGTAAAGAAGAATCTGCTTTAAAATCCTTATGTTGGTTACGCGGTTGGGTCGAAGAAGATTCAGTAACAGTTGAATTTGAAGACCTAAAAAATTATGTTAGAAGTTCTCAGATTCCGATTTGTGGTCTGTTTTTCATTTATTTATTTATTTATTTACTTATTTATTTATATATTTATTACACGGCAGTAAGGTTTTTTTTAAACAGATGAGACTAATGAGTGTAACTTGAGAACAAATTTTTTCAAGCATGGCTGGATGAGGATGACTCGACGTAACTTGTGGCAACCACTTCTTTTGCTAGCAGTATGTCACTTTTGTTATCACAGTACAAGTTTAACGGGAATGAAAAGTTATTTTATAGAAATATTCAGAGCTTTGTCAGTGACGATGGAACCAACGTGGTTCTTAGTAAGTTGAGCATTCTTCTTTATTAATGACAAATTGCAGAGTTTACCAAATATTGCCCATACTACCTATATCATTGACTTATCATTATATTAATAATACTTTTATCAATAGTTTATTAACAGCCAAATCACAATTTGTGGCGGAATCGTTTGCTTTTTATCCGTGAAATGTGTAGGAAAGCGAAGATTAATACTGTTCTCTTTGCTAATGACATCACTGGTGTGTATATTATTGGGTGCCTGTATAATCTTCGACGATCACATTAATAGTCCTTGGATACCACAAATATTGATTTGGATTTTGCATTTTTTCGTGGCAGCTGGTGTTAATCCCATTCCGTGGATGCTATCCAGTGAAATATTTTCCCTAAGGTATATGACATCCACCCCTCATTTTATTATTACAAAGACTAGGCCAACTTATTAAATTGAAGATGACTTCTTTTTACTCCACGTGTAGTTGAAATTTTGTGTGTCCGTGTGTATCCAATGTTATCGTATGATGACGTCATCGTATATAAGCATTATGACGTCATCATACATAAGCTTAAAAAGATTTTTAGTCAATTTTGTGTTCCTTGTGTGCCCAATATTTTCATATGATGACGTCTGTCCGGACGAAGCTTTTTTTGCTCTCAAATTGAGCCTACAAAATTAGCAACAAATTGAGCTCATAAATTAAGCTACAAATAGAGCTACCAATTGAAGTTAGTATTTTATGTAAACAAAATCAGGCAATATCGATAATTTTTTTTCAAATTTATTTTTTGCTTGTTTTATTAATATTAATTCAACATCATTCTTCAACACGAGCTGGGGAGGAGGAGCTGCTTTGATGCAATTTTTAATCAGGTAAAATTCTTAATGGCGCGGAAATTTTGCCAATCAATTCATATTGCCGCCAAAATATTATGCTTCAAGTTTGATTGGAAAATGGTTTTTCTCAAGAAAAGTTGGGGAATTTTTTTATAATTTATACAATTAATGAAAGAGAGAATATTCATCTTCGCCTTTAAGACTCTTCGTGAAGGCTACAGCTATTTCATATGAGGTTATATCAATTTTGTTCTACATATCTTAATTTTTTATAGCGATCGACCTCTAGGTGTTGGATTGGCAACTGCTGGCCACTACGTAATTGGCTTCCCATTTTCAAAAACATTTTACAATTTGAGAGAAACAATTCACTTATCCGGATGTTTTATTTTGTATGGAGTGCTGGGTTTCATTGGTTTTTCGTACCTATACCTGTGTCTTCCAGAAACTGAAGGAAAATCTTTGGCTGAAATCGAGAAACATTTTTCCAAAAAGTCAAAAAAAAACAATCAGAATACAGTGACCTGAAATTGAGAATTTCAAGTTTCAAAACAAATCTGACGTGTTTTTTTTTTTTTTCTAAGATTTAAAACAATTTTATAATTATTAAAGTGATAATTTTCAACTGTATTTCTTATCCACATTAAAAAGAATGTAAGTAAAAGCTTCAGGAAAAAAGAAAAGTTATATAGAGTGCGGATTCATTGAAAAAAAAAAAAAAAGGTGAAATAAACTGTTTTTTTTCATATAATATGAGTAAGTTTATTCTCGTATTTAACTCTCAGGGCTAATTAATGAAGAAAAATTTATACCCTGCGATTGGGGGGATCGAAAATCACTTAGAGGATGATTTAGGTTCAGGTAGATATTTACGAGGATGCTGAGTTATCTACATGAGAAGAAAGTACATAAGAGATATCTATTTGCAGCAGGCTGATTTTTAATGTTTTACAGTAATTTTTTTCTGATAAAATACATTTACAATTGTCATTCAGTTATGTTGAGTAAGTGTTCCGTGCACAAGTGTGTACCCCTAGGGGGCACACACTTGTCCACCGTGAATGGGGGCGCTGAACAATAAACCTACTGCAGTAACCTGCAGAAATTCGTGATGTTAAACTAAACAATATAAATTTGTCAATCAGCTGATGAGCTGACAAAATGTAATGAACTGCATAAACTCCATAACCTCACACACACACATACACACAAAACACACTCAAACAACTGACACAACTGGCCACTGTGCCAGCTGCGTGTGTTTCCCTTCCTTCCCCTCCGTCCATCATTCTTCCGTTGGTCTTTCTTTCTTTCCTTCTTTTTTTTCTTCCTTTCTTGCTTGCTTTCCTTCCTTCACATCGTTTGTACACACGTCAGTACTGCATATTCACACCACTCTAGCACTCGACACTCTTCTAATTGTTTACCAATATTTTTCCATACAATTTCTTCCTTCTGGATCTTTTTAATGTTTTCTTAAACCAATTTCTCTTCGCCTTCCACACAGTTTTCCATTGTATTATGTATTCATTTCCAAAACAAAATTACAAAATAAGGTCATAGTTATAAACAGCTGTTAGCCACTGCCATCAGTTTTGATGTACAATTTAGAATGCACTTCTGAGACAAACATTACTACCATTGTGCCCAGTGAAGTGTAAACACTAATTCTCCATAAGAGAATTGTAGTCTTTTGGGGCAGTATTGCTCATAGAATGTTAAGCAGTATTTTAGTACGTGAATACTTGAATAGCTTCTAATATTTTATTTAATGTGCACCATATTTCAAAGTTTTAAACATTGAAGTTGTATTCACCTGGGCAAACCTCTTACTAAAAAGTTTGTCCCAGAAGAGATAAGTAGGGGATGTTCACAGAACAGTAAGAATTATTTATCTACAGTGTAAAAAAATTCGTTTATCATGCCGCTTGTAATTTAAGATTATGGTACTTCAGGAATATCAAGGTACATTAAACACTAGACAAAAGTCATTTAGATAACAGAAATACATGTACCTACTTGTATTTAGTCTGTATATCATCGCTGTTGAATACGGGTCAACTCATTTTATACCTACTTTAATATTAAAAATGTAATTTACCTATTCTAGTTTCGGTTAAAATTTTAAAGATAAATCACTGTATGAATGCCATAAATTTCAAAAAAATCGTACATCTTTCATAAGCAGTGACGATCCAAGGGCACAGGAAATTAACTCTCCTATATGTTACTTACCTATATTTTTAGCATAAAAACGCTAAATAAAGATGACTGAAAAAATTGAAAATCTACATTATGCAGAGAACATAAGCCATAAAGCCATAACTTCGAGATCAACATTTGCTCAGGTAAGAAAACTCAATCCAGTCTTGACTATTTTGAGGTTAGCTTCCAGTAAAATTTTCGAATAATAAGCAAATATCATAGATTTACCCTTGGCCATGAAACCCCGAGCAGGGTTAGTATAGCTACTCGATTCACGTAAGATACAATATAGACTATAAACGATGAAATTAGTGTATAAATTCTGCAATGTACAGTGGCGCACCCAGAAATTAGCTAAGGAAAAGGGTTGAATCTTTTTATACCCCCTCCTTTCCCTCCATCCGCCTCCCCCCACCAAAAAAAAAAACAGAAATTATACCAACTTTATGGAATCAGACTCTTCAGTTTTATGTACTTCGTGGTTTCTTGGCATTTTTCTACAAATTAAAAGAGGAAAAGTGTAATAATTTGGTTTAAGATATTATAACTTACCGCTGAAAAATTAGGGAAAAAACACCTAGTGGAAAAAAAAAATTTAGGCGAGATAGCTTAGAACTAGATAGTTATCTAAATTTTGTTGAATCTTAGCATAAATGTATTTAACTTCATTGCAGTTTATTGCAGTTTATTGCAGGTACTGCTGTTTTTGTGGTACTCTTTACAGTAGGCATGATGTTAGTTCTACCCACTTTAGCTATTGGCAGTCTACGCGGTACAGATTCTAATGAAGTTATTATCCTAACTAATGACGAAGCTTCGTGGTTTGGTATGAACAATATTTTCAAGAATAATGTAGCACGCATCTACAGGTAGCCTTCTCCATTTTAAATAATAAGGTCAGTGACTTTCTGGAATTACGACTATTTCCACAATAATATAGAGACAAAAGATGATAAAAAGAAGGCGATATTACAAACCTGGACCTGAGAACCAAACTAATCCAAATAAGTATTTATAAATTCATTCTAGAAATTTTCAAAATACATTCACTTGCCTTATTGTAGGTACACTCGTTCGTAGTAACGGCTTTTATTTTGGAACACACTGATTTCTGCATAGTAAACGAAATCAAAAATAGTCAAAATCTTCTCATCACTGAATTTGGACTTGTATCTGTGATAAATGTGTACGGGGCTTCTCGAAAGAGGCAAGATGATACGAAAACTGGTTTTAAGGAAAAATGAGATAAGAAATCATTGTACATCTACTTTCGATCTGCCTCGACGGACACAGTATAAAAACATCCAGGTTTAATCTTATTATAATGTGTTTCTAAATTCGAGGGAAATGGGGTGAAGAGGGGAAACATTTGTCTCATGGTGTAGGAATTATTCTAGATGTCAGGTTCAAAATTGTGTATTATGAAAATTAAAATATTCTAAATGATGTTACAGAAGTCACCAGCCTTATTATCTGTAAAATGGAGTAGGATGTCTCGAATCACACTAATCACCCAATGAAATTTTACTCCACAGGCAGTCTAATGTTTTTACTTCAGCCTTTCAGCAGCATCTTAGGAGCATTTCTGCAACCACATATTGGTCGCAAGTATGGACTGATGTTAACACTCGTGCCACAGATTATTTCGTGGATTTGTCTATCAGTGGGAAAATCCGTTCCAGTTTTGTATCTGTCCGTCATTTTATTCGGAATCAGTGCTGGGTCCATGGAAGCCCCAGCGTATTCTTATCTTGGAGAAATTTCTGAGCCTCGATTGAGAAGCTTATTAACCTGTATGACTTTTATTGCTGTATTTGTCGGTATGTTATTCGAATTTTTTCTCGCTTCCATTTTCCATTGGAGACAGACTGCGGCTGTGAGCACTGCTCTTCCAGTCATTGGAATTTTTTTCATTTCTTTTGTGAGTAAACAAAAAGTAACATTATTATGAGTAATATATTACCTAGTTCATAAATTTATTGATTAATACATACCTAAATCTAATTTAATATTATGGTGGAGAAGTTCTTTCTCAGTTAAATATTACTTTTTAGGTTCCGGATTCACCTTTATGGTTACTACAGAAAGGTAAAGAAAAAGCTGCTATAAAATCTTTATGTTGGTTACGTGGTTGGGTCGAAGAAGATTCAGTAAAAGTTGAATTTGAAGACATGAGAAGTTACATTACAAATTCCAAGATTTTAC
Source organism: Parthenolecanium corni (assembly GCA_038050395.1). Taxonomy (NCBI): domain Eukaryota; kingdom Metazoa; phylum Arthropoda; class Insecta; order Hemiptera; family Coccidae; genus Parthenolecanium; species Parthenolecanium corni. The sequence goes on along the minus strand of JBBCAQ010000007.1, from coordinate 1,959,853 downwards.
TAAGTGGTTAGTTTTTATTCGTACTACTAGCGGGGCCCGAGGGGACTACGCCCCACTTCGCTCAAAATTCCCTCAAATTTTGATAAATTTTATAAAATCCCGCTTAAATTTCTCTTTAATCCCGCTCGATTCCGCTCAGTTCTGCTCAAATTTTGCTCAATCTCGCTCAAATTCCGCTCATCCATCTCAAAGTCAGCTAAAATTTTGCATTATCATGAAATGAATGAATGACATTCCTCCGTTCTAAAGTGTTGTGTAGAAGTGTAAGAATAGAATTAACATTTATCAAAATTATTTTCATCATTAGCGGTGAAATCAAATCTCTAATCAGATAGATTTATACATCATCATATTTCTAAGATTTCCCTCTTTCTAATGAAAGCAAATTCAGCATTCTACGTTGCGTCGAGTAAAAGCAGAGTAATGAAAAATAATCGGGAAATGAGAAATAGCGTGAAACGTAGCATCAAGTTCATAGTTTTTGTAGAATTTTTTCATCATTATAACAACGAAGTAAAACCTTGTAATTCGAAAATATTTATGCAATGATAGATTTCTGAGAATTTTTTTTTTTTTTCTAATGAGACCAAATGTATAGGCCTATTGCATTTTTTCGTTCAACTGGACTGTGAACTATTTAGGAAATCTAAAATATTATTTTTCTTAGGTACAGATAGAATCAATAATGCATGCTGTTTGAGAACAAATCGTTTTAGAAATGGGATGAAAAAAATGACTAGATCAAATTTGTGGCAACCACTTCTTCTAATGACAGTGTGCCACTTTTGTTACCACAGCATAAGTTTGACTGGAATGAGAAGTTATTTTGTTGAAATCCTTCGTACTCTTCCAATAATTATGGATCCGTCGTGGTTCCTGGTAAGTTGAATTGTTTTTTTTTTTAATGAGTTTAACCCTACCAGTCTAATTTTTTCAAATCACTGCGATAATAATGACTTTATTTGTAGTTTATCAACAGTTTACTGTCAGTTTTCGGTGGTATGATTTGCTTTTTGACTGTGAAATTTTTGGGAAAGCGAAAACTAATACTTTCCTCCTCGTTAATATCGTCATTCATTTGTATCTTACTGGGTGGGTACATTTTCTGGAAAAGTCAAATTAATATTCCTTGGATACCCTCGATACTGATTTGGGTCCTGAATTTCTTTCTGACAATTGGTATTGGTCCAGTTCCATGGATGTTGATGAGTGAAATATTTTCTGCAAGGTTTGTAATTTGTACCTTTAGAGTATTATCTATCATTTTTTAACTCGATTTTATTTTGCATTATGATTGAAATTTTTTTCCCCCCCAGTGATCGATCGCTAGGAGCTGGATTGGGAGCTGCTTTGCACTACGTGATTGCTTTCCCATTTTCAAAAACTTTTTATAATCTTCAAGAAATAATTCACCTTTCCGGATGTTTTATTCTGTATGGAGTGTTCGGTTTTATTGGTTTTCTGTACCTGTACCTATACCTTCCGGAAACTGAAGGAAAATCATTGGCCGAGGTTGAAGAGTATTTTTCCAGAAAATCAAAAAACCCAGTCAAAGTAGTGACTTGAATCTGAAAATGAAAATTTTTGAAACGAATAATACGTTTAATTTTAATTTTTAACAATTTTTATGTACCTACTAATTATGAAAGTGATTTACTTTATTTTGAAAAGAATTGCAATCATCTGTACTCCCAAAATTCTAAAGGTACCTATCTGTATTAATCGATAAATTATTTAGGCGATGTATCTTCAATCTTCAAATAACTTATTACATTTTTTGGTACACTTCCCCTCATTGTCACTGTCTTTTGGCTTACATGAAGACAAATTTTGCTGTCCAAAATTTCCTCGGGGGGGTCTGAGGCAAATAATTCAAGTTATGGTTGCTATTTGAAATGGATACCAATTTCATTAAAAATCATTTGAGTCAGGGAGTACACACATACACGATTGAATTTATGATAAGAAATTGAGTTATGATAAAAAATTACTCGAGACCTAAAACTTTCCAAGCAGCTGCAATTTCATATCGAAATACATTCCTGATGTAATCTTTTTGAATAAATTTGTCGGCAAAAGGCTTGAAAAGGGGAAGTGTTGAAATCCATTCTTACTGAACCAAAAATCCTGACCAAGGTATCTATAGGTACATACACATTAGCTACATGTGGACGAAATTCATAAATTCTCAAAAATGGACCACATATGTATACCTATTGAAAAAATTCCTCAAGATTTTATAATGCAACAAAATAAAATATTACGGTTATTTTATTATTTTTGAAATTATTCGATAAGTCGAGAAAATTTAAAAATAAACTTTTACGTCGGTAACTAAAAAACAAAGTAAGATTATCAGTTGGTACTTGATTTTTGAATTTAACACGATCGCTATCTGCGCAATTCGTTTTCTGCGCAAGTCAATAAAATACTTGACTCAAACTGAGGGGTGCGTTAAAAAAAAAAATTCACCTTTGTTGAATTGACTTTTATATAAGTATATCAATTAAGCGCTTGTCATCATGATAAGTTTCAAGTGTTTCCAAATGTCCTTTTGCCAAATATTACTAACCGATTAGTTTACATGTACAATCTACTGCTCGGTACATAATTAGTTATCAGTGCGGTATTGAAAATTTCAACGAATTTGTTTTTATTTTGTGTTCTACAATGATGACGGAGGAGAATAGAAAAACCAAGTGAGAAATTAGATAATACTCGGATAATATGTTTAATAATATCATTTATTTAGTTAGATAATGAGTATAGGTAACCATACACATATAGGTATAACTTGATAAATGTAAATGAATCAAGAAAAAAAAGGGGGGAATCATAGACGAACAGAACACATTTAAAATTGGAAGAAAAAAAGTTGACAATTTGACAAAAATAAATACTAGTAGTTAGGTATATTTACTCAGAATTCGGCCTCTTGAATTGGCTGTTTTAAGAATTCAGTGGAAAACTGGAATAAATTCAAAATCCAATCGATATTTTAAAGCAAAAAATTTCTGCATTCATTTTTCATAGTTGTAGAGCAGAAGTGCTTTGATCACTTTCAATCACTGTCAGGTCCCCTCAAGTATTCAACCCCTCCCCCCAACACACTCAGAAAAATAAAATATCGATTTTCTATACAGAATTTCCAATAGAGAAGTTTTTTTCTTTCTAATGAGACCAAATTCAGCATTCTACGTTCAGTAAAAGGAAAGTAGTCGCAAAAGTAAAAATAATTTGTTTTCGAATTTCAAGTGTGGGACAGACATCCGGATATTGGATTTTATCATAATAGATGTGACATTTCTGTACCACTACATTTTTGGTAAAATCTACATTTTTTCGATACAATTTTTGACTTTAAAGAGTGGAAATTTATAAACATTCCGCATAGGCGATGTAGTAGCACGGTGATAATTTCATATTTTTCCATCACAATTGGACTTTCAAGTATGGCAACCCTGGGAGAGAGACAATTTATTTAACAATTTTTAATGTGTGCGGTTATTCGAAAATTTTGTTTTAGTTTTTCAATAGTATACTCATGATTTGTGGAGGAATTGTCTGCTTTTCATTGGTGAAATGTATGGGGAAACGTTGCATATTACTCATCTCTATTATGACTTGCTCCCTCATGTGCATAGTTTTGGGTTGGTATACGTATATGGATCAGTTGAATGCAATATGGATACCCGTACTAGCAATGTTAATATTGCATTTGGGAATGACTTTTGGTTTATATTCAATTCCTTGGATGCTCACCAGTGAAGTGTTTCCATTGAAGTAAGTAGTAATAAAATTAAGGAATCCCAGGTATTGAAAAGTGAAATACTGTATAATGTGTTAATATTTCATTGCGCTATGCAGATAATTCATAATCAGAAATTATAAATTTGAAAATATGTATTGTGATTTGCAGAGGACGATCGATGGGAGTAGGATTGGCTGCTGCTTCTTACTACATCATTGGTTTCTCATTTTCAAATACTTTCTACAGCTTGAATGAATTTATCGGCCGATCCGGATGCTTTTTTTTCTATGGTATATGTGGTTTACTCAGTTTTGTGTTTATGTATTTCAAGCTGCCAGAAACAGAAGGCAAAACTTTGGCCGAAATTGAAGAATATTTTTCGACGTCATCCAGGAAACGAAAAATAATATTGACTTAAAAGCGTATCCAAAGTTCAATTTTTATTTTGAAAATAGTTCGCATCTAAAACAATGTCAATAGATTTTTGTAAAATGCCTTGTGTGAGAACTTACAACATGACCTATGACTTAATTTCTAGCTGACCACGATTAATCTGTTCCTAATTCTATGTACAAGAATACAAACTACATATTTAAACTGAGTAGTTTACTAATTTTTGAAAAAATCTTCACAAGTCAAATGCGTCCACTTTATACAAATATACGTAGAGTCATTATGTATTCTCATGGCCAATGATTTATTTAGAAAAGTTGCCAAATAATTTATGTCTAGCTCATTATTTTCATAAAAAGTAATTCGAATTTTTGGAAAAAGTGGACTGTTTTTCAATTTTTCAAGGGAAAAATGCACTTATGAGAATGCCTTTTTGTCAAACATTCACGAAGACAAAATATGAATACTATAATTTTTTTAAATGTACGAATTGCTACATACACTAGTTTAATATTGTACAGAGGGCAAAGTGCCAAATACATAATTCAAACGCCAAAACACAAACAAAATAAGGGGTAAGAATCACTCTCACAGATGTCACAACTTTCAATTATTGACTAAAACTATCACTTTTCCATCGAGGTGGGGAAAATTTTTTTAAAAGTATCTTGGCGGATACGTCTCATCAAACATCGTTTTTCTCTACGAAGATAAAAAAAAAAACACTTATCTGTTCATGCAATACATATCGCCGTATATAACTCTTCGAACAGAACACATCACTAATCAACACTCTAAGAGATTTGTGTTAATACATTTACAATGTACCTGCGTTGGGTACTTAAGAAATTTCAGACAAAAAGCAATTAAATGACGTACAAACATGTAAGCCCTATAGAATATACATCAGTTAAAAAAAATGAACTACAGCAGACAACTCACAAACTTCTTTATTTTTGAAACAGTTTTGTTAAAGTAAGCTCAATATTAGATTCTGTTGTGGTGATATTGTTGGCAACCAAATAGAAGAAGAAACGATAGTGAAAATTGTAATTCTAGAGAGTGGAATAAATATGAACTATAATGTTACACGCTTCAGAGCAACACTAGCTCAAGTAAGCTATGGCTTTATTATACTGTACCACCTGATTGGCTGAAGATCGAAATCAAATTTCTTAATGATGAAGAGCAAGAAGTACATACTCGTACATCTAGAGTCATTCTCTTGTCAATGATTTTTCATACAGAGCAGATATATCAGTCAGCTCCACTCATGTAGAAATCGCATTAAGAGTAGACTCTATGTGAAAGTACAAACTTACCCTATATATACTTAGGAAAGTGACTTTCACAAACTTGAACATATGAGGCGCGCTTAGGGAAACCATGTATTAAGTCGCTAAATGAAAAGTTGAAAAAAAGCAAAAAAAGGAAAAACTTTTTTTTTCATTTTTTCTATGTATTTTTCCCACTCTTTCCAATGAGCTAATTTTCGTGATTTTCACAGTTTCTCATTTTTCAATGTTTAAATCGTTCTAAAACAGCGAATTTTGATCGGGTCGGCCTAATTTTTTTGTATGAAAGGTCTTGATGTGCTCTACAACCTCCACTAAAAAAACCGAAAGTTTTTTTTTTAGCGACTTAGTATACGGTTTCCCTGAGCGCGCCTCATATAGCTTTTTTGCAAACTGCAGAGTTGATACATTGGAATACTCGAATGATAGAAGCTCACTTTCACAATTATCCGCATTCCTTCTCATTTGAAGTTGATTTTCATTCTGATTGTATGATTTATACGTAATTCCTATTTCTAGGTAGCTGGTAGCATTTTATTTCACTCTACTCGTATGATAGTAAATATTTGTTTTACGTTTGCAGTTTATTGTGGCCATTATTACTGATACGGCGATCTTGTCCATAGGCATGATGATCGTATTTCCTACTTTAGCCATTGGAGATTTGCATCTTGGGCATTTCAATGAAGATATTATTCTAAATGAAAATGAAGCATCGTGGTTTGGTAAACTTGAAATAAAATACCATATAACGCCATAAGCGTCCTTTGAACCATTTAAAAATAATAATTACTCGTATATAGCCTATCGGCGCGGTGTTTATAATTCTATTATAGTGTTTGGGTAAGCCTCGAATCGCTTCCACTTCAAATAAGCAAAGCTATTACTGAAAAAATCAGAGCATAAATTTGAGTCAAAAATAAAAGTACGAATTAGTAACGTTTATGCCAACATCCATATCAGAAAGCACTAAACTAAGTTCAAATTAAATAGAGATTCTTGAGGGGAGAACGACATCAGAATTCGACTTTTGAGAACGTTAATACATTTAATTTTTAGCAGTAATGGAAGGTAAAAGACCACCTGCATGGGTTCCACTCTACTTCAGCAATTTATTTATCTCACCTTCTCGATATATATATATCAATATACTTCCTTCACAAACTAGGAGCAAGCAGGTATGTTTAACCTGCACAAATTATTTGATGAAATTTATAATTTTCTCTTTTAGGCAGTCTCATCTATCCGCTTCAGCCTTTTGGCAGTATTCTAGGAGCCCTTCTTCAACCATATGTTGGTCGCAAATATGGTCTGATTTTAGCATTCATACCACAAGTCATTTCTTGGATTTTCCTGTCAATAGCAAAGTCGGTTGAGGTTCTTTACTTGTCCATCATTTTATGTGGAGTTAGTGCCGGATTAGTAGAACCTCCAGCTCTATCTTATCTTGGAGAAATTTCTGAGCCTCGACTAAGAAGCGTGATAGTTTCTCTGACTTCTATTTCATTCTTTTTGGGTATTTTATTTGAATTTTTCCTCGGCTCCATTTTTTATTGGAGAAAGATTGCAGCTGTGAACATAGCTCTCCCAGTAACTGGAATTCTTTTCATTTCTTTTGTAAGTTAAGAAGATACTGAAAATTTCTTAAATAACGTTTAACTTTAAAAGTTGGGTTGATACACGACCAGTAAGATATATTTATTGAAAAATAAAAAATACACTTCTCTCAAAGAGAGAAATAATTTTTTGTGCTCCACGAGTAAACTGTGAAAATTAGTGTACAAACACCGCAATGTACTCGTAGCTGAATCAAAAAATTTTTAATTCTTATGACTAAACAATATACGAGTATAGTTACCTGCTGCGGATTTTTACAACAAGATAGGAATAATAATAACAATCCTGTTACAGAATATTGGTGTTAACTCATTTTAAGACACTAGGAAAAGATCTATTTGAAGTAAAATTTCCTTTGCAGATTCCAGATTCACCTATATGGTTGCTGATGAAAGGTAAAGAAGAATCTGCTTTAAAATCCTTATGTTGGTTACGCGGTTGGGTCGAAGAAGATTCAGTAACAGTTGAATTTGAAGACCTAAAAAATTATGTTAGAAGTTCTCAGATTCCGATTTGTGGTCTGTTTTTCATTTATTTATTTATTTATTTACTTATTTATTTATATATTTATTACACGGCAGTAAGGTTTTTTTTAAACAGATGAGACTAATGAGTGTAACTTGAGAACAAATTTTTTCAAGCATGGCTGGATGAGGATGACTCGACGTAACTTGTGGCAACCACTTCTTTTGCTAGCAGTATGTCACTTTTGTTATCACAGTACAAGTTTAACGGGAATGAAAAGTTATTTTATAGAAATATTCAGAGCTTTGTCAGTGACGATGGAACCAACGTGGTTCTTAGTAAGTTGAGCATTCTTCTTTATTAATGACAAATTGCAGAGTTTACCAAATATTGCCCATACTACCTATATCATTGACTTATCATTATATTAATAATACTTTTATCAATAGTTTATTAACAGCCAAATCACAATTTGTGGCGGAATCGTTTGCTTTTTATCCGTGAAATGTGTAGGAAAGCGAAGATTAATACTGTTCTCTTTGCTAATGACATCACTGGTGTGTATATTATTGGGTGCCTGTATAATCTTCGACGATCACATTAATAGTCCTTGGATACCACAAATATTGATTTGGATTTTGCATTTTTTCGTGGCAGCTGGTGTTAATCCCATTCCGTGGATGCTATCCAGTGAAATATTTTCCCTAAGGTATATGACATCCACCCCTCATTTTATTATTACAAAGACTAGGCCAACTTATTAAATTGAAGATGACTTCTTTTTACTCCACGTGTAGTTGAAATTTTGTGTGTCCGTGTGTATCCAATGTTATCGTATGATGACGTCATCGTATATAAGCATTATGACGTCATCATACATAAGCTTAAAAAGATTTTTAGTCAATTTTGTGTTCCTTGTGTGCCCAATATTTTCATATGATGACGTCTGTCCGGACGAAGCTTTTTTTGCTCTCAAATTGAGCCTACAAAATTAGCAACAAATTGAGCTCATAAATTAAGCTACAAATAGAGCTACCAATTGAAGTTAGTATTTTATGTAAACAAAATCAGGCAATATCGATAATTTTTTTTCAAATTTATTTTTTGCTTGTTTTATTAATATTAATTCAACATCATTCTTCAACACGAGCTGGGGAGGAGGAGCTGCTTTGATGCAATTTTTAATCAGGTAAAATTCTTAATGGCGCGGAAATTTTGCCAATCAATTCATATTGCCGCCAAAATATTATGCTTCAAGTTTGATTGGAAAATGGTTTTTCTCAAGAAAAGTTGGGGAATTTTTTTATAATTTATACAATTAATGAAAGAGAGAATATTCATCTTCGCCTTTAAGACTCTTCGTGAAGGCTACAGCTATTTCATATGAGGTTATATCAATTTTGTTCTACATATCTTAATTTTTTATAGCGATCGACCTCTAGGTGTTGGATTGGCAACTGCTGGCCACTACGTAATTGGCTTCCCATTTTCAAAAACATTTTACAATTTGAGAGAAACAATTCACTTATCCGGATGTTTTATTTTGTATGGAGTGCTGGGTTTCATTGGTTTTTCGTACCTATACCTGTGTCTTCCAGAAACTGAAGGAAAATCTTTGGCTGAAATCGAGAAACATTTTTCCAAAAAGTCAAAAAAAAACAATCAGAATACAGTGACCTGAAATTGAGAATTTCAAGTTTCAAAACAAATCTGACGTGTTTTTTTTTTTTTCTAAGATTTAAAACAATTTTATAATTATTAAAGTGATAATTTTCAACTGTATTTCTTATCCACATTAAAAAGAATGTAAGTAAAAGCTTCAGGAAAAAAGAAAAGTTATATAGAGTGCGGATTCATTGAAAAAAAAAAAAAAAGGTGAAATAAACTGTTTTTTTTCATATAATATGAGTAAGTTTATTCTCGTATTTAACTCTCAGGGCTAATTAATGAAGAAAAATTTATACCCTGCGATTGGGGGGATCGAAAATCACTTAGAGGATGATTTAGGTTCAGGTAGATATTTACGAGGATGCTGAGTTATCTACATGAGAAGAAAGTACATAAGAGATATCTATTTGCAGCAGGCTGATTTTTAATGTTTTACAGTAATTTTTTTCTGATAAAATACATTTACAATTGTCATTCAGTTATGTTGAGTAAGTGTTCCGTGCACAAGTGTGTACCCCTAGGGGGCACACACTTGTCCACCGTGAATGGGGGCGCTGAACAATAAACCTACTGCAGTAACCTGCAGAAATTCGTGATGTTAAACTAAACAATATAAATTTGTCAATCAGCTGATGAGCTGACAAAATGTAATGAACTGCATAAACTCCATAACCTCACACACACACATACACACAAAACACACTCAAACAACTGACACAACTGGCCACTGTGCCAGCTGCGTGTGTTTCCCTTCCTTCCCCTCCGTCCATCATTCTTCCGTTGGTCTTTCTTTCTTTCCTTCTTTTCTTTCTTCCTTTCTTGCTTGCTTTCCTTCCTTCACATCGTTTGTACACACGTCAGTACTGCATATTCACACCACTCTAGCACTCGACACTCTTCTAATTGTTTACCAATATTTTTCCATACAATTTCTTCCTTCTGGATCTTTTTAATGTTTTCTTAAACCAATTTCTCTTCGCCTTCCACACAGTTTTCCATTGTATTATGTATTCATTTTCAAAACAAAATGACAAAATATGGTCATAGTTATAAACAGCTGTTAGCCACTGCCATCAGTTTTGATGTACAATTTAGAATGCACTTCTGAGACAAACATTACTACCATTGTGCCCAGTGAAGTGTAAGCACCAATTCTCCATAAGAGAATTGTAGAGTCTTTGGGGGCAGTATTGCTCATAGAATGTTAAGCAGTATTTTAGTACGTGAATACTTGAATAGCTTCCAATATTTTATTTAATGTGCACCATATTTCAAAGTTTTAAACATTGAAGTTGTATACAATTGAAGCCACTGATCATTAATTTTCCTGGGCAAACCTCTTACTAAAAAGTTTGTCCCAGAAGAGATAAGTAGGGGATGTTCACAGAACAGTAAGAATTATTTATCTACAGTATAAAAAAATTCGTTTATCATGCCGCTTGTAATTTAAGATTATGGTACTTCAGGAATATCAAGGTACATTAAACACTAGACAAAAATCATTTAGATAACAGAAATACATGTACTTGTATTTAGTCTGTATATCATCGCTGTTGAATACGGGTCAACTCATTTTATACCTACTTTAATATTAAAAATGTAATTTACCTATTCTAGTTTCGGTTAAAATTTTAAAGATAAATCACTGTATGAATGCCATAAATTTCAAAAAAATCGTACATCTTTCATAAGCAGTGACGATCCAAGGGCACAGGAAATTAACTCTCCTATATGTTACTTACCTATATTTTTAGCATAAAAACGCTAAATAAAGATGACTGAAAAAATTGAAAATCTACATTATGCAGAGAACATAAGCCATAAAGCCATAACTTCGAGATCAACATTTGCTCAGGTAAGAAAACTCAATCCAGTCTTGACTATTTTGAGATTAGCTTCCAGTAAAATTTTCGAATAATAAGCAAATATCATAGATTTACCCTTGGCCATGAAACTCCGAGCAGGGTTATTATAGCTACTCGATTCACGTAAGATACAATATAGACTATAAACGATGAAATTAGTGTATAAATTCTGCAATGTACAGTGGCGCACCCAGAAATTAGCTAAGGAAAAGGGTTGAATCTTTTTATACCCCCTCCTTTCCCTCCCTCCGCCTCCCCCCCCCAAAAAAAAAACAAAACAGAAATTATACCAACTTTATGGAATCAGACTCTTCAGTTTTATATACTTCGTGGTTTCTTGGCATTTTTCTACAAATTAAAAGAGGAAAAGTGTAATAATTTGGTTTAAGATATTATAACTTACCGCTGAAAAATTGGGGAAAAAACACCTAGTGGAAAAAAAAAATTTAGGCGAGATAGCTTAGAACTAGATAGTTATCTAAATTTTGTTGAATCTTAGCATAAATGTATTTAACTTCATTGCAGTTTATTGCAGTTTATTGCAGGTACTGCTGTTTTTGTGGTACTCTTCACAGTAGGCATGATGTTAGTTCTACCCACTTTAGCTATTGGCAGTCTACGCGGTACAGATTCTAATGAAGTTATTATTCTAACTAATGACGAAGCTTCGTGGTTTGGTATGAACAATATTTTCAAGAATAATGTAGCACGCATCTACAGGTAGCCTTCTCCATTTTAAATAATAAGGTCAGTGACTTTCTGGAATTACGACTATTTCCACAATAATATAGAGACAAAAGATGATAAAAATAAGGCGATATTACAAACCTGGACCTGAGAACCAAACTAATCCAAATAAGTATTCATAAATTCACTCTCGAAATTTTCAAAATACATTCACTTGCCTTATTGTAGGTACACTCGTTCGTAGTAACGGCTTTTATTTTGGAACACACTGATTTCTGCATAGTAAACGAAATCAAAAATAGTCAAAATCTTCTCATCACTGAATTTGGACTTGTATCTGTGATACATGTGTACGGGGCTTCTCGAAAGATACAGGCAAGATGATACGAAAACTGGTTTTAAGGAAAAATGAGATGAGAAATCATTGTACATCTACTTTCGATTTGCCTCGACGGACACAGTATAAAAACATCCAGGTTTAATCTTATCATAATGTGTTTCTAAATTCGAAGGAAATGGGGTGAAGAGGGGAAACATTTGTCTCATGGTGTAGGAATCATTCTAGTTGTCAGGTTCAAAATTGTGTATTATGAAAATTAAAATATTCTAAATGATGTTACAGAAGTCACCAGCCTTATTATCTGTAAAATGGAGTAGGATGTCTCGAATCACACTAATCACCCAATGAAATTTTACTCCACAGGCAGTCTAATGTTTTTACTTCAGCCTTTCAGCAGCATCCTAGGAGCATTTCTGCAACCACATATTGGTCGCAAGTATGGACTGATGTTAACACTCGTGCCACAGATTATTTCGTGGATTTGTCTATCAGTGGGAAAATCCGTTCCAGTTTTGTATCTGTCCGTCATTTTATTCGGAATCAGTGCTGGGTCCATGGAAGCCCCAGCGTATTCTTATCTTGGAGAAATTTCTGAGCCTCGATTGAGAAGCTTATTAACCTGTATGACTTTTATTGCTGTATTTGTCGGTATGTTATTCGAATTTTTTCTCGCTTCCATTTTCCATTGGAGACAGACTGCGGCTGTGAGCACTGCTCTTCCAGTCATTGGAATTTGTTTCATTTCTTTTGTGAGTAAACAAAAAGTAACATTATTATGAGTAATATATTACCTAGTTCATAAATTTATTGATTAATACATACCTAAATCTAATTTAATATTATGGTGGAGAAGTTCTTTCTCAGTTAAATATTACTTTTTAGGTTCCGGATTCACCTTTATGGTTACTACAGAAAGGTAAAGAAAAAGCTGCTATAAAATCTTTATGTTGGTTACGTGGTTGGGTCGAAGAAGATTCAGTAAAAGTTGAATTTGAAGACATGAGAAGTTACATTACAAATTCCAAGATTTTACTAAGTGGTTAGTTTTTATTCGTACTACTAGCGGGGCCCGAGGGGACTACGCCCCACTTCGCTCAAAATTCCCTCAAATTTTGATAAATTTTATAAAATCCCGCTTAAATTTCTCTTTAATCCCGCTCGATTCCGCTCAGTTCTGCTCAAATTTTGCTCAATCTCGCTCAAATTCCGCTCATCCATCTCAAAGTCAGCTAAAATTTTGCATTATCATGAAATGAATGAATGACATTCCTCCGTTCTAAAGTGTTGTGTAGAAGTGTAAGAATAGAATTAACATTTATCAAAATTATTTTCATCATTAGCGGTGAAATCAAATCTCTAATCAGATAGATTTATACATCATCATATTTCTAAGATTTCCCTCTTTCTAATGAAAGCAAATTCAGCATTCTACGTTGCGTCGAGTAAAAGCAGAGTAATGAAAAATAATCGGGAAATGAGAAATAGCGTGAAACGTAGCATCAAGTTCATAGTTTTTGTAGAATTTTTTCATCATTATAACAACGAAGTAAAACCTTGTAATTCGAAAATATTTATGCAATGATAGATTTCTGAGAATTTTTTTTTTTTTCTAATGAGACCAAATGTATAGGCCTATTGCATTTTTTCGTTCAACTGGACTGTGAACTATTTAGGAAATCTAAAATATTATTTTTCTTAGGTACAGATAGAATCAATAATGCATGCTGTTTGAGAACAAATCGTTTTAGAAATGGGATGAAAAAAATGACTAGATCAAATTTGTGGCAACCACTTCTTCTAATGACAGTGTGCCACTTTTGTTACCACAGCATAAGTTTGACTGGAATGAGAAGTTATTTTGTTGAAATCCTTCGTACTCTTCCAATAATTATGGATCCGTCGTGGTTCCTGGTAAGTTGAATTGTTTTTTTTTTTAATGAGTTTAACCCTACCAGTCTAATTTTTTCAAATCACTGCGATAATAATGACTTTATTTGTAGTTTATCAACAGTTTACTGTCAGTTTTCGGTGGTATGATTTGCTTTTTGACTGTGAAATTTTTGGGAAAGCGAAAACTAATACTTTCCTCCTCGTTAATATCGTCATTCATTTGTATCTTACTGGGTGGGTACATTTTCTGGAAAAGTCAAATTAATATTCCTTGGATACCCTCGATACTGATTTGGGTCCTGAATTTCTTTCTGACAATTGGTATTGGTCCAGTTCCGTGGATGTTGATGAGTGAAATATTTTCTGCAAGGTTTGTAATTTGTACCTTTAGAGTATTATCTATCATTTTTTAACTCGATTTTATTTTGTATTATGATTGAAATTTTTTTCCCCCCAGTGATCGATCGCTAGGAGCTGGATTGGGAGCTGCTTTGCACTACGTGATTGCTTTCCCATTTTCAAAAACTTTTTATAATCTTCAAGAAATAATTCACCTTTCCGGATGTTTTATTCTGTATGGAGTGTTCGGTTTTATTGGTTTTCTGTACCTGTACCTATACCTTCCGGAAACTGAAGGAAAATCATTGGCCGAGGTTGAAGAGTATTTTTCCAGAAAATCAAAAAACCCAGTCAAAGTAGTGACTTGAATCTGAAAATGAAAATTTTTGAAACGAATAATACGTTTAATTTTAATTTTTAACAATTTTTATGTACCTACTAATTATGAAAGTGATTTACTTTATTTTGAAAAGAATTGCAATCATCTGTACTCCCAAAATTCTAAAGGTACCTATCTGTATTAATCGATAAATTATTTAGGCGATGTATCTTCAATCTTCAAATAACTTATTACATTTTTTGGTACACTTCCCCTCATTGTCACTGTCTTTTGGCTTACATGAAGACAAATTTTGCTGTCCAAAATTTCCTCGGGGGGGTCTGAGGCAAATAATTCAAGTTATTGTTGCTATTTGAAATGGATACCAATTTCATTAAAAATCATTTGAGTCAGGGAGTACATACATACACGATTGAATTTATGATAAGGAATTGAGTTATGATAAAAAATTACTCGAGACCTAAAACTTTCCAAGCAGCTGCAATTTCATATCAAAATACATTCCTGATGTAATCTTTTTGAATAAATTTGTCGGCAAAAGGCTTGAAAAGGGGAAGTGTTGAAATCCATTCTTACTGAACCAAAAATCCTGACCAAGGTATCTATAGGTACATACATATTTGCTACATGTGGACGAAATCCAGAAATTCTCGAAAATGGACCACATATGTATACTTATTGAAAAAATTCCTCAAGACTTTATAATGCAACAAAATAAAATATTACGGTCGAGCTATTTTATTATTTTTGAGATTATTCGATAAGTCGAGAAAATTTAAAAATAAACTTTGACGTCGGTAACTAAAAAACAAAGTAAGATTATCAGTTGGTACTTGATTTTTGAATTTAACACGATCGCTATCTGCGCAATTCGTTTTCTGCGCAAGTCAATAAAATACTTGACTCAAACTGAGGGGTGCGTTAAAAAAAAAATTCACCTTTGTTGAATTGACTTTTATATCTATCAATTAAGCGCTTGTCATCATGATAAGTTTCAAGTGTTTCCAAATGTCCTTTTGCCAAATAATACTAACCGATCAGTTTACATGTACAATCTACTGCTCGGTACATAATTAGTTATCAGTGCGGTATTGAAAATTTCAACGAATTCGTTTTTATTTTGTGTTCTACAATGATGACGGAGGAGAATAGAAAAACCAAGTGAGAAATTAGATAATACTCGTATAATATGTTTAATATCATTTATTTAGTTAGATAATGAGTATAGGCAAGCATACACATATTGGTATAACTTGATAAATGTAAATGAATCAAGAAAAAAAAGGGGGGGAATCATAGACGAACAGAACACATTTAAAATTGGAAGAAAAAAAGTTGACAATTTGACAAAAATAAATACTAGAAGTTAGGTATATTTTCTCAGAATTCGGCCTCTTGAATTGGCTGTTCTAAGAATTCAGTAGAAAACGGGAATAAATTCAAAGTCCAATCGATATTTCAAAGCAAAAAATTTCTGCATTCATTTTTCATAGTTGGAAAGCAGAAGTGCTTTGATCACTTTCAATCACTGTCAGGTCCCCTCAAGTATTCAACCCCTCCCCCCACCACACTCAGAAAAATAAAATATAAATTTTCTATACAGAATTTTCAATAGAGAAGTTTTGTATAAGAAATTCTGATGTGAATTTTCCATGGGGAATTCTTGGTATGGAATTTTCTATACCGGATTTGTATAGGGAATTTTTACAGAATTTCTTATGACAATTTTCAATAGGAACTCTTGCTATGCAATTTTTAATAGGGAATTTTCAATAAGGTATTTTGGCTATGAAGTTTTTGAAGAAAAATTTTTAATTGGGTTTCTCATTTGATTTTTCAATTTTTTAGTCATTTAAACAAAAAATCTTCAATTATTCCAGTTTTCCTGCTTAAAATAGTAAAACGTACTGTTCGAACTATTCCTATGTGGACAGATATGTAGAGATATGTATTATTTTTAAATTCAACTAACTCGTCATTCTTAGCAGGTTTTCTATAATGTTATTAGGAAAAGGGTGAGAATTTAAGATTTTTGCAGAGATTACCGCAAAAATAAAAAAATTATTTTACCTATGAAAGTAATATTAGAAATTTCAGAAAAGTACCCTCCAAACGCAAATAGTAGAACCCCTCGTCAAAAATACTGTCTCAGAACACCTCTGTTTTAGAGAGTTGAAAAATAAAATTTAATCAATTTTCTATTTAAAAAAAAACCAAATTGATAGCTCGGTACTGTCTCTTTTCAGTGACTGCCAAGAAGAGCAGAAAAGTCAACCTAGTTTTTCCGATATGAACATATCGAATACACAATTTAGATCAACTTTAGCTCAGGTAAAATATCGTTTCTTTGATTTATATTTTGATTTTTAAAGATTAGATTCCAAAAAGTTATTAAGAATACATAAAAATTTATTTCATTGCACTACTGCGAATTGAACATGTTTATTATAGACTGTAGCAGTAATGGCAATCAATACGGCACCTTTCTCTCTGGGAATAATGATTGCATACCCAACCCTAGCCATTGGAGAAATTCGTGAAGGAAACGATGAACTTTGGCTAAATGATGAGCAAGCATCGTGGTTTGGTAAGAATCCGTCAGCTTGAAACAGACCATAAATCCAAAATCATTATTCACACGTGCCCCTATACAGACTAAAGCAATCCTACAGTCAATAGTGAAAAATGATAACATGTCTTGTATTTTTCATACTTTAGGAAGTCTTTTGTATCTCGTAGAGCCAGGAAGTAACATTCTAGCTTCTTTCATGCAACCATATATTGGTAGAAAATTCGGTTTGATAGTGGCCTTCATTCCACAATTCATATCTGGGGTTTCCATACCTCTATTCAGGTCTGTCAGCATCCTCTACTTGGCAGAAATTTTTCATGGAATTAGCGCTGGGTTTCTGAGTGTTCCCGTGTTCGCCTATTATGGAGAAATATCTGAGCCTCGAATTCGAGGCATTCTAACCGGTTCGTATTATGTGACCATATGTTTTGGTATGCTGATGGAATTTTTACTCGGCTCTATTTTCCACTGGAAACTGACCGCAGCTATTAACACAGTCGTGCCAATCATTGGAATCATCTCCATTGCATGTGTAAGCACTTTTGTTTTCAAACAGAAGTCAATTATAACTGAGAAAAAAGTTTTTGAGAAAATTCTTTTTGCTGTTTATTCTTTAAAAATTAAAAGCAGATTCCGATTTTCTTTTCCAGATTCCCGATTCCCCCGCATGGCTATTGGAAAAAGGAAAACATGGAGCGGCTCGTAGATCACTATGTTGGTTTAGAGGTTGGGTTTCTAAAGATTTGGTGGAAACTGAATTTGAGGATATGGCACGTTACATTGAAAGTTCAAAAGTCACTCACGAATGTCAGGTTTAATACCTTTTTCATACCAGAAAAATGATACTGGCTCTTATTAAATTGAAAAATTATAAAATCTGATAATTCCATAGCTAGCAGCGAAACAAGTATGGCTGACACTTCAAAAATATGCATCATAAAGCAGCAAATCGAGAATACCATTTCAACAATTTTCAGACAAGCAATGATAAGGCCATTAATTTTGATTGGTGTATGTCATTTAGGATTCCACAGCGCTAGCTTAAATGCGATGAGATGCTATTTAATAGAAATACTCAATGAACTTCATGTGCCAATTAACCCCAAATGGCTTGTAGTAAGTTGAGATTCACTATTGATCAGAATTTTCCATATCCTTGTAAATTAGGTGTCAAATCCTCTAAATATTTTCACTGCAGTTCATCAACAGTTTTCTTATGATGTGCGGAGGAATCATTTGCATGTCAGTGGTGAAATTTGTTGGAAAAAGAAAGTTATTGCTTATTTCATTGGCAGCTTGCTCAGTCATATGCTTAATCCTCACCGGATATGCTTTTTTCGCCGATGGAATCAATTACGTGTGGATACCCGCAGTAATGATGTGTGCACTGCATTTGGTTATGTCTGCTGGAATCGATCCAGTTCCATGGATGTTAGCCAGTGAAGTTTTTCCTGTGAGGTAAATTCTGTTGACAATTGAGGAACTTATCATTTTTAAAAACTAACCGAGATCATATCTATCTACCCTTCGAGACAAAATTTGGGGCCAGCTGAATGGGAATTTAAATTTTCGAGACTGCGAAGGCTGGCTAAATAGGAATTTAAATTATGTTTTTTTGAAGTCACATTTTTTGGGAAATGTTTCTATATTTATTGTTTTCTTCTTTTTAACCTGGTAACCCTGGTTCAGCCATGAGGGGAAAAATGAATGAAAAGAAAAAATAATGACATGTTTGGACTGTATAAACCCCCTTTCCCCCAAAAAAATATGTTGGTCTGCGCAACTGGTCCAGTTGTACCTCAATAATTCGAACTTCTTTAAGTCGAAAACTTCTATAAATTGAAGATTTTTAAGTTGCCCGGCGCATTCTCATGAACTCCCAATGGAAAAATACTTGGATAACTCGAAATGACAATAATATTAATAATCTAAAATAAATGCTAACTATTTTAGTCTAGCTTTATGATTTTTGTTTGTTTTTCATTTTGATTTCAGGGGTCGATCATTAGGAGTTGGATTAATGTTGGCATTACACTGCATAGTTGGTTTCATCTTTTCCAAAACTTTTTATAAACTAAAAAGCATGATTCAGCTAACAGGATGTTTCCTGTTGTATGGAATAGTGGGATTCGTTTGCTTATTATATCTTTTTTATAGTCTCCCAGAAACAGAAGGCAAAACGTTGGCTGATGTGGAAGCATATTTTTCGAGAAATTCTAAAAAATTGAAAAAAATTGAATCCGATGACAGGACTTGATGTCAGATTTTTTAAATTGTTTTTCCTAAATGGATTTTTCTTATCTTTCGAATATTAAAAAAGCTATCAGTATTTTATGGGAAAATTTCAATTTTTTATTTTAAAAACTTTTTAAAGTGAATTACAAACTGTGTCATTATAATAAACATTGAGATGGGGAAATTATTACAAATAAAACGCAAAATTCTTAACATTGAAATAATGTTGTTCAGCATTCATCTAAATATAATTTTCTCGGGGTAAAGAACATGAAGCAGATTACAAAAATTACCATTTGTCATCATATTAGTCATCCCGATAATGTAATATTGAGTTCACGAAAATAACCAAATTATCAGACAAAGATAGTATGATATTCATATTTCTGTAAACAAAGTTGTGAGAATAATAATGAAATGAAAGAAATCTTTCTTGAAAAAAAAAAAAAAAAAAAAACAATAAAAGTCATCCTGTATAATTACAGTTATGTTCAGTTACTCTTTTTAACTTCACTTTGTTACCAGGGGGAAAAAATCTTGAGGATGTTCACAGTCTCATTTTTCGAATTCAATTATTATTACTAGTTAATAAATTCTTTGAACAAAAAATATTCCATAGTGTAACAGAAAATACGTATTTTTCGTAGGTATTCAAACAATTTTTTAAAATAATAAACTCAAATAATTAAAACAAAAATTATTATCATCAGTAATTTTCCATGTATTAGCTATTAGGTACAAAAAATCATTTTAAAATTCGATTTCAACAAGAATTTCAAAATCTGATTATTTAAACATCTGGCATCAAGTTATAGAAAACCCAAACATTTTGTACGAGATGAAAAAATATGTCAAGTCCAAACTTCAATTTAACTTTGACCTAACATGTTATGATAGGCTTTCATTTTTTTTTTAAATTCTCAAACTTGAATAAAAGCTTGACTAATAAGGATGTAATAATTAAGACTTTTACCCCGCGTGTTTGTATAATGCCTGTTCATATTGTGAATCATAGCTTGTGTAAAATCAAATACAAAAAAAGTTGAGAATATTTTTTATGTTAGTAACTTTATTCTTCTCTTTATCAACTTTTCCTTGTTACTATGGTCATTGCTAGTAAACCGAGTTCATCGTTCGAAAAATCAACAAAAGGTTCTTAACAATTGACTATTTTTACATTCCTTCTTTTCCCTACAGACAAGTCTTTGTTTTCCCTCTATTCCTGAAAAAAGTTCATTCGTGATTCATTCGAATTTTTTTATCAGTTGTAAAATAAGTAGCTGAACAAATTGTTGAAAAAAAAAACATTGTTTCGAGGAAATAGGTCAGTAATTTAAAAAACAAATTATTTACGTAATTTTATGACACAGATATTTTGAGTTACCAGTGGCTATAATGTTCGTGAAAATGAATAAAAAAGAAGAAATCTCATTGAAATCGATCCGGTTGGAACCGTATTCTATTTTGTTTTCTAGGAACCGCACGCACCAAACCAGTTTCGCCTCTTTACAGAAATCGAAAGAAAACAAAAAAAAACACCTGCGTCCTTTCGATGATGGTTTGACTTTGATCATTGATGGTCTTGTGCACTTCGCTTCATTTATTAGGTTTGTTTGATAATAACTGCTGATTCTTATCGCCATATCAGCTGACCAAAGTCTAATAATTTCTATTAATAATATTTTTATATTAATTTAATCTTTTCCATTTGTCAGATCTCAGTTTTTGTTCAGTTCGTTAAAATATGCGCAATGATTTTACTGCTCAGTTAACATTTCGACGAATGGTAACTATTTGAGAGTTGAAACTTGGAAGAGAAGTCGTCTACTCATATCGAGGTAAATACCTGCTTAAAATTTTCATGTTTCTACTATCTGTTCTAGAATACCTACTATTACCTATTTAAAATTAGGACGATAATTACGCATCACTTGGGTAAACAAATGAGTTGCCATGCAAATGCGCGCTCGTATTTTCTAATCGTGTTTCTATAAATTTTAATCGCATGTCTCTTATTTTACAGTAGTAACTCAGCTTTGTTGTGAAACAGATTTGTAAAATGAATACGTTCACCATTTTCTTCGTGTGTTCGGCTGTGGCCACCGTATATGGACGAATTCCCCCAGCACAAAATGCAGAAACTATAGAATCGTTTCAAAGTTTTTTAACCGGACTTGGACTCGTTCAGTATGATGATTTTGGGAGATCATACGACAAAGATGAAGATATATTTTCAGACAGATTTATCGAGAAGATAAACAGTATGAAGTCTACGTGGAAGGTATTTATCGAAAGTTTTTTATATTTTAATTTATAACTTACTGCATTTTACCCTGACCTCGTAATTTAAAAAAAATAATAAATATATTATTGTCAAGGTGAGACGTAATAATTGACCAGGTTTCAATTTTTTATTGTATGAAGTGCCTTATATGGCCCATAACTATTCTACTAGCAAGGAAATATTTAGAAAATTATGTATTTTATAAATAAAAATACCACTAAAGAACTCTCTATTATATTTATGATCTGATTCTAATGAAAGCCACCACCACTTAAGACTTTTAAAATAACTAAGTATTTGCGAGTGAGCCCTCATATATTTTTTCAAAAATACTGATTTCACTGTAAAGTTGCTTTGGATTCTAGATTACTACTTAACAGGACTTGTAATAAGATTAATGAAACAAAACTTATATGGAATTTTATTACGGGGAGTATCGACATAAAATTACAAAAGAAAAAACGTATTTTACCAACTTTATCTAAATTTTGAGTGAATTTTGAGTGAAATGTGAATGATATTTGACTAATATTCAAGGGTGCAATTTTCGTGAAATTTGAGTGAATTTTGTGTGAATTATATTTTTGCATGAGTACATCCCCTGTTCATTTACACGCATTCAGTTAGGTAATGTTTTTCCAATCCGGCTACATTTTTTTTTGAATTATACGCATAAGAAAAAAGATAATGACATGCGGTTGCTTCTTAATAAAACTTCATTCCTTAAGGTTACGTATGAAATACAATCAGTGACGCACCCAGAAATTTTTCAAGGGAGGGGCTAAGGCATAAATTTATTCCCAAAAAAATCCCAAAAAACTGAAAATCTTCTATTCAGCCTTTTTTCGATGAAATTCAAGGCCTAAAGGGAAGATTTCAGCTCCATATTCCAACTTTGGTGCGCTACTGAATACAATTTCACTTTCTCATGTTGACCATTTTGCCTAACACATTTCTGAAGGTATAAAATCCAATTTTTCAACTTTGCTGAGCAATGGTTACATTATTTTGCAATTTTTTCCTCTAAATGCTACCAGTGATGGATAAAATTGACCGGGGAGGGGAATTCTGCACGTGTGGCATTCTTCATGGTTAGCGCGAGGAGGTAAATTCCCTACCGGCTGAATACGTAAGAAATTAGTGGAAAAAATGTAATTATTGCTTAGCGAAGTCTTATAAAATTGAGTTTTACGCCTTCGCCATTGTGCTAGGCAAAATGATCAACATGCGAGTGAAATTTAATTTCATATGTAACCTTAAAGAATGAATTTTAATTTAAAACCAACCGCATGTCTCTATCTTTTGTCTTACGCATATAATTGGAAAAACAAATGTGGCCGTTCATTTTGTCGCACCCTGTATCTAAAAATATTGATAACTTAAATGTTTCTTGAGAAAATATTTTTTCGGAAGAATTCAACATAATAATATGTTACATTTTGAAGTTTTTCTTTAGAGTTGAAGCATATTATTATAATTTTTCACATTCTTTACAATTTGAGCAAAGTTGGCCAAATTTTGAGTAAATTTAAGTGAATTTGAGCGAATGAGAGTAAATACTGAGCAAATTTTGAGCGAATGAGAGTGAATTTTTAGCAGATTTGAGCAAATTTTGAACAAATGGGAGTGAATTTTTAGCAAATTTTGAGCAAGTGGGAGTGAATTTTCAGCAAATTGGAGCGAATTTCGAGCGAATAGGAGTGAATGGGAATTAATGGAAATAAAATATACTTAAATGAATTTAAATGTAAATATTTCTTCTTTGAAAAAACTTTGAAACAGAAAATGCTGTCTATATAACATGGTACAACTATTTCAATATTTTTAAACATTTTTTTTGTTGTTGAAAAAACTGGATTATAAAAACACATGGACGCAACAAATTTTCAACTAATCATCTCCTAGGTAGAATTCGTCATTAAAATTAATTTCATAAAATTGAAAGCTTTCTAGTGGTTATGATCGATTGGGACTAGCTTTTTGCATTTTTTGCTGCCCTGGTTTTAAATTATATTTCTAGTTCGAAAAATAGATTAGGTATTTTCCATTGACACGACACAATTTTCATTCATGTTCTCGATTAGAAACTGAAATCAGGAGCTTGAAATTTTTCGAATTTATGGCATCGTACCGGAACTGTCTGAAACCATATGTCGATGCTGTTATAATGTCACCTCTATTTTCTTGTACCACATTGCTTCACTTATTTACACGCACAAGGTATCCATTTATGTAAAACGACGTGTAGACGGTTTTCCAGTAGGTCACCCCAGTTTTGTTTGTCAATTCTGCTCCTATTTAGAAATAATGTACATTCGGTTTTTGGCCCACTTTTTTTTCTTTTCGAACTGCAACTGAACAAATTTATGAAAAATTTTCCAACATGGAGACATTATACCTATGCAATATTTTATTGATTTTATTTCCGTCAGCTTGAGACTTTTAATTTATACAACTGGAATTTGCGATACAATTTTCTAGGCTGGACGTAATTTCCATCCAAGGACTCCGATAAATTTTATCAAACAGTTGATGGGTGTGCATAAAGATAACCAACTCCACAGGTTACCAGCTTTGACATCATTTTGGAGTTCACCGACTGATCTTCCAAAAGAATTTGATTCTCGTAAACAATGGCCAAACTGTCCGACTATTCGTGAAATCCGTGATCAAGGTTCTTGTGGTTCTTGTTGGGTAAATATCATTTATTTCACCATTCAATCTCCAATCTCCTCCCTCAGTAGGCACAGTACCTGATTTTCATATTTTCTACTAGTTGGCTGCTATGAACTGAATTATAAGGTATAGCTATGTTTTCCTTACAGACTTCTATAGGAACTATGAGCCAGTTTTTCAATCCTGGTATAGCAGTTGAACCCAGTTTGAGCCTCCAATTTCCATAACTAAAGTCAAGTCTAATCCGATTCAACATTTCAAACCAGTTTTATGAGACTTGCCATAAGGAAACCTAGTGTTCTCTTTAGACACTTACAAAAAGTTTTTGATATGCCATTTGTTTCACAACTAAAAATGTTCGTTAGTTTTTACTCTCCATCCCTTTTGAATTTATTTTGCATTAATCATACATTGAAAAATACACGTTTGTATTACGGTTTTGAGTTTAAAAAACTTCAATATTCTGATTATCAGGATAAATTATACGCAGTAGCCGATCCAGAAATTTTCGAATGAAAGGAGCTGAGTTATAAATTTTAGAGATTTCATAAATAATATTCACGAAACGTGAAACATTTTTCGATTCTGTCTTTTTGGTAGGTTTTCAAGTGAAAACCTGCTTATTTTAAATGAAATTGCCCAAGTGGGACTTCAACCCTCCCTAGACCACCTTGGGTACACCCCTATTATTGTCTATTTTTCAGCGAAAAAGTAACTGAAAGAAAAAACGTTTCTTAGAATTTATCGAATTTATAATACCTACGTGAAAGTGAAAAATTTCTCACTATCTACGAACTGAAAGTAAGTTTACGTGACGTCATTCCTTTTATCATGTACATTATATCAAAAAGATTTTGGGTATTAACACTACCTATACTATGAATAGGGGAGCAAATAAAATGAGAAATCAAAGTTTTGTTGAACTTACATGATAATGGAACTGAATAAGTTGCTATGGATTCGAATGGCAACTAAATACTCGTAATCTGCCCAAGTCCAGAACCCTGCTAAGTTCAAAAACAAAAATTATAATATTCAATTTTTTGAGCTCGAATGATATTTTGGTGTCCTTGCTAATGGTTAACCAGCTAAAAAATGGGTGATAATTTGGATTTACACCACCGAAATAAAAAATATATCAGCATAGAAATATGCTTACATTCTTGTGCAATTTCATTTTTTACAGGCATTTGGTGCAGTAGAATCAATGTCAGATCGTGTATGCATTCATTCAAATGGCACTAAGAACTTCCGCTTTTCGGCTGATGATTTAGTAAGCTGTTGTAAGAATTGTGGTCAGGGGTGCAACGGTGGTTTTCCAGGAGCTGCATGGCAGTATTGGGTGGAAGAAGGTATCGTCAGCGGTGGTCCATATGGGTCTGAGCAGGTAATACCCTATGCTTATATTTTACATTTTGAATTCATATAATGTAGCCTATATTAGCAATTGAGTGTACATAACTCTTGATGAGGTCACGTGGATGATGAAATATTTATGGACTTGAAAACCGAAACGATCCAAATCCAAATTTTCAGTTTTGAGATACCTACATTACTCAAAAAATAGTTAATTTTTTCTTGTCACTGAATTTGTCCTACGTTGAATCCTTTTGGTTCTCAAATTCACAATTATTATAGTTCTGATTTAGACTTTGTGATGAGATAAACTGCCTTATCGTTGTTTAAATGTAGACCCGTATGAGTAAACATTGGAAAATGTTTTCGATGTGATTACATTTATCTTTCCTCTTTGCTAAATTTTTTCAAAGTATTGGAGGTAGAAAGAAATCGTCTAAAATAGGATGTAAATAATGCAAACATTCGTGAAAATATAAAATTGTATTTTCGTTAATATTGCGTTGAAAGTTTTCTGCCTTCAAATTATTTTACCATATTACTGTTGATGATGTACAAATTTTTGCTCTTTCGTTTATATAACACTAAATTATCAAAAATCAGTAGTTCATCTACTCGTTTTTGTAGACAGATAAATATAGTTTATCTAATGACAGATTTTTCGATAATTTTATTTCGCCCGCAGATAATTTTTTTTCTTCATATTTTCCACGCAACTGTACTGAAAAACATTTTGGCGGTTACTTTTACTATTATTATGAGTAAACCGGGACAGGTTGAGATGTATAGTAGAAATTACCACAGAAATTGTAAAATATAGCATCTAAGATGAAAATTTACCATCTAAAATGGAAGAAAGTACCATAAATGAATTTTGAATTGTCCCTGTTTTCCAATAAAAAATAGTAAAAATCACTGTTCAGTTTTCTTAGTAAGATGAGCCAATTACCAGAAATTATTTTGTATAAATAAACAAACAAGAATTTTCATAGTTCTTCATTAGTGGCAAAATGATTTTCATTTCTATCTTTTCAATGAGAAAAAAAATGTAGCTTTTATTAGGTTATTTCAACCTGATATTTCATTTCCATAAATAATTAAATAGACGAGCATTGCAACGTGCGAATGCATCTACCCACCTTATCTATTGAAGAATGCGTACAAAAATCATAACCTACCTACACTACAAATCATAACTGCATTTCCTTATTTTCTCAAGAAAACATTAGCGCTAATTAATATTTGTGGCGAAGTCTGCGAAATCATGCATTTGAATTTTTCTATAAGTACCTACATTTTTATTTATACAGCGGGATCGGTAGACTTGACTATTGAACCTCGAATTCAGTGGTCCAAGAAGGATATCTTTATCTCAAAAAGTGGTTACACAAATAAAGTTAAAAATGCGTGAAAAAAAATTCTCACTCGAAGGTATATCCTCATATTTCGTCCCATTCAAGGGTATTATATTTTATTTTCTAAACTTGCACCCTGTCTTCGCATCATTATTTTAGCAGTTTCATAATCATTATAATTCTGATATTTCAGGGTTGTCGACCGTATGAAATTGCTCCCTGCGAACACCATACGTCTGGACCTCGACCACCATGCTCAAGTGGAGGTGAAACTCCAGAATGCAAGCAAACCTGTGAATCGAGTTACAAAATTCCGTACAGAAAAGATCTGCATTATGGTAGGTGCCCAGTCAAACTATTTCAATTTTTTGTCTAATATTATTTTAGGAGTTATGCTACAAATCCATATTCAGGGCCAAAATACCTACATCCAATTATTCTCAGAACTCGAGCCATTTTCCTTTTGAATTCTATGCATTTTGCACCCAACTTATCAAACTGTTTGTTAATCAAAATTCGTATGCCCTACTCTTTATTAAACTCTCGTTTATATTTTCTCAGGTGCATCAGCATACTCAATAAATGGTGGCGAAAAAGAAATCCAAAAAGAAATTTACAAAAATGGACCGGTGGAAGCTGCATTTACTGTCTATTCTGATTTCCTGTCTTATAAATCTGGTGAGTTTGCTTTCAAGTATGTTGGTATGGTTTAAGTATTCAAACTAGACTCGAATATAAACTGAATTATTTATTTTCAAAAACTAACATGTACATTTACTTTTTATGACTGTTTTAACTAACGTGCTGTGGAAACGAATTTCAAAGGGTTTTCAATAACTAGCTCATTTTTCTTACAAAATATAGTGAAAATTGTGAATTTTCTTTCAGTGCGAGCATTATTTGGCAATGAATATAGATTGTTATGTTGTTTTATTTCCCCAAAATTTTCTAGATTGCTTGAAAATGTAATTTAAACTGTAAGAAATTCATAACTTTCTGACCCATTTGTAAAAATACAAGTTTTTCATTTTTTATAAAATTGCCTATACACTTCTTTCAGGGTACTTTTTGTCGAGAGGACCGTCTGATAGATTTATTCTAATTTTTTTAAAATCATTCTGTTATATTAATTTCAAGAAAAAACAAGCCATCGTATGGGCAGATACCCTCATTCTTTGTCAAAATATTCAGTTTTTTCACTCTCCTGAGAATTTTTCATTTGGCACTTACACTTGTTTCAATATGTCAGGGTATCAATTAGGAACCAGAATTAAATTAAACAGACCAAATTTAATATAACAACTTAAATCTCAGAAATAAATCCATTAAAAAATGTTTCAAAAATGTAATAAATATCGCAGAAAATGTATAATTTGCATAATTAAATCTCGACTTATTATACATATTTTAGAGTGACAAATTATGTGATGCCGCTCAGTTTCTTGAAAAACATAATAAATATTTCTGCTAGTACATTTGTATGAGAAAATTTACAGAGCAAGTAGTACCTACGTTGCAATATACTTGATATTTTATCTAACGCAATAATAAAAGATACAGTCTGTAGTTTTGCAATGAACGAGGAAAAAACGTTGTATACAATTAAAGTCGAGTGTTTTGTTCATTATGAAATCCATTTTATCTTTTGATTAAGCAAACCTACTTATCTGTGAACCTGCTTAATATTTTTTTCTTCTGTTTCATTTATTTTATTTATTCGATACAGGTGTATACCAACATGTGACGGGTAAAATTTTGGGTGGTCATGCTGTTCGTATGGTGGGCTGGGGAGTGGACGACGATATTCCTTACTGGCTGATTGCTAATTCGTGGAACACAGATTGGGGTGACCATGGATATTTTAAAATCAAACGTGGAAACAATGAATGTGGCATCGAGGATGAGATTAGCTCTGGAATTCCAAAAGATTAATCCTATTTGCTTCGTTCCAGTTTTTTTTTTTCTTTATGAACGCTGGAATCTTGTGATAATGGCATTTTATTATGAAATTATTTTGTTCTCATATTGTACTCGTTAATTTGGTACCAATCAATTACCTTTATTTAGATTATTCGTTATCTCATTTTACGTGTAAACTAATTTTTTTGTAGGTAACTAATATAAGATTTATTACTTTTTTAATTTTTTAAAATTTTATTTTATATTTAGAGGATTTGAAATATTGAAAAAATAAATTAAGTACAATTTGCATGTATTTTTTTAAATTTGTTTACGAAGAAAGTATCTATCTGGGTAGTTTTACGTAGGTTGGTACTTATCTGAATAATTTTTCAGTTTAATTTCTTTTTAAAAAAATTTTACGCTGTTTTGAACTTTTTTCACTTAAAAGTATACTACCTATCCGGCATAGAGGAGAAACTTTCAGAGAAAATCGTGATTTCTAATGCTAATGGCTATTAGAAAAAGCTCTTTGCCTACGTCGAAAAACAAAAATGTGACTTTTGAAAGTTGTTCGCTGCTCAGCTTTGGCTAATTGTAATTTCTTGAAATTCATTGTACATGTAGAAATTCGAATTCGAAGCTCGCCCATTTGCAGTGGCCACGGAGAGAAATACAGTAAACAACCTTCACTGAAGTTTTGTGAAGGCGAAAGATGAATTCTCATTTACTACAATAGCAGTATATAAAAAAACATCCACAAGTTTTTCTTTAAAAAACCAATTTTTTTCCAGATAAAGCATACACTTACATATTATTTATCACATAAATTGAAAAGATATTTGCCATCACCTGCGTCTAAAATGATATACGTCTACGAATGATGACGTCATGAAGGGACCACATATAGCGATCGATCAATCATTAAACAAAAAAATTAATAAATCATTCGATCAATCAACCAAAAAATTACGAAATTCAGCTATAAATGTGGACTAATTTCAGAAATTTTTGAAAATGGACGATGACGTCATCATTCTTCACTCAAAATGTTTATCTCCGTGCTTCTCCGATTTTATACCTAGGTATGATGACGTCATCACCTGCGTCTAAAATGTTATACCTAGGTATAACATTGAGGAATCACGGATACAAAAATTTTGACTAAGGGTCTGGTGAAAAGAATTCATCTTTAATATCAAAAATCTAGACATGTACCCGATAAAAATTAGAAATGAGATAGAAATCACAAAACGTTTTCAGAGACTTCTACATCATAACTAGAGTTTGGGTCTTTTCGAGTATTACCTAAAAAATTAATCCTATTTTCAAAACTAGAATTTTAGCAGAGAGAAAAGAATGACAGTAACTCATTATATCACTTTGAAAATAATATTCCAATAATTTTCAAATAGGTACTCGAAATTCTCAAAAATTTGTATTTTCTTATAAAATATACAAGAGTTGAATTGCACTATAATTATGTAAATTAATTAAATTTTAGGTTACAATGACCCCACAAGATCTTAGTTTTGAATTTTATAATAGTCTAATTGCATATATTATATACATACTCGTATATATTGAGGCTTGTAGATTAAAACTAAAATTCAATCGTCCTGAAATTATGTTATTTGAGAGTCATCTATCAATTCGGATGAAAATATAAATAATAAAAGGTGTTCAGATACCTGTTGAAATAACGTATGAATCTGTGCCTTTGCATGTTATCGGAAAAATTATTGTTAATTCTATTTTGTTGGGCTAGTGTTTTAAAATTGTTTTTGAAAATAATTTTTAACGAATGTCTTTAAAAGTCTAAACAATTATCGCAAAAATTCGCTAGATGAATAAATCAACGTCTGAAATAGCGGAGGGAAAAAACTGCAAAATTCAAGAAACAAAATTTTGAGTTAAATCAAAAGCTACCAAATGGTTTCAGTTGATTAGTTTGATCATAATTATTTTAAATCTGGCATGGCACTGATTGCCTCAGACTCACACTCGCACGCATTTATGCCTCTTATCATTTTGAAAAACCCTTTTTCGCCCCATTCTGTGCTCCACGAATTAGCAATGTGCCAATATTTGATGTCATTTTCTTCGCCCCAGCCGACTAATCTAACTGCATGACCACCTATAATTTCTTGGCCTCGTCTTGGAATGTAAATTCCTGTAAATATTCAAAAAAAAAAGTTAAGAAGTTATCTATTATGATATTTTCAGTTGCTGCACTCAAACAAAAAATATTAAAATTTAGTATGCGGATATTAATGAATATTTAATATATAAGTTTTCTTTCAGTGTATAAGTTAGGACGTTTTCAACAGGTTTTCGACACTAAATCAGCTATTGTTTTTAGAAAAGACTCGAAAAAGTGAGCAAGTTTATCAAAAAACATAAAACTGATTTTCTTTTTGTTTTTGTTACTCTTGCATAGAATGCTTTCTTGTGACATGAACCAATTCTCATTTGAACAATATTATGAGAAAAAAAAACGACTAAATAATCAGTAGAATAATTTTCTTAGTATTAAGAGTAGCCCTACCGATTTTTTTTTTGGGGGGGGGAGGAAGTATTGTGAAAAAGTGACTTTTACTCATTTTGGCTAAAGTAGCGAAGATGTAAGAAAATTTACAAAATGAGAGTTAAACTCAGTGTGTCTTCTAACTACCAGTTTATGTCTCTTTCTTCCCCCTAACATTAATTTTATACGCATTGGTAAATTTATTTTCTACTACTAACCTGATTTATAAAAGAAAAAGTCCTCATAAACGAGGAAGGCAAGAGTCAATGGGCCATTTTCATACAAATCCTTGCGGATATAGTATTCAGTTGGTGTGAGCGCATTACCTTCAATAAGTTTCCAAGATTTTGCTGAAATTTATATTAAAAAACGATGAGTTATTATATGTATACCTATATTCGAGTTGAATGGCATATATGTGAATACCTGCTTATAGTTACCTACCATAAAATGTGTTCCTTTTTGTTTCTTTTTTCGAACCATACCAGTCATTGGTGCAGACTTGTTTTCTGCACTTGGGCGTTATCGCCAAACCATAAACACATGGCATATAGCTTCGCCAAGGTACGCGTGTGCATGGTTTTACCTCGTACGGTTGGCATCCCTGCATTGTTAGTATGAGATGAGATAATAACAAATTGGTTCTGAAGATTTTGACTTGAAATATTATCAAATTTACATTTTACAAGATATAGTCAAATAAAAGTAATTATAATCTTCTGTTATCTGTGTATAAATGGTTTACTTAATGCATTTATATGAGAATTTTTTCTTCTCAAAAGTGTTGCTAGCTTCAGGATCAAGTTGTCACAGTAAAGCCAAAAATTTTTTAAACAATCATATTTACTGCAAACACAGGATTTCGTTTTTACAATGATTTCAATTTATTGTAATTACTCACAATCAGTTCAACGAGGTGAGATTTCCTACTTGAAATTTTAAATATAGTATAGTAACATTGCTGCTTACCTCATCTGACTCAAAGTCACCACCTGTTATAACTCCACTTTTCAAGAATTCGTGAACTAAATCCATGTATCCTCCACTGCATCCATAATTCTTATCATTACAGGCAGTAATATAATTGGCTGAAATATTTACCATTGTCTTACTTTTGCTTTGAATACAGATTCTGTCTCCAAATGATGCAGCAGTAGAAACGGCCTACTTACAAAGAGACAATAATATTAGGATAGCACAGCTTGCACTTGCATACCTCTTATGAAAATTCAAATGGATACTCAAGTTATTTATATTTCTAACCCACTCTGTGTAGACTAACGAGCAATTTATTAAAACTGTAGGACAACTGGAAAACGAATAATTTTGAATAATTAATTGGGTAGGTACATTTTACATTAGCTAACCCAAATTGGATTATAAAGCATTTGACTTTACTGATTTGTGGCAGGGTATACAAGGTAAGTAGACTATTTCATGAAAATAAGAGCTTTGTCAGAGAAGACCCTACAGTTTTGACATTTAATGAGAATATTGCAAAGTAGAAATTAGATATCTCCTTTTCTCATTTTCCTGTTATCAACGTCGAAAGTTCATTTTATTATTATACCCATATTAGTTATTCATCAAGAAATTGATAGTTACTATCTCACCCAACATGAACCACAGTTTGCTTGATCACGAATGTGGGTTATAGGGCATTTGGTATTTTTTGCATCTGTCCATGTAAAACTCTTAGGTAAATTATCATCTTCGGGTTTACCGCTTGGTTTTTCTTTACTGAGTTTTGCTCCAGCAATTTTATTTTTTGAATTCATCCTCAGACCAAGATGGGTTTTAAGAAATCGATTAATATTCAGTTTCTTCATGCCATACGTATCTGCCTTTAAAAATAATAACAAAATAAAACTTTATACTTAAATTATTTGAATCATAATTCGTAAAAATAAATTATAATTTAAGATTTCGACTCGTATTCGTTGAGTAAATATATCTTCTAGAATGGATTATCAATAGATTATTGATAAGAACCCCTCCATGACAACTGACAACGACGCACGCATCATTTATGCTTTCCCTACATTCTCGATATCGACTATTGAATTTTAACTTCGTGTTAAATTTCAGCAAATCTATTCTTGTGTAACGAAAAGTGAAAACACAGATGTTTTACACATCAAAAAAGTTGACCATATCTCCTTGCAAAGCACTATTCCAAAAAAAACAACATTATATTTGGTGTGAAATTTTCAAACTTACCCTCCACGTTGATTTTGGATCACTATTGACAAGATTTACTAGTTTTTGGGCGTTGGTGATTTTGTCTTTTTTGCATATTGCTTGTTGTGCCACCACCACCATGCACAAACACAAAATTTCTACCTTCAAATTTACCATCACAAAACACAGAGCTACTAAGATACGTAATTCCTCTGTTGCAGATTGTAATTATGTTTGAAAAAATACACTATTTCCAATAATTTCATCAACAGCTGATTTTTTATAACTTATAAACTTGAAGGCTTCATGTAAAAATTCTCGATTATAGCATGAGTCCGGCAAAAACATGCTATCCAACTAGCAAAATATATTGTGCTTCTACAAAAATATTACGAGTATATTGCATTTGTAATAATGGTTGACATTGAATTTTCAGACAGCTTAAAAGAGGATTACTATAAATGATTACTGGTATCTACCTCATCGTTAATTTTATAATTCCATTTTATTTGACTTGAATTTCGTGAATTGTACTTACGAGTACATACAGGTATGTCTTAATAATGCATCGACAATGTATGTACACTATTTTGTGTGAGATAGATACCTAGAGCTACGAGTATTTTAAACTTTGAATGTCAATATGGTTGCTAACTGTCTCATGTTTGTAGAACACTCGAATAATGTCAAATAAATTGTTTTGAAAAAGTAATCACCCCATCCTCGTTGGTAAATGCTTATTGCCATAATATAAAAATTCATAACTATTTTTTCTCATGTTTGCTCAATTATACTCGTAATGTCAATTAAAATGAAAGAAAATTTTTTGGACTATAATCATTTATTAACTGATAGCATAACAGCAGATTTTTTACACTGGATGTAGAGATAGAACTTTTCTTCCGATAGTTTATCATACAGGTTAAATTCTCTTCAACAAGATTGAGGTGTTTCAAAAAATTTATCTGTCAACTTTTATCGCCAAGGTCTGGTATAAACAACTGAATTTTTCCAATTGCAAGTTGATGCTAAGGCTTAAAATAATATAAAATCATTTCTTTGTGTAGCGACTGGTTCTCAAATCTGTCAAATTTATGGAGGAAATACATCATAAATACGTCTTTGTTTCGAACATATTTCCCATAAGTGAAAAAAGTTGATTTAGTTTGAATAAATAAGTTACAAGAATTTATTATTTCAAATCTGGCATGGCACTGTATGTCATTGACTCGCATTCGCCTACATTTATGCCTCTTATCATTCTGAAAAATCCTTTTTCGCCCCAATCAGTGCCCCATGAATTGGCAATGTGCCAATATTTGACGCCATTTTCCTCACCCCAGCCGACTATCCTAACTGCATGACCACCTATTCTTCTTTGGCCTGGTAGTGGCTTATAAATCCCTGTAAATATTAACAAAAAAGTTTAGAAGGCATTTTATATTATTTTCATTATTTTTATATTATTTTCATCGGAGTCTACTGCTCTGATAATATGATTATTTCGAAAGTATGGAGACTACTCATTAGTATCCGTGATATCCATGACATCAGACACCAATAAATGAAATCATCATAAACAAAACATTGAATATATATATATATATTTTTGGACGTTATGGAGCAGAGGGGTTGGATGCTACTTGGCTTGGAAGAAGCCCCTTCCACTTGGATACCACCTCTTTTAAATCATAAATCCAATCCTGGTTCATAGCTAGTACGAATAATCTTTACCAAATTCGTAGATGGAAGCGTACATATTTTTCTTATCAGTTATTGTATCTAATATTATTATTAGGTATATCTTCACTAACCTGATTTATAAAATCGAAAGTCCTCGTAAACCCAGAAACCAAAAACCAATGGGCCATTTTCATATAAATCCTTGCGGATATAATATTCAGCTGGCGTAAGAGCATTGCCTTCTATGACCTTCCATGATTTTGCTGAAATTTTAATACTCAGCAATCGTCAAGTTATCTTCGAGTTGAACCAAGTACAAATCAATTCGAGGTCATTTATTACATTTACATACCATAAAATGTATTCTTTTCAGTTTCTTTTTTCGAACCATACCAACCATTGGTGCAACTATGTTTTCTGCACTTTGGTGTTATTGCTGTATAATAAACACATGGCATGTAGTTTTGCCAAGGAACATAGGCGCATGGTTTAACCTCATATGGTTGGCAGCCCTATATTTTAAGCATAAGGTGAGATTTAATGAAAATTTATTCTCAAAATTTTCATCCCAAAATTAATCGAGTTCATTCTTTTCTAGATATAAATGTAATGCTATGTTAATAATTTTCCATCCAGTCATTATTTTAACAAAAAAAAACAAACCAACAAGAAAAAAAAGAGGGGGAAATCTCAAATTATTACAAATTTTATCTAGAGAATATTATCTTATTTTGCGTAGAAAAGTATGAATACCCTACCTGTTGGTGAAAATCTTAATCTATAGGTTAAATGGAAGCCAAATTATGAATAGAGGGAACATTAACCGAAGCTACAAACCACGTCCGAATCAAAGTCACTGCCTGTTATAACTCCACTTTTCAAGAATTCAAAAACTAAATCCATGTATCCTCCATTGCATCCATAATTCTTGTCGTTGCAGGCAGTTATGTAGTTGGCTGAAATATTTACCATTGTCTTACTTTTGCTTTGAATACAAATCCTGTCTCCAAATGCATTTGCGGTAGAAACTGCCTAATTGAGAGAGAGATGATATTAGGATTAGTTTACTCGTTATGAAAACCCATATTTTAAACTTGTACCAGAGGTCTAGGCTCTGAATTGAGTTATTTTTATTTCTCACCAACTCCGTAACTGTGATGAAGAATTTCATAGTACACTCGATGCAACATTTAACAATTTTGTAAAATAACCACAAGGGCTTTGCCAGAAGAGTCCTTAGTTTTGAAATGCAATTAGAATTTTACAAATACAAATTAGACACTGTCTCTTCTCATTTCCCCTCCAACAACGCCGGTTTTTTTCACGTCCAATGATGACCGTCACTCATCAAAAAATTGATTATTAGTTGGTTGTTATCATCTCTTACCCAACATGACCCACAGTTTGACTGATCACGGATATGAGATATAGGGCATTTGGTATTCTTTATATCCGTCCATGTAAAACTTTTTGGCAAATTGTCTTCTTCAGGTTTACTACTCGGTTTTCCTTTCATATTAAGTTCTCCTTGGGCAAAATTATTTTTCGAATCAATCTTAAGACCAAGCTGAGTTCTATAAAACCGGTCAATATTCACCTTCTTCATGCCATACGTATCTGCCTGAAGAAATAATAGCAAAATAAAATTCTATGAAGAACATAATATAAGGATTTAATCATACCGAGTCCAGATATGTGTTTGGTCAATTTAAATATGTTGATAGATAGCCCTAACTCCATAATTAAAAACTTTGTTCGTTGATTTATTATTTACTCATAGAGTTGTCAGATGATGAGCAGGAACTGCCAAAAAAAGTAACTTGAGGTAAAATCACTCAACAAAATTCAACGAAAATTCATTTTTCAGAGAAAGAAACATAAGGAATAGCTGCCTATCACATCTCAAGGTCTCCGACAGTAATAGTTACTGAAAGGTAAGATTTTTTGGTACGTCTATTATATTTTACTGAAATGAAATATATAGGTAATTTTTCAAATTTTTAAAGCCTCATAAGTGGAATTAAAACTGAAATGTGAGCATCATCTATGTCTATCAAAAAATAATTTCTGTACTTACTTTCCATGTTGATTTATGATCACCATTGATGCGATTGACAATCTTGCGGGCATCGATGATTTTGTCCTTCGACATTACTTGTAGTGGTGTCATTACCATGCATAAACACAATATGCCAACTCTCAAATTCACCATTGTGAAAAACAGAGCAACTTCTCTGACGCAATTTATTAAATTATTTTTGAAAAAATGCACTATTCTAACTAATTTTTGAACAAATAATTTTCAGTTTCCTATAAACCTGGGACTTCTTAATGTGGAAAATTATATTCATTAATTATAAGGGTCTTGAAACGTATGATAATCAACTGGCAAAATATATTGTTCTGCAAAGATATTCATTTAGCCTCTAACTTCATGATTTATTTCTTTTAAAATGATAATTGACATTGAATTGTCAACCAGCTTAAAAAAGGATTACTGCAATAATGATAAATAATTTTTACCTCGTTAATTTTATAATCCTATTTTATTTGACTTCAATTTTTTTAAATTGCACTCATGTCTGTCTCTCAATAATCCATGTACGTAGGTATAATTTTCTACATAAGGTATACTACCCAGTGATACGAGTATTATAAACTTAGAGCAAAACGGGTCGCAGATTCGGATTCAGCGTAAAAATTTGAATAAATAAAAACATGTGTTGAGTCAATTTGATGACTGATACTTGATGCTGATTTTTATCCGGAAATATTTTGAAATTCGCAATGTCCTAATGAACACTGCTTTTTTTAGCCAAATTTTCTTCATCATTCAGTAGTTGAGAAACAAATAATTCGATAATTTGCTAATAAATATTTCAATTAAACAAAAATTTCTCCCAATATAATATGTTGAAAAACTTTGCATTTTCTGATTTTCTGCTCGGGGAATAAATTTGAAAGTTGGGCACCGGAGGGGGGTTTTCGAGGTCGCTGAACTCAAATCCGGAAGCCTTTTTTGGCGGCGGCTTATGTCAAGCGAGATATGGCCGGAAAAAAGTGAAAAATGCTCTAAAGAGGGGCTAAATGGCGACGTAGAGCAAAACAGGCTGCAGATTCGGATTCAGCGTAAAAAATGACAAACTATGCACAAAATTTTAAAAATTGTCAATGATATCGAGAATGTAGAGCAAAAAATTAACGCATGAACCCCAGAGCAAGCACTTCTTGCTGTGGAAACCGAAAACAAAGATGCTAACCCATCAAAAAATAATAGTTTCAGGCTTGAATAATTTGGATTTAAAAAAAAAATGCAAAACGTATTTATTTAATTTTTACATAAGAAAACATTTTATTAGAATAATTGAAGGTATACTAATTCTATTAGATTTGGAACATTAAGTCCTCACATGGTCATGTACCGGTACGTAGTTAATTTTGCAGTAAAGTTGATTTTAAAAGTAAAACTCAAGGATAAAGGTAACATAAATTTTCTCTCGTTTACGACTGTAGCTGAGTAAATGTCCGAGGATTTGATCACAATACGGTCATGACTGAAAATGGAGATCATTCACCCCTCTTTCCTTGGAAACCCCGTTTCAGTTTTCCGATTATTGGACCTTCTCTATAAACATAAAA
Organism: Parthenolecanium corni; assembly: GCA_038050395.1. NCBI lineage: Eukaryota > Metazoa > Arthropoda > Insecta > Hemiptera > Coccidae > Parthenolecanium > Parthenolecanium corni. Next base: position 1,920,796 of record JBBCAQ010000007.1, on the reverse strand, counting down.
ATTATTTTAATATGACGATGTATGGTATAGTGAGATAGAATACTTACATAAATATCCTAAGAAACTCAATTGAGAAAGAAAGTGCTGATCATTTCTACTTAGACCAAAAGAAAGAATTAGAAATTCTCAATTTTAAAAAAAAACTCAAGTTTTGAATTGTTACTTAGGGGCCGTACGGTTAGTCAGAAGCTAGTTTAAAAATTCATATTTCTCAATTTCTTTTGCGCAGTGAACTACCTACTTTTATCTTCTATTCATTATGTATTTCGTACCTATTACCAGTTCCTACTTGAAAATCATCATTTTTAAAATCAAGCCGTGCACCAAGATGTGATTTAGCGAACTGCTGCGCATCAAATTCATCCATTCCATAAGTATCCGCCTGAAATAAAATTGTCATAATATCTCAGTCAAGATCTATCTGCGAATTACGTTTAGACTGGATTGAATTATCATTAATTTTGTGTAATGTAAATCAAATAGGTAAGTTCTTCTGTTACATTTTATGAACCACACTTGAAAAAATTTCACTAGTGATTCGGCTCAAACTCATAGCCCAGGACTATGCCGATCAAATCACTACAAGCTTGAAATTTGGCTATAGGTCATACTCATAGCCCTTCATGACATATAAAAAGTCTCCAAAAATCTAAGTGGCAGAACAACGTAGAATTGTGGAAGATCTGCTCCCAACCAGTTTCCAGCAAATACAACCAATTCTATGGCCTAAATCACAAAATTACGTCGGAGAAAAAGTGTCAAATTCCAAATTTTATGTGACAAAGTTATTATCAAAATTCATGTACAGCTTATAGAATGCTGTAAAATAGAACTGAAATATGCACCCTTTAGGCGGATTACACTCAAAATGTATGGAGAGGGTGAAAATAGAGGAAAAAAATATGGGAAAAGTATTGGCAATAAGTAATTTTGAAATGCTAAATCCGAATATGATGTTAGTTTGTAGGTACGTGGAACATGCGCTGTACATGAATTTTAAATCAGCCAGCTAAAGTGTTTCCCCCTGCTGTCTTTTGCCAATTCACTTCTTTCATTTTGATTATTTTTTTTCTCTCACATAACTCTGTGCATCTGTTCTCTCCAGTACTTTATCAATTTCGCCCGTGAGAAAAAACATTAAAGGCTATGAAATAATAAAATAGCCTGAATAAAATCAAGTTACAGACGAATACAATAACTACAATCTTCAACTAAAATAAGTTCGGTTTATTCAAGTTTTGCTAAAATTTACTCACCTTCCATGAAGAACCAGGATCACTGTTGACACGATTAACTATCTCTTGCGGGCTCGGTTGGGTACCTTTGGTTTGTTGTGGTATCATCGCGATACACAGGCATAAAACACTCGCTACTAATTTCATAATGATGAAAAATGGAAACCAAGTATTCGGTCCGAAAGAATTATTGCGCAAGATAATATCACAAAAATTCACAATGTTTTCATCAGTTGAAAAGAGGTGAGGGTAATTTATACCGTTGCGAAAAACATACTTGACGATATCGTTAAAAATTTCATAAAAAAATACATGTACTTTGACAGTGAATAAATTCAATTTGAATGAGTAAATATAGTTATTGTGTGTATTGACACAGGAAGATGATAATGAGTAACATGATTCATCCATTATTTCAAAAATAAAATATACCAATCGCTATGACTAGACCTATTTGTTATCCATTTTTTATTCAATATTTACCTGCGGAAAATAGAAACTGTTGGTGCTTCTTGTTATTTTTTCCGCAAGTAAATACTTCACTTAATTTGCCAGTTTACTAATAATTAAATTCCTAAAAATACTATTTTTTTCCTTCAGTTAATATTTGGCCTTATAATTGATAGGCAGAGCAGTTTTTTGGCATTCTAAAAACTTGGCAGAAAATTTTTCTAAATTACTTCTGATTCTTTTACATGGTTTTCTCATCTTGAGAGCACATGTAGGTTGCTGGAGTTTTAGTTTTTACACATTATAATTTAATTTTCATGTGGATCGTCTGTCGGAATAACCATCTAAAAGAAAAATATCAACAATAAAGTTTCTTGGTGATTAGAATACTTGAAACTTTTTTTTTTACTCTTTACTGAAACGAAACAAAAAAAATACATTTCATCCTCGTCACTCAAAAAATTTTCATCTTTTTTTAATATAACTCGCATCCTAAGGAAAAAGAAATAAGCAGCTAAAAAATTTACTCGTGAATCGCTAGTTGGAACGTATTGCAGTCAAGTGCTTACATGTATTGCAAGTAGTATCCAAAACGTATTTACGGCGCATAGATGCTTAAATTGAATTTTTTCGAACAGAAATGTTATTATGATAAATTCTAGATTGTTATTTAGTTTTTTATGTCTTACTGAATGCTGAATCTGAATTTTTGTGATGGTAATTTTCTAACTAATAGATTCAAATACATTGAAAAATTTGAATCAATTTTTTCATGAAATGTAAATTTTTAAAATTCAGTTGTAGCATCCCCTTCATTAGCCCAGATCTGCTAAATGAAAAAATTCTTGACCTCAAGAAATGAAAAGATGGGAAAAATTCTTGGATTGAAAATCTTTCAATTTCTAATACCCGAGTAAGGAAGTACAGAACAATAGAACTGGAAATTGGTTTAAGAGTCGCAGCTTGCACTCAGCCAACCTAAAGATATTCTCCATTACATTAATTCTGGTGGTATCAGTTAAAAATCATAAATCAAGCCACTTTTCAAGCTCCCAGATTGAAACAGTAAATGCATCTGTAATCATTTGGGCAACATACATTTTTTATTTAATTTAAATTTTCATCATTCAATCAAGTCAGCAGTATAAAAAAGTATAAATAAGCAATACAAATGTTTTTCAACTGGACTTTATCTCAAGACTACTAGATTTAATCCATTATTATCTGCACTTCTACCCAAAAATTCAAACCGAATAAAAGTATGTTTCTGCAGTCAAGATTCTTAAACAAAATAATCAAAAATATTCGACCAGACACAAATAATGAAATGGATGAAATTTATTTCTTCAAATCAGGCATTGCACTATAAACCATGGATTCAATTTGACAAGCGTTTCTTCCTCTGACTATCTTGAAAAATCCATTTTCTCCCCACTTTGTAGTCCATGAATTGGCAACAAGCCAATATTTAATGTCATTTTCTTCTCCCCAACCAACCAATCTGACTGCATGTCCACCTAGAGGCCGTTGATTCGGTTTAGGAATATAAATACCTGTAAATAGTCAATAAACAAGTCAATTTTAAATGTTCATGAGGTACATAGAGTGACTTATTTACTATTTTTATCAATAAGCTAATTGAATCCTTCACTTTTAAAAAGGAACAAGTCCATAATGGCAAATTTTACAGTAGAACACAAAACTGAATAAGATTATTATTTAGGAGACTGATTTTTCAGAAAACTGAAATTCTTGTTTCTGAAATAGGGTACTATACCTATATACACGCATATTCGACCACAGTCATGCTCTTCGAAATTATCTTCTATACGTATTATACATTTACTGCGTAATATAGTTCTACTGAGGACATGTTCCCTGTCCGTAATAAGTGATTCAGTTGAAATAAGAATATTTTGACTCTTACACAATGAAAGTATCAATTGGGTTCACTAATTTCTGTAAAAACTGACTTAAATGGAAATTAGAAGTCCTTAAAACAATAAGGAAATGAGTGTATCTTGAAAAACTTCGGCTGCGTTTTTCTCAACACTACGATTTTGGACTTGGATCACTCTGGTTCTTAGTCAACGATTTAATGAATTGGATCAGGAAAGAAAATTTTGCAGTACACAATTAAATTGACTCAAATTTTACTCAGATACTCAGATAATTACCTACATACCTTGACCTTGAAAAGGAAAGATATTGCTGTATCCAAAATTTAGGTACCTATTCTTCACGGTTTTATCGATTTTAAAAACCTTTGGAATCCATTGATTATTTTTTAATGATTAATAGCTATACAGCTACAGACCTGATTTATAGAAACGGAAGTCCTCATAAACCATGAAGCCAAGTGTTAGAGGACCATTTTCGTATAGATCTTTACGAATATTATATTCCGCAGTTCCATATGCGTCTCCTTTAATGCTCTTATAAGATTTTGCTGAAATTTAAAGATGAAAATTTAGTTTGCAGATTCACTTTCGTAACAAATCAAATGAGTTCAATTATTATATCCTTAGAACTATGTGCTTCGCATCTATCATTCGAAAGCTTCTTACTGCTCTGAAGTCTCATGGAGTTGAAATAAAAATTTATTTTTCAAGAAAGCCACTGTTAAAATACCCTAGTTTATTTTACCATAAAAAGTATTGGCCTCGGTTTCTCTCTTTGAGGGGTACCAATCGTTGGTGCAAGCCTTCTTTCGACATTTAGGGGTCATTGCAGAGTCGAAGGCGCATGGCATTTTGTCTCCAAATAAATTGTAGGAACATGGAGCAACAGCATACGGTTCACAGCCCTGAAAAAATGAATCATATAAATAGTACACCTACTACATATTTCTAGTTACGTGTAATACACACCTTATAAAAAATTCATTCGAGTCTCAACTCTCATTTATACCTGTACCTTCTTTTTTTATACACATATGTATTTTATTTTTCAAAATACGTAAGTGTATTCAAAACTCCACCGTTAAAATTGATTACTAAATTGCTTACCACGTCTGAATCGAAGTCACCACCCGTTATCACACCACTTTTCAAAAATTCATGTACTAAATCCATATAACCACCATTGCACCCATAATTCTTTGTATCACAGCTAGCAATGTACTGCGATGAGATAGGAAGATTGTATTTGCCATTGCTTTGAATACAAATTCTATCTCCGAACGCAGCTGCTGTTGAAACAGCCTGAATAAAAATAAAATAATTTTTAATTAATATTTCAAACTTGCCAGGGAGTAACAATATAAAAATTTTGCCAAAGAGATTTTGTATGTGATTGAAAAAATTCTACCATCTTTAGTACTCTTAGTACTCTGAAACTATTTTAAAAATTTTATTAGTATCGAAAATCTACAAATATTCTGTAGTGCTAAAAGCTATAATTGCACAATTTTTCCAACTTTGAAAAACTTTTTCAGAAAAATTATTTTACGCTACTACTGTTGACTATTAAAATGCGAACTATGTAATTAAACCTTTGAGACCATTACTTACCCAGCAAGATCCACAGTTTGACTGATCTCGAATATGCGATATCGGGCATTTAGTATTTTTGGAATCTGTCCAGGTAAAACTTTTTGGCAGTGCATCATTATCGGGTCGAGGTATACGATTTAGAATAGATTCTGGGACGCCAAATTTATCATCGACTTTGAAATTAAATTTGAGACCAAGACGAGTTTTGGAGAAGTCATCCAGATCAAATTCATCCGTTCCGTAGGTATCCGCCTTAAAAAATAAAATTCCAAAACTACTATTCAGAACCAAGCACAAGTGGTAATGAAAAAGTCAACATACTGAATATAAAATCTATCTAAAAGTACGAATTAAAAATTATTAATTTTATATATTTTAGGTTGCTAAAGATAGGTATCTTTTTAAATTGTCAAGTAGCTTTTCCAAAATTGCGTGGAGAATCAACAACCTTTAATTACTCATTAATTTCAAAGTGATTCGGACCAAAAAGCCCAATAGGGCTGGAATTCTGATGGAAGAAAGGTCTTGGAATGTAGAATTTGTGATTCAAAGGTTACAATTACCAACTTGTAATGATTTTTTCAAATTTTTTCAAATTTTATCCAAGTATCCAATTTTTTCAAATTTTATCCAATTATCCAATTTTTTCCAATTTTATTCAATTTTCCAATTTTTGAGCAGGTTTTCGCAGAAAACCAGCTCTTTGAAGCCATGTTAATGGTCAGAGATAGGGCTGAGAGTGATTCTTATAACTGTATTTATTTTATAAAGCTTGAAGAATCGCTGATTTTCCTGGGAAACTTATTTTCAGGTGATAAAATGAAAAATTATCATACTCTAAGCCCCCTCTCTGACCATCAGCACTACTGCAAGGAGCTGGTTTTCTGCAGAAAACGAATGGGTATGACAATAATGTTAAAAAGAAAAATAAGATAAAAAATGAAATTCAAAAGCAAAACTGAAAACACAAATAATTCCCCCTTAAAAAGAGCAAAACTCATAAAAATTGTTTTTTCTTCTTCTATTTGACTATAATTTCCTAGAAGAATTCAAAGAAGACTATTATAAACATTCCCAAAACATTTCATAGTTACTTCCAAAGTGACCTAACTGACACTTTTTTGCTGACTTAGGTACCTAATATGGATAATTTCCTCATTACAGGTACATGTGCAGTAAAAGTACAAATAGGGTAAATAGGGAGGTAATAACATCTGGAAGTTTGGAATTTCTCTTAAAATTAATTTTTTGCAGTTCAGTTTGGAAAAAGGACATCTCAACTGAAAGAATTGAGAAAAGATTTTAGAATTTAAATTCAATAATTTTTGTAGAATAAATACTTTTATAAAAATGGCTTCTAATCATGTGAATAAATGCAAGTGCTTTTCATTTTTCATACAATAATCCATTTAAGTAGGTCCACTGAATATTTAGTTCAAATTTCTGTACCTTCCATGTTGATTTCGGATTACTATTGATGCTATCTACCACCTCTCGGCTATTGACAATACGAGCTTTAGTACATTTTACTGGTTGCAATGCTACAGCAATGCACATGCATAAAATGCCTTCAGCGAACTTAACCATCGCGAAAAATTAACTAGCACACTGCTCACTCGATAATTTGAAAAATAAGTATATTCTGTGATCGTTTTTTATACTTCTACTCGCCGTTTTATTGGCTAGAAGGGAAACATAATCAAAGATGTCACACCAAAAGTTTGACAAGAGAATACATGGACTAACTCTTGTAAACTGGAATTGAAAAGGTAAATAATGTCTCAATAATTTTTTGACTAAGTGTTTTTTTAGGAACAGCCGTCGTTTTATGTGTCATAACTCGATTCATAAAATGGGAAAATATCAAATGTAGATTAATTTATAAGAGTTTTGTTAAATTGATTGAAGTATACAACTCTTCGGAATTTTTTTTCCGTTTTTAATGAGTCAATAGAAAAATTCCGGAAGTTATTTATAATCACTTCAATAAAATAATCGGTTTTTTCGATAGAATATTACCAAAGAGTAACATTTGTCATGTTAACGACCAGTGGCGCCTACCTAGTGGGTTAAGTGGTGCGGTCGCACCGGGTCCGGCTGGTTTAATTTTCGTCTAGTTGTCTCAATTTTCGGCTGGCCGAAAATAGAGACAACTAGACGAAAATTAAACCATTCGAACGAAAAATGAGACATCCAGCCGAAATTTAAGACATCCAGCCGAAAATTGAGACATCCAGCCGAAAAATGAGACATCCAGCCGAAAATTGAGATAACTAGACAAAAATTGAGACAACTGGCCGAAAAATGAGACATCCAGCCGAAATTTAAGACATCCAGCCGAAAAATGAGACATCCAGCCGAAAAATGAGACATCCAGCCGAAAATTGAGATAACTAGACAAAAATTGAGACAACTGGCAGAAAAATGAGACATCCAGCCGAAAAATGAGACATCCAGCCGAAAAATGAGACATCCAGCCGAAAAATGAGACATCCAGCCGAAAATTGAGATAACTAGACAAAAATTGAGACAACTGGCAGAAAAATGAGACATCCAGCCGAAAAATGAGACATCCAGCCGAAAAATGAGACATCCAGCCGAAAAATGAGACATCCAGCCGAAAATTGAGATAACTAGACAAAAATTGAGACAACTGGCCGAAAAATGAGACATCCAGCCGAAAAATGAGACATCCAGCCGAAAAATGAGACATCCAGCCGAAAAATGAGACATCCAGCCGAAAATTGAGATAACTAGACAAAAATTGAGACAACTGGCCGAAAAATGAGACATCCAGCCGAAAAATGAGACATCCAGCCGAAAAATGAGACATCCAGCCGAAAAATGAGACATCCAGCCGAAAAATGAGACATCCAGCCGAAAAATGAGACATCCAGCCGAAAATTGAGATAACTAGACAAAAATTGAGACAACTGGCCGAAAAATGAGACATCCAGCCGAAAAATGAGACATCCAGCCGAAAAATGAGACATCCAGCCGAAAAATGAGACATCCAGCCGAAAATTGAGACATCCAGCTGAAAATTGAGACAACTAGACAAAAATTTGAGACAACTGGCCGAAAAATGAGACATCCAGCCGAAAATTGAGACATCCAGCCGATAATTGAGACATCCAGCCGAAAATTGAGACATCCAGCCGAAAATTGAGACAACTAGACGAAAAATGAGACATCCAGCCGAAAAATGAGACATCCAGCCGAAAAATGAGACATCCAGCCGAAAATTGAGATAACTAGACAAAAATTGAGACAACTGGCCGAAAAATGAGACATCCAGCCGAAAAATGAGACATCCAGCCGAAAAATGAGACATCCAGCCGAAAATTGAGACATCCAGCTGAAAATTGAGACAACTAGACAAAAATTTGAGACAACTGGCCGAAAAATGAGACATCCAGCCGAAAATTGAGACATCCAGCCGATAATTGAGACATCCAGCCGAAAATTGAGACATCCAGCCGAAAATTGAGACAACTAGACGAAAATTGAGACATCCAGCCGAAAATTGAGACATCAAGCCGATAATTGAGACAACTAGACGAAAATTGAGATAGCTGGCCGAAAAATGAAACATCCAGCCGAAAATTGAGATATCCAGCCGAAAATTGAGACAACAAGACGAAAATTGAGACAACTGGCCGAAAAATGAGACATCCAGCCGAAAATTGAGACATCCAGCCGATAATTGAGACAACTAGACGAAAATTGAGCATGATGAAAGGGGTTTCAAGTACGAGAATTTATGAATTTCTTCCCCATATATAGCTTCATATTCTCCATTTTTGAACTTTTGTGAATTTAGTCCCCGTTTACCTACAAGTGCTCCATTTTCAAATATTTTTGAATTTATTTCATATTTACCCAGTGGCGCTCAGCAGTCATATAATCTTCATCAATTTTGGTCTGTAAATTGGAAATGAGCAGATCAGTCGGTGGCGTACCTGAGGCGATAGGTGGGTGGCTAAAACCCCCTTGATCATTAAATACTGAAAAAAAATAAGATAGCTCAAAAAATTATCCACATTTTGTGAGGATTTGAACGAGTACTTTTCCTTTTTCTCGGAGCCCAACACACTGTAGTCCGTTTTTTGCAATCTTAAAACGAAACGAGTATCGGATGCCTCGCTGTAGCTGGAGAGCTATTACATGAATTAAACAACATTGGAAATTCCAAGATTCTCTATTTTCTGAGTTTTCTTTCATACCTGATCCTGATGTAGCTGATGAAGTGTTGAAATGTGAAGTTTTTCATAATTATATAACTCGAAAACTATACTAAATATAAATTCTCAACTTCAGTAAGACTGTTTTTCATCAAATTTCCTGTCCACTGAAGAAAATATGACGTCATTTGCGGTGCCATAGAAGTGCAGAAAATGAAAATGAGAAATATATCTATTTCCCTTAATTTTCAAGCTATAGAAGAAGAACGCTGGAAAATTATAATTTTTCAAAATTTTAGAACCCTTTTTTAATCTTCATTTACCACACTTCTAAGGCACCAAATGAGGTCATTTTTATTTTTAGTCAACAGTAAATGTGATGGAAAACGAAGTTTTACTGTACTTCAGAACTGATTATCTAGCATAGTTTTCGAGTTATAATAGAAAAATGTCAAATTTCTATACTTGCAGGCTCGGGTTTAGGTGGGGGAATGTACAGGGGGTGAAAGTGGAGACTTTTTACCACATATTCTTCAGGTCGACACACACCCCATTCCAGCCATAAAATCTTTTGAACCAATTTTTTCTTTTTTAAACAGTAATTTTCCTGACTATATTTTACTGACATTTCCAAGAAAATAATTCAAAATGGACTTCAAAAAAGAATCAAATTTAAATATCAACGTTTTTGTAGAATCGTCCATACAGGTAAAGTCATTTGTAAATTTTATACAGAGTTGATTTCTGCATCCTTTACATTCAAGGTTCGAACGATCATTCAGATTTGAAAGCAATCGAGAAAATATAGGAGCGTTTATTTGAAATTAAAATAGATGATTAACAAGTTACCAATTTTCACGTTTAAATTATGTTAATTACAATTTCTATGCGATAAATATAAAATAATTATCCAAGATTCATTAATGCAAGCTCGAAGACCCCGATCCTCCGGCGCCAGTCGTACTGAAAGAAGCTCCAGGTAATGTTCCAGGATCACCACCCAATGTGCTAGGTCCCTCAGTCTCTGCAGCAGTTCCAGATGAGCTTGCTGCAGGTTCTAACGGTATTGGTTCTTCCAGAAAATTGAATTGGAAATCTATTACAGAGTTTTCGTCGTTCACTTTTATCGTCCATTTCTTTTTCCGTAGAACTTCCTTTATATTCCTGTTCCGCATTTCAAGACCAAAGTAGAGCAGTCCGGCATACTGCACTTCGTGGAGATTTTGATAATCTGAGCAAAAATATAATGTGAAGTGAATAATTTTCGCTTCTCAATAGAATTATAACAGAATCTATTATATAGCTACATAAGTTGTGAATACAATGCCCGTAGAAATGGATTTGGGCTTTTAGCGATTTGATTAAAAACCTACGTTGGCTCCTTTTGCAGTTGAGTTGAATGTCTTCAGCCGGTTTAGAAAAATTTCAACAGTGGTTCGGAATTTCTTATAATCAAAACAGGCCCGTACCGCCCGTGCGGGCAAACAGGGCAGTGGCCTATAACTAACGAAAATTTTACCCTCCACAGAATTCGGCTGCGAAAAACAAAAATCGACAAAATAACCCTTCAATTCCTGAAAATTCGAAAAAAATCGCCAAAATTCCTAAAAATCCGAAAAAACCCATAAATCTTAGAAATTTGAAGAAAACTGCCAAAATATCTACACCTGATGCGAAAAATAAGAGTCAAAATTCCAAAAAATTGAAAATAAGAGCAAAAACTCCTAAAGATCCGAAAAAAAACACCAAAATTCCTAAAACTCCGATAAAAAGAGCCAAAACACCTAAAAATTCACTTTTTTCAGATTTTTAGGGGTTTTGACTCTTTTTCTCGGATTTGTAGAAATGTTAACTCTTCTTTTCAGATTTTTAGGAATTTTGGGTCTTATTTTCGGATTTCTAGAAATCTTGGCGATTTTTTTGAATTTCTAGGTAAAATTTTTGCCCTACCAAGAATTTCGCTTGCCCTATACCTGACGAAGGCTTTGCGGTACGGGCCTGAATTGAAAACCATTGGTAGTATCACGATATATAATTACGCATATATATGTTACATTTACTTTAGTATAATTTATATAAATTGAACAGAATCATTAAAACTTGACAATTGGAAGTTATACGTATAATATGGACACAAATGATAACATTCATGATGAAACCATCGAAATTGTGTCCCCAGGTATAAGAAAATATAAAGAGTTCGATAAATTATGAAAAGCTGACAAGTAGCAGACATATAATAGTCCTTGAGAATCATGATAAAATTTTTTTTTTTCGTTATTGATGTTGAAAAAATGGTAAAAAGTGGCTGACCCAGCCATTAAAAAAATTGTACAGTGTCACAAATTTGTGAGATAGTGGGCTAAATGATGGCTCTGTAGCAAGAGGAACGTCCATAGATTATGAAACTGATGGATTTCAAAAGAGGCACGGGCTTCTCTTCAGAGGATATTTAATTTTGGCTTCTTATGCTACACGATTTGTTTCTTTAATAAATTTAGAAAAAGTTAGAAAAATTAGACTATTTTTGTATCTTCCGAATTGTTTGCAATTCAGCTGCCCAGACTTCCTATTTCTTTCTATAGACTTATATCTGCGAATAATATTTTTGTAAAATATTTGTGATCTTAAGAATTGTTATAAGCGACGTAAAATAAATAATACAATAATAAAAGAATTTATAAAATTAAGGAAAACATATTAGTGCATCCTACGTAGTACGCACCAAATTTAGTTACGTCAAGTTTGCTTTCTTCCATAACCTTGTAATGACTTCTAAAAGCATCCTCTTCTACAAGTGGATCTCTCACCATGTGTTTTGGTTCATGCACTATGGGTCGCTCGGCTAAGATTATACAAAAATGAGAATTATAATTTGCACTAAAATTTCTACCTATAATTCTCAACTTTATTTTGTTTTTAGGTACCAGCTTCTGAGAAAAAATGCTGCCAGTAATTTTCCACGTAGCGTAATTTTTCACCGTGATATTTATACATGCGTTCCAACGATACGGTCCGATAATCTATTAAAATGATTAAATTGGAAAAGTACGAGTCAGTTCATATACGAGTATTTATCTAAAGTGCGAGTATGTGGCAGTATCACACAACAGGGACTACTTGTAGTGCCTGAAAACCATTATTAGTCTCGAAATAGAGCCTACTACGTATAAAAGCTATCAAAATAAGGTTCAGAAAGTCGAAACCTTTGACGTTCGGTAGCAAGACCTTAGAGCACAACAACCTAAGTTTCGGGGGCTAGACCATGAGGTGAGCCCCAAAAGCTCGAGCCGTATTTAGCTCGTGAATTAAAAATCACATGCCCCAGGCTCGCACCTCCCGTGCGGGCAAACAGGGCATTGCCCTACCTAACAATAATTTTGCCCTATCTAGAAAATTTTGCTCTCCACAGAATATTGCCCCATAAAACGAAAAACGACGAAATAACCCCTCAATTTCTAAAAATCCGAAAAAGTGCCGAGATTCATAAAAATCCGAAAACAGAAACGGATTTTTCGGAATTTTGGCTCTTTTTTTCGAATTTCTACAAATTTTGGCTTTTTTCGGATTTTTAGAAATTTTGGCTCTTTTTTTGAATTTTTAAGAGATTTTGCTCTTTTTTTCGGATTTTTAGAAATGGCTCTATTTTTCGGAGCTTTAGAATTTTAGCATTATTTTTTTCGAAGTTTTAGGAATTATTGCTCTTTTTTTCAGATTTTTAGGGATTTAGGCGCTTTTCTTCGGATTTCCCGGAATTTTGGCTCTTTTTTTCGGATTTTTAGGAATTTGGGCAATTGTTTAGGATACTAGATAATTCGAACTATTGATTTCCATAAAAACTCAAAAATTGATAATTTTGAGCAGAACTTTTTTTTTTCAAAATTTTCCACAAAAAAAATAATGCTGACTAACAATATTGTCCCCTTTATGTAAGACTGCCGCACAATATGAAGACAAAAATTAATAGGTTTATTCGTCTTGTCATCATCATTAAATAAGTTTGTTCCTTATCAATGGTTTTAGGAAAAACAAATTTAAAAAATAAAAGGAAACCAACGTAGCCTGTAACAGTATAATTCAAAATTCTAGTATCTAATTCTCAAGTGATTCGATAGATATACAAATATTATTCTTGTGTTCGGTACTCACAGTGTTTTTTAGATAAACTATCCACTTGAACTATTTTTTGGTATTTTAAGATAATCAACCTTGTATATTATAACATGCTGCCCTTTTGAACGGCTACTTCGTAGCTTGTTAATTATAAATTAAAGAAAAATATGGACACTTACTATCTTCGATGTTTCCTGCTTGTAATTCTGATGAAGTAATAGGTCTGGTGTCCTCTTCAGTTAAATGAGGGTGAGGCAGGTCGTTTTCATTGGGCTGTCTCAACAGTTTGAACACATTTACGTACGGGAGTTCATCTTTAGAAGATGCCTCAAATGCTTTGAACATTACTTTTTGCTCCTCAAACAATTCTTTCAGGTATTGAACAACTGTACGAAGATTATAATGTGCTGTGCAAGTTTTAAATAAAACAAAATCGATATTATTTTCTTCAAATAACGATTAGGCGATAGATAACTTCCGAAATTGTGCTCTTTTTCTAGCACTAAATTAAGGCCCTCGTTCTGCTCAGCCCTTCAACCCCCTCCTCATCATCTTGGGTGATGATATCAACATACTTCCTCTCCAGATCGTTCTCCTCCGACTGATCCCAATTATGCTCCACAGTAAAAAAGTGGAAGCCCCTAGGTCCTCGCTTTGCTTAGCTTTCCAATGTCTACCGCTTGGCCCTTCAATCGCTTACAGCAGAAAGGGACCTTAGGGTGACCGCTCATACTCCTCAGTTGCATTGCAATGAAAAATTCCTAAAGATTTTTTTTATATTTTCATTACTTATGTATAAGTACATTTCAAGAAGCTGCAAGCTTTGCCTGGGACTTTGGGAGCTACAAGAAGTAGGGGCTATAGAGAGATATTGTGTGCCAGATAAGTTGGATTCAGATATTATAATATACTTTAATTTTCTACTTGATTCTTGCACTATACATCAAGTTTCTATACATGATTAACTCACTGCTCTAAAATAAAAAGAGAAGTGTACGGCAATGGGACTGACATATTATTGCATACATAATTTACCTTGCCAGCTTACATATTGTATATTCAGATTGGCGATGGGACAAAGTAATTATAATTTTTACAAATGCAGCATTTAAACCTCACACTCATTAGTGAATGTAAACAAATTATTCACAAACTTTCATCGATAGGTTTATACATGTATAAGTATAAACTTCTACCAATAATATCGCACAAATTGTTTGAGGGTAAAATCATTGCATGTCTTTCTGCATATACGAGTACGTATTCTCGTCACCAAAAAAATAGGGAATAAAATTATTGAGTTTCAATTCTGAGTTACAATCCTATGAGCCTTGTTAATATGAAATACGAGTAAGTCAACCAATGATGTTGTTCACCCGTACCTTCTGGTCCATGATTACTGAGGAACGCTGAAAAAAACAGACAAACAAAATATTATAGGAGATAAGTGAGATAAGTTAGTAATATTCACACCTACAGATGAAAGTTAAATACATTGTAAGTAGGTTGGTAACAAAATCATCGAATATGTATCTTCGAAGTAACTTTCAACTTCTGTAATAAATACTGACGTTTTAATTTTCGTAATCCTATCCACTGATCCTAGTGATCTTGATCCTACGTGAGAATACTTTCACTTGTGATTTAAAGAATAGTTACTATTTTAAATAAATCCAAGCAACATTCGAAGAGTTGCAGAATAAAACTGATTAGGAAAATTTTGCCCGATTTCACTCTTTTTGATTGAAAGAAGCTGCGTTTGGAAAAAGATCATGTATATTGAAAAGAAGATAAGATATTTGCAAGTCAACTATTGCTGCTCTACAGGGCATCAATCACTGTTAGACTATGCAGATATCATATATTACTATTTACTCTTCAACTGATCTGAGTTAGATATAAATTTCATAATCATCCAGGGTACTGTTTTACTGCATGTTATAAGGCGCATTTTGAGCAGTATTTGAATTGGAAGTTGTTTCGATAATTTTGTAATTTTACATTATTTTTATTCTTTATATAAGCAACAGAATACGTATTTATTTTTTATTCCTTCGCTTCTTAATTCTCTTATGAGTAGCTACTTGTACATAAATTATGTTACACGTGTAGTTTCCAATTTTCTATGTAACTCTGTAAATATTAGACTTGCTGCTTGCATCGATTGGAAACTATAGCACCACTGAATTCTTCTTTCAAATTTCAGGAAATAAAAATCCCTTTCACTTCACTAATCTCCTGTCATACTTTTGCTGTAACAAAAAACTAAGATCCCATATGCGAGTACTTTCTTATTGGGTGGCAGAATTGAAACGCAGTTATTTTAATTTTTAAACATTTATCAAAAACTTTATTTGTTGGAATCGACTATAAATCTCATTAGTAGAAATCTTTTCTCATTCTAACTCTAAAAATATTTTTGCTTCCTAACTTTTTGAGCAGGTTGATTTACATCTTTCAACCCTCCCTCCTGCCCATGAAAAAAATTATCAACTTACCATAAAACTCATCCACAGAAAACTTGCTATTATACCAGTGAATATATTTAGCATAATTATTGCATCCTTCGTAATCCTCTGGTTCTGGTTCAGTAGCAGCTGTAAAATAGGTTTTAAGGATAGCTCTTCATAAATTATGGTGTATGGTATGTAATGTAGCCTTAATAATTTATAATATACACGCGTAAAGGCTGTATGTAAAAATGTTCCGATACTCGTAATTTGTAAATGAAAAAACTCACCCACTTTATAAAAAATGGAGCAAGCGAGATAATTGATTGTTAACTTAAATCCTATATATCGTTCGAAAATTGCAGAAATCACTTGGCGATCATCTTCCGGTGGTCTCCTTTCTGTGGATAAGATACTTTCATTATTAACCAATAAAATAATGTAATATGCCGATTAATAATACATTAATTTCTTAAAACCGAATATGAAACGACTACGTACCTAAACCTACATTTATTTCTTCACCTTTCTCATTTTTACCCTTTACATACTGGCTCTGCAAATATAGACTGTAATGTTCCAGCATCATACCCTTTGCCACTGTTTTAAAAATCAAAGTTTTAGATTATACTCATACGTTCTGTATAAAGTTTGAGTAGCAATCTTGGAAAAATGATTTGACTGAAAAATAGAAAATAGAAAAATACTCACAAACATCTTTTTGTAAGGCTGTCAAAAAACGAGAAAAAAATATAGTAACTGGTATAATTATGTATTTCAATATACTCGTAAAATTAGTAAATATATAATAAATTCCTGCAAGTGGAGCATCTCCACTTAGGTGTTGTAAAGGCCAAACAGACATGCCAAGCAAGTTTTTGGGGCACTTGTGATTGCTCGAGTGGCATTCCGACCAGGTTTGCTTGATAAGTAGGTGATAGTATATTGCAACAGTGGAAGGCTAAGTAGGGTGGTCCAGAGTAAAATCCTAAAGGGCAAACTCTGTACTAAGAAGGGCAAAATTTTTTGTGAATAAAAAACATCGTTAAAGGCTTCTGTCTTTTTTTGAAAATTCAGGGAAAAAAAATTGAAAATTTTACCAGGGAGTCAAAGAGTGCCACTAAGGAAATGTTGCCCCCGGCCACCCATCTTGCGACGGGTCTGCTCTTAACACGCAGAATGGTTTTTTAATTACGTATAATATACCAATATAAAAATTTCAGCCATCTAGGTTGAAAATGAGTAATGTCTCAAGGGAGTTGAAAATTTCCAAATAAGATAATATTATCATTAAAATGGGAGACAAGTAAGAAAACTTATTTTTCAACTGATGATTGCTTTTAATAAAAGAACATAATTATTCTGAACGCTGAAAAAAAAAACACTCAATTGCTAGAAAAGTAACTGAGATGTGATTTTGAAAATTCCAATTTTGAGAAAATCTCAACTAGTTTGACTTTTGAGCTGCCATTTTCAAATGAAAGATAAATGGCTACGGGCCTGTGCCCATCTTTTATACTCAATAAATGGATAGATAAAAACGTGTTACCATTTGAGGACAATAAACAATTATAATTATAATCGAATAATTTAATTTTTTTGTACTTTGACTTTTTCCTACCGATAAACTTCTCAAAATTTTAATTACCGATTTTCTGTCCGAGAAAATTCATTGTAATTTTGATTCCAAAAACAGGTTGTAAATTTTAGGGTCTATATATGTATATACTCTTGTATTTATCTTCCGCGCAAAAATGTTGATCGATTTTGTTAGTTGTTTAAATAGATAAGAAAATAAGTAAAAAAATCACATACGTAATTTTCCAAAAGTTTGAAGGAAAATTAAATAAAATAAATTCGGAAAAAATGGTTCTACCGATATTTTCAAAATTTTATGTGAGATAAAATATGTATTTTCATAAAATTGAAATTTGTTTCAAGACTATAATTTCAATTGATCACAATTTGTAGGTATCTTGAGAGTGTACAAATTTACCTGCATTCGTTATTGGATTACTTGCACTATTGCCTGATCGAAACAAAAAACAATATTTTTATGAGAAAATTTGGAATTTCATGCATTGGAAATGAGAATAAGTCTAGTAACCTGAAATAACCGCTCCAATGAGTATAAGTGCAAACCAAATCATATCTTTTTTTCAAATATTAGGAACTTCCGAACAATTTAAAAGTCAACTTGGCAATGGTTTCTATAAGAAATTCTTGTATTCTTGAAAACACATTTTTGTTAACACAGTTGCATTCACCAAGAGTTACTAAACAAATTTTGATTTTTGTTTCAACAAGTTTCCCATAAAGTTCGAAAAATGATTTTTCAAATTCTTTCACTTGCGCAAAATCTTCAATAAAACATTAATACGTGTGAGAATACAGCTGAAAAAATATAAAATCGGTTTAAATATCACAAAAATGACACTCGAATTTCTCAAATCACTGCATCATTCCCTTGGAAATTCGATTGCAGTATTTTTCGAATCATGCAAAAGCTGCTGGTAAGATTGAAGGTGCATGTGCATTTTCACTAATAGAATTTCGATTTTACCAAAACCTTTTTTTTTGGGGGGGGAGAGGGGAGGGGAGAGGCGAATGGAGAGAAAACTTGGAAAGAAATCTTCTATCCCTTAATCAGTAGCCCTCTCTACTCCTAAATATGGTAGATATTTTAGATAATGACTTCGAAAACATAGTTTACGCATCACTGGTGGGTAGATATTTGTTACGAAAAAATTGGTAGAGAGCTTGACACCTGATAATTTGTAATCAGTGATTTGTGAATGATCGAAATACTCACCAGTGAGGTAAATAAACTCACTAAAATTTTCTATAGATTAACAAACTTTTTGTTTTCCCAATTCAACAATAGAATATGATATTAGGAAAACAATTTTTTTTTCTTAAACTGGAAACACTGATCAATAAAATTATTTAAATCGATCAAACTTTAGAATTTCATCTAACCCTGAAGAATTAAATAGATCGCATAAAATTCACTTTTAAAAAAATTACTGAATTAAATCAAACTGTTGTGTCATATCCACAGATTCCACAAATCGAAAATTTTAATAGAAGTCATAATTTTTCACTCAGCTATATATAATATGTATATGGCACACGAGGAGGACGGAGCTTGAGTAATAAGTACCTGTACGGATATCAACATTAACGAAAACATATTAAACAAAGTTTAAATGCCAAAAAGTTCATTGAACTACCCATATACCTACACTAACCAAAATCACAAAAATTCATTATTTACCACAATATCGTCACCTCATTTGTTCTGTGGATGTGTCAGTAATGTACGTCATAGAAAAATTTTTTTTGAGAAAGCCTTTTAAAAGTTTCTGTATTCTATTAAGTAGGTTCTATGGAATTTCTCATCTTTAGACCACTATCGACTGTTTATCACCATTTGAGGGCCAATTTAAAGACAAAAAATAAATTTTGGGAGTCGATAAAAGTGAAAAAATCGTCAAGTCAATAACCCCATTTATCACAAATTTCATAAGATATCTAGTCGGAATATGAGCGATATAAAAGCCAATGTGGGAAAACATAATTTTTCTGTGAAATTTAGATGATGCTCAACTACTATAGAGAATTTATGGGATCTTTAAAATTTAAGTAATGGACTCAGTCCGATATGAAAACATTTATAAATAAATTATATTTTTTCAGGATAACTCCTTAAAATTTGAAAATCACGTATAAGTTCCATTCGCCAAATGATATTTGGTATTTACTAATGAGATTTTAGTAGTGAAATGGTATCTGCTAGTATACGTCATATACCTTTGAAAAATTTTTCATTGGAAAAAAAAGTTTCAAGAAGAAAAGATTATGGTAGTGAAAAATTGAAACCTTGAAAGTCGTGAAAAAGACGCGCAAAAAAATTTTCAGAAACAACTAGTAAAAAGCAGATGTAATTCAGTTGATCAAATAAAGTCAGTATCAAGCAATCGAAATGGTGAATTATAGACTCGCTTGTCTGTGACTTGAATTCAAATTTTTGAAACATAGATAATACAAACAGAGGTGTTTCTTTAATAATTTATAACAAAAATGAGTATTTATGTACTCGTACAGATCTTCGGCATTTTAATTCTAATTGTAATCCATTACACAACTTGTCCTATATTAAAACTTTTCATTGTGGTAACAAAATTTGTTTTTAGGAAATGTTTATATTATGCCACGAATTTCGATAACTGGATGAAAGAGAAACCCTCACCAAGTCTGCCACAGGTATCTTTCATACCAACAGATTACAAAATATAAAACAATAGGAATGAATCGGGTTACTAAAATAGGTAGCTGAAAATACACTTCATTTACCTCACAGGATAGAAATGTAATATGACACAGATTTTGGTAAGAAAAGTATTGATACTGAATTTTTTCGAATAGAAATGAATAAAATACTAGGAAAAATTCGACATTTATGAAGCCGAAATATACCTTTTTGAAAATCAGTCCAAGTATAGGGCTGATAAAATTCATGAAACTGAAATGAGAAAATTGCAACGACCTCATATCCTTGCAAATAGATTTATGAGCAAAAACAAAAATGTCATTATGTCAGTGTTATCGGTGTTCGGCCATAGTTGCAATGTTTGCCCGAATAATTTGAAGAAAAAAAAGTTGGAAAGTGGAAATCTAAATTGATCGAGTTGTTGGCCATTTAAGAATATAATTTCATTGTAGTAGAAAAAAAAGTGTTTCTAGTGGGTCAAATCATTACTAGAGATTTTTCTCAAGTTCTTGTTGATAGGCCCTAATTACTCGTAATTTTCAATTTGACAAATTTGTACTATTGTAAACATTAAATATATTGACTTTACCTTTGAGGTAAGAGTACCAATACCTACTTGAAGAGCCATTTAATAGACGTTCCTGTATTAAAAGTGCTTTATTTCTTAATAAGTTATCGTATTTACCCTTAAACAATAATTCACAACAAACATTAATCAAGTCATCGTTATAAAAATAACAATATTATTCAATATAAGTCAAAGAAACTGGCGAAACTGCAGGATGGAAGCAGAAAAATGTAACTCAACATTTTTATTTCTTGCAGAATTTTTTCAAAAAGCACTGTAATAATAAAAGGCATAATGTACGCATTACTCTAACCTTTCTCCAGATTATTCAGTAGTTTTGAAAAAGAAATCAAACATTCCATTTTCCAGTAACGTCTGCGATTCACGGACAATGGGTATGAAATTATTCTATAATAGTAAAATTAACGAATATATAGAAAAACAGTGAGTTATTTTTTCTTCAGATTAAAATAGCAGAAGACAAACTTTCTTCATAAACATATTTCTCGAGATCCAAGTTACCAAGCCACATAATCACCGAAAACCAAATAAAAATCTAAATCGAATTACAAACACTGAAGAAAACTGTCCATTTTTTGACAATAATGATTAGCTGCGGTTGAGTAGATTTCTTTGAGTTTTTTTTGGCATTCGTAATACTCCTTCCACGGTTTTTTCACGCTTTTGTGGTAGATTTCCATGTGGTTACATAAAAGATCGAATTTCACTCTGTCGAAAGACAATGAAGGCTGTAGCCGCAGTTCACGAGTTCTGGCTGAAAATACTTTCAGCGAATCCGATTTGATGCTAAAAAATGAAAACAATATTATGATTACAATGCAAAACCTCCACGCTGCTCTTGGCAGAAATGAGAATACTTGAGAAAAAAGAAGTGAAGAGGAAAAGAGTCCAAATACCATTCGAAATAATAAAATTCACGAGCCCGTGGGAGTTGATGAGTTCGACTTGATTATTATTTTTGGAAATAAGAAAAGAGAGGAAAAATGCTATCTGTGTCGATGTAGAAGAAATTAATTTCTGTTATTTTAAATTTAAAAAATACGCACCTGTTGCGTCTAAGTTTTGGCAAAGTGGCTGCATTAGTATCTTCCAGTAGTGGCCAATCAAAGGTACAGGCTTGGCAGCTGCAGTCGAATTTGTACTCTTCACGAAGATAATTCAAGCGATCTTTACAAGGTGTCTTACCGAAATTCATTCCATAATTTAAGAATATCTGGTGCAAAAATGTAAATTTTTTATTCGAATAACTGTACAAAAAAAATTCACTCTCATAGATTAGAACGATTTGTAATTATAGATATCTGAAAAATTGACTGAAAAGGATATTACAAGATAATACTCGTACATTGAATAAAAATCAAATAGGCTACTCATTTACTGAAATAAATTTTTGCGCATTATTAATGTTCGTACGATAAAACTGAAAAAAAAAAAAAAGAAAAATGGAATTCCCAAGCGTGGTCCCTGCTCCCATCTCCCAACACAATTCCTTCTCACGAAAAAATAATTCTACCGAGTTTCTCCCCCTCACTAAAAGGAGAATGGCACCTCAAGCTCCCTTTATTGAAAACTATGGCAAAATGACATGATGCGGGAAGAGAGGTTGGAGCAGGGGAAGTTTTTCTCAAAAAGATTGTCGAATTTTGTATTACTGTACCTCGTAATTAAAAAATATATCATTTTCTAATTCAACAAACAAATATATTGATTTTTTAGTAACCTTGGGTGTAGATTTAAACTCTTTCAAATCCCACCAACCTATTTTTAATCACCTCAATAAGTTAGAAGCAAGTTGAAGGATGAAATTATATATTTTTATGCAATGCTATAGGTAAAACAATGCTAATACAGTATTTGAATGTAAGAATTTGTAAACACTTTCCTTCAACCTGGGAGGGGGTGAACAGTTTGTATGATTCTTTTTCAGGAAAAGTATAACCATTCTCCAAGTTGGTAAGTATAAGAAATTCATTTATTAGAACCTCACATTCATCAACAAATGAGAACGTTAACTAATTTCAAGTATCTCAAGTGTCAGATTGGGGGGAGGAGGGATTATGAATTATTAGAAAATTTAATTCAATTTCGGACGCACATCAGCTACAATGATAAACTGTTTCCACCGGTTTCCACAATCATTCCTATGACGTTACAAAAATACATTTCATTAAACTATCGGCTGATTTGAGTAATTATGTAGTTCTGCGCATGCGCAACTCAACAACCACCGAGTAGTCTTAAGAAATTTGACTATACCTGTCTACAAGGTAGGGATAGATTGCTGGCTGTCTAATTCCAAGTATACCTACCTACACATATATGGTTTAAGGTTTTTGGTAATTTTGAAATAAACTGACTGTACTACTCATTGTCAAGTTTGAGGTAAATATTCGCTGAAACCAACCTGCTCTCCTGTATTAACTAGTTGGACTGTGCGAGAGACGATCACATTTTTATGGAAACATTTTGCACCATTCTCTTCGCACGAATGATTAAAATAACTGTGAAAAATGTAGATACTCGATCCGATTTCCAAAGTGTCGAATTTAACTAGATCGTCGCCGATCAAGGTTTCTGTTATTTTGAAAGCATTGTGCTTGATGACGAACAAAAATTTCAATAAAAGCGTTCCCGCATAGCATTCCTTGCTCGAAAAATCCGGGCTGACTTTCTGAAATATAATCCGAAGTTCTTACATATAGTATCGAGAGAAAACAGTCGGCATAAATTTTTAAGCTGCTATCGTCGATATTTGGGCTAAAATGCTAAATGAGACCTTTGAATATTTCTAAAATGAAGGAAACATATGACTGCCTTGTAGTATACATCCTATTATTTAAGGGTACTCCACTAGACCTGGATAAATGTTTCAAGAACACTCCGAGACACGAGTCGATTGAAATTCATCTAATCCCCCTCATTCATAATTTTGAATGAAAAGCTGGGAAATTCCAATTTGTCCAAAGAAACATCACTTTTTAACAAAAATACCTGTTATATATTGAGTTTATCTAGCTAATACCTCTTACCTTTTTAGCATATTCATTTTTCTCATCAAAAAATGACGAATACTTCAAAATGTGAACTATCAGAACGGCAGTGAAGCCGAGTGAGTAATTCTGTTCAAATGGTGCTTTGGTGGCATGGTCTTCTAAATTGTGGATATTAAGGTAATCACCAGTGTCAAAATTGGTGGGGATATAGCTCGGATCAATTTTCATAGGATTCTTATAAATCGGATGCTTCATCAGAGTCATCAGCTCTTCGCCTTGTTTCGTCACAATCATCAGCATACGCACAGCCAACCAAATGTCATCTCGGATATCAAAATGCTCCGCGTTATGTAAAATCTTGCACTCTACTCGGTGGTATCGACTGTAGGCAACACTCAGACATTTTTCACTACAGAACATTAGCTGAAAATGAAAGACGAAAATGGTGTCAAGCGTTATTAGAAAAATCACCAACTTTTTAAAACTAGGTCAAATTGAATATTTCTGCAATATAGAGGCATCAGGGACCTAACAAAGCACATGATTGTTGTATAACTTTAATCAGAAACCGGTTTCAATTATTTTATTCAACTAGTTTTAATAATTGAATCAAAATTATATCGTTTTCACATGACCCAAGCTGGCAGCATTATCCCAGATGAGGAGGGTTAGAAGCAAGAAATGGTCAACTTTTGGTTTCTTAATCAGGAAAATCAGTCTTAAAAGTTGAGGAAGAAGTTAAAATTAGATTTTCTGCCTGGCATGTGTTAGGGGCGGTATAAGGAATCCGCAGTAAAGCATAGTTTTCGGGTTATAGCTGAAAAAAGTCGAATTTCAACACCTAATTAGCCTCCCAGGGGTTACCACATATTCTTTGGACTACTTCCAACATATTCCAGGCATAAAATCTCTTCTCCTTTTTTTTTTAATTTTTTTTTCAAACATTTATTTTCCAGGGGTATAATTTATGTTTCATAAGACACATAGTCTAACATGAAAGATGCTAATTATACATAAATTACTTGGGTTTTTGAGAACTGTTAAACCAAAATGCTAGAAAATTTTTCCATAAAAATACATTTTTCCGGCCTCCGAGAGCCTGGTTTACAATAATACGAGTATAACATTCGTATAAAATCATTTCATACTGATGGGTTGATCCCAAAAAAGAATTGAATAGAAGATAAAGAACATAACTCCTATCGTAAATCAGGCTCTGGGGTTCTCTGTCAAGTTAACTCAGCAAAATTTGCACATTTTGAACCACAATTGATGCGTATAGTAGAGAATTCTTATTCAAATTTAAAAGATGGGGCATATTAAAGACACTTTTTACCAAAGAACAGGTTGGACAAGGTATCAGCGACTCGGACCTCACGTAGCAATGGGCACAGTGGGAATATTTGTAGTTTAATGCTAAGGTAGAGGCAAACGGGTCTTCCATTCCCAGAGTTTCACCTAGAAATAAAAAATTATCACTAATTTGTATAATGGTTCGAATTTCAAGTTACAAGAATATATAACAACTAAAGGTTTCGTTAAGAACCTGGCTTTATCTCTTTCGTAGCAACAATATGGCGGCCGAATTGAGGACTATATTTAACTTTCACTTTATTACTAGTATAAGGTAATGTTGTTGGCTCTGGATAGTTTTCTGGAGGCAGAGGAAACCTGTGTTCGTAGTTTACGTCCGTTAAATTATTGTCAAATTCAAAGTTCGCAGGAACAGATGGAGGCTTTCCTCGAGCTGGATTCAAAGAAATAGCCAGTTGTTCAACCGCAGACTGGAAATATAAATAATAGAGAATAATATTCGAGGGTATACCTTGAATAAATATAGCTAAGTGATTGTTTGGCTAGGCTTTCTTCAAAAACTTTCTATAAATTCTGGTGATACAAGAAACGCACGAGTCTATTTATGATATTGACTTTGAAATAGAAAGCACTTATTATTCACATATTTAATAGTTGAAGGGACTTAATGTTTTTAAAATATGTGTCTTCACTTAACGGCATTTTAAACTCAACTTTAAAGTCTTTACACAAAAACGAAAAAATAAATTTTTGTTAATTTTACTAACGTGCAAAGAATATTTCATTTACGACATCTTCATTGGTTTTAGACATTTCATTTTAAAATTGGTCGAACAGTGAGACTTATACACTTTTTGCAAAAAAATATGTGGTAGTTCTTTTGGAAGCATTAGATTTAGAAGTTGATTTTATGCGACCACTTAGCTAGGTGGAATGAACTATGAGTACATCCAATCATCCATAATCTTACTGATAGCCCAGGAAAATAAGTCCGAAAAAAGAGAATGAAGAAAAAATTTGTACAAAAAGTTTTATACCTGGAAGGTGTTGGCGGTGGTCAAAGAGTATACAGTTAAAATCCTCCACCCTCACCCACAGTGCGTCCCTGCAGGGAATTCAAATGTGTTGACATTTTATGTTTTTATGCTATTTCAAAATGTTGGGATTTGGGAAAATGTTTGCATTCCCTATAAATTCTGAAAAAGTTAATATATCCTAGATGCAACAAATTAATCCTCGAAAAGTGACTAAAAATTATTACTACACTTATCACCAAATAAATAGACTTACGCCATTTTTGCAAAACACCTTAACTTGGAAGTCTATTTTTTCAACGAAGGCTTACAGATTGTACCATGTTTTTCTATAGGTAGAACTCGATATTTGCTATTAGATAGTAGAAAAACTTATTTTTGCAAAAAAATTAGACTTGTCTATATTTTATCAATATTTCCCCTTTCCATTAGAAATGCTAAAAAAAAAAGGTCTCACTATATTCAAATTTGAGATTATTTTAAATGCTGTACTGCAGTTACCCTTATCGACCATAAAACTGAAATAATTACCAAAAAAGATGATATCTTTTGGTCAGGTGCTCGTAATTTAATGAGACAGTTCCTCTTTCGGTCTTCGAGTTTGGATTTGAGTGTCTCCGGATAGCTGCCTTTGA
This sequence comes from Parthenolecanium corni, assembly GCA_038050395.1. Classification (NCBI taxonomy): domain Eukaryota; kingdom Metazoa; phylum Arthropoda; class Insecta; order Hemiptera; family Coccidae; genus Parthenolecanium; species Parthenolecanium corni. The sequence continues at coordinate 1,894,032 of JBBCAQ010000007.1, read as the reverse complement.
GGGCACGATTAATATCGATCAGAGCAGCTGTGTACCCTTCCAGCCTGTACAGAGCTGCAGATCGGTTGGCGTAGGCTGAAGCCAGCTCAGCACTTCCTGGCAAAGCTGCAGCTGCACTTTTGGTGTAATATTTCACAGCCTCCACGTCTCGCTTTTTGCAAAATGCTTGGTCACCCAGTTTTCTGAATTCGATCGCTTTGGTAACCGATTTTGTAGTCACAGGTTTCACATCAGGCAGGCATTTTTTCTTCTTGAGAATATTGTAAAAATACAAAAATCGATAGTCCAGCGATAGTTTCCTGAATTTTTCTTCAGCCATGACATACTCTTCGTAGTCTTTCCAAAATGTGGCAAAAATATAATCGAGAAGAGTTGTCGCCTCCATAGTGCAGTCGACAGAATTCACAATAATGAAAATAGCTAACTTCAAGCACGAATAAATTTTTTTTCTCAAAAAATACAACTAATCATCATCATAGAAAACTGAAAATCTTTACAAATTAACCACTAAAACGTCCACCGAGCGTTTGCTTCTCTCGCACTGAAATCTGTCAAACGAATATAAACTGAAGTTGAATGACAGATTGTTGAAACCTGCTCGAAGTTGAGAATAAGATTTCTTTCAATCAAGTCAGATTAGGCACACAGACGAGCCTATCTTATCAGTTCTTACTCTGTCCAGCTGATTCTTGCTGTTATAGAAATTTCATCCATTTCGTGAGTGGAATTCTTAGGGGATTTTTAAACATAATTTTCACGAACCGAAATTAGTTTTTTAATTTTGGGTAGAAATATTAGCAGAACATTTCCTATTTATGACGAAGTCTGAGAAATCATATCTTAGTAGCCCGGGAAAATTAGTGTTAAAAAAAAAAAATTGGTACAAAAGAATTTATGACAAATGTATTGGGCATAGTCCAGGAATTATGTATACACTCTCGGCTCCTACCACCAGTGCTCCTACCACCAGTGCTCCTCCCTGACTGGCTCATAAGTGTTGTAAGTTAACTTTTCTCAGCTATAACTCGAAAAATTCTTTCTTTTTTTTCGAACTTTCACGACTAATTTTCCTGAGCTATCAGGGAAGAGGGAGTCAATTCATTTTCTTACATGTTTATGTGTAGGTAGGTACAGTATTTTTGACGACTTCAATAGTCCCAGAAGTACGAATTTAAATCGAGAATTTTCTTTGATTGAGGCAGGGACGTAACCAGTGGTAGGTTGGGGTCAGGTGGATACTTCTTTTAAAAAAAATTTCCACTTTTATTATTCAGAGATGCTCTGATCCCCTTCACTCACACATGAGGCACCTCTGAATATTCGAGATCCCCCCCACCAAGACCAAAAAATACAATTTTCTTAATATTAAGGGTCAATTTATTATTAAATTTTCTGAAAAATTCAAAATAATATACCTAATACAAAATATAGTGAAAGTAGTAAATTAAAATGTACCAATTTTTTTCAATCCTTTTCCACCACCCAGATCGTCATTGACGAATCACTCGTCAATAGTAGTGTCGAGGCATCCCTGATATTACTTTTCAAGTGCATCAAAGAATCTCGAAGATATTGAATTTGGACTCTGAATGATATTTTCATCAAAAAACACATTATCGTCTACCCTTCATTTACTGGAAAGATTATAAAGATGATTAATTGAATTACAAAAAAAATTTTTTCTCAAAATTCCTTCTAATTTATTTCATTGATAATTTTTCATTAGCAAAATCATGGCTGTTCTCTTCTTATGCATGTAGTCAGCATCAATACATTCATATATTATGGCAATAGTGCCTCTACAACTTCATTTCATTATAAAGTGTACTTTTGTGAAACAATTTTAGTGATGCGGAGTTACATTTGGAGGCGGAAGTAGTATCAATTATTGAAGAGCAAAAACTTAGATGCTACCCCATCCGCGGTTGGAGGAGAACTGACTGACTGATTGACTAACTGAACTGAACATGAATCTAGTTGAGGAACGAGATGAGTCGAACTGAGTGCCAGTCACCGAGTGGCACAAGTAAACACTATTGTTCTCGAGAAACGATGATGATGATGATGATGATGATGATGATGAAGATAAAGAATGAGAAGTGTGAAAGAAAGAAAACAACAAGATTTAACTGAATCTAAATTTTCTATTTTCCTTATGGCAGTGTTGCCAGCTGGAGAACTAACTTATTCTGCTATCCAGCAAAATCATGTTGGAAATAATTAATTTCTAACAAAAGTTAAATTTTCAAAAAACAGACTTTGAAATTCTTTCATGTACATAGCCATTATCTTTCTCTTATTCTTCTTAACCACGATCCTTAGTTTCTTTTAATCATGATTAGAATATTAGAAATTAAATTGAAAATTTTTTTAACCGATGACGCAAAAATACTCTTCATATTTTGATAAAAATATTGTAAAAATTCCATTTTATTCACGAGTGCATATTTCAATAATAATCGTAGATAAATTCTATCTCCAGTACCTGTTATTCGATGAGAATTTAAAATTTCAATAATGTGTGTAAATTCTTTTTTTTTTTAATCTGTACTGTCGTTTGTTTTTATAGAAAATAAGAAATTTTGAAAATTTGTCGAATCTTTTTTGATTCTTCACATATCTGACTTAAGAATTCTTTTTTGGCTCGAATAACCTCGAATATTGCAAAACTACTGAAAATTCGACTTTTTTTTTTCCTGCGATGATCTAAGAACCTCAAGAAATTGGAACAAATCACAAATTTGAGAGTTGAGACTTATATTGTGTCTCTCACAAGTCAAATTATTCGTACAAATTTCCTTATTGATGAGGAATGATTGAAATTTTCATACACCTGGCAACACTGGTGTCCAGTCTTAACAATAAGAAACCTAGAACAAGTTTTAGGGTAACACATGTTAAAAACTAGTTTTCTATTCTCCCTTTTCACTTGCTACATTTTTGAATTTAATAATATAGAGTGTTGAGGTGGGCTCGGAATTAAAGATTTATTAAAACCCTTCTTACTCTAAATGGATACAAAATTACACAGTGAATACTGCGAATACAATCATATTTATTAAACATAAAAATATTATTCGTTTATTTGAAAGCAAAATAACAACTCTCAGAATTTCATCACTTTTTGGAATTCACACTAGTCTGTTTGAAAATACGCTGCCGGAACTGGCTAGATAATACTGAAAATTTCTGAAGCAATAAATTATAGAGAAATGTTTACAAGAGCCAACATTGGGAATTTCATTGTTGAAAATTTTTAGCTATCAACAAAATTCAAACGTTATTTGTTGTCTGACAGTTGTGACATTTTTCAATGAACACTCGAGTGGATAAAGAGTGGCTTCGAACGTTAATTATTTACCATTCAAACAAAATCAAGCGATGATATGGCAAGCATGAAGCACTGGCATTCATGTCTGTAAACTCTGAATTCTCAGCTAAACCATTTTCAGCCAAATTTATAAAATATATTTTCAACATGAGTTGGCAAAGTAATGAAAGGCACTCGAGGTGCTTTCAATGAGAATGACTGAAAAATTTCAACTCAAACTTTTGTAGGGACGAGTACCTACTTCGGTAGATAGACAATACTCACATTGCTATGTGACAGACAGTCGACGTGAAAGTAAAAACAAATACTTTGAAGAAATTTTTAAAACTTATTCAAATATTAAGTACAAAGGATTATTCTCAATGATCATGGTCTCGAGCTCATCAAAATTTCAATTGTTCACCTTATAGAATTTGATGGATGAAACAAATCAGTCTGCATAATAACTCCCGGAGATATAAGCACCAATTTATCGAATTTTCAAGTAAAATACAAAATTTAGATTTTATAAACGAAATTCTGTTTCATATTTAAGTAAAGCTAGCTATAGTACATATAGAATGTAAGTATTTTCATGAATATGGACAAAAATGAATGAAACTCGAATGAATCAGTAATGCTTTTTCTTATAGAATATTTGGTCAGTAAATAATGTAATCCAAAAATAAATCAGTTTTGAAAAAATACAATAAGAATAAGATAAAAATGTGTCCTTCCTCTACGGATATAAATTGAGGGGCTTAAGAAGCCAAGGCACGTAAGCGATATTTTCAACAAAATGAAAAAAAAAAAAACATAAATAGAAATTTTGTTTTAATAAGAACCCGTTTTTATGCAGCAATTATTTAAATTTTTTTCATGTCACTTACACCTCTTGACTTCTGACTGTAAGCACCTCAAATTATTAATACCCCTATGACAAGTTATTTTCTATGAGTGCGAGCTCTGTAGGAAGCGTCATATCTAACAGACATATACTTTAATCACGTTAATAGAACTTATTGTGGAAATCTGATGTAAGATCCGATTTTTATAAATAGACTTTTCATTAATTCGTCAAAAATTCGAAGTTTGGATTAGAATTTGAAGGGTGTAGTTCCAAATATTCCAAACTCAGCATTATGAGAGAAAACGCAAGTAGACTATAAAATGAAATAATATTTGAATAGAGGCAATATAAAGCCACTGAAGAGCTTCATTCTTTAAAAAAAAGAGATGATTAAAATTTTTGGAATTTACTATTCAAGGAAAAAAATGCACTTTATGCGCTCAATTATGCACCGATAGATTTGAAATTATCTCGAAACTGATCTCAAAGGATATCCCCAGAACTTTCGTTTGAAAAAATTTTGAATTTTGATTCCGTTTATGAATTATATCATACTGAAAACTGTCAATTCTCACAGCTCCTAAATTTTACTCAAAACAAAATTGGAAAATTTTGCAAAACGAAACAATAAAGAGTAAATTTTCATCCACAGTAGGTATTTATCATGACGTGAACCGATGATTTATTAATAGCTCATTTTAACGTTTCTATATATTCGTGAAAAATAAAGATGATAGCAAAATTTTGACGTAAGTGTTTGTCACTCATCCACAATTTTCTTCAGTCACGTGGAAAAAATTGTTCAAGTTAAGACTTTTCGTAGTTTGCTTGTTTTCAAAAGTCTTGTGCAAATTATTTTACAAAGTAATGTGAAACTAGTAAAAAATTGAGTCTGAATATTTTCAATAAAATTATTTTGTTCATTTAATAGATTATAGAATAATCGGTTGCCGCATGATAACCTGTTCATATCCATCAAAAATTTCGGCTGACCATGAGAAGTGACCTGAATAAAACGAAGTTAAAAAAATATTTTGATGCTCGTTATCGGTTTAAAATTGAAGGGTGATATAAGTAAGCCATGTGATGCTCAGAATTATTCATTAGAAAAACAAATTCTGTGGCAAGATCCACGTACCTACGGGATGGTCACCATAAATTCATAAGTTTCAAAATGATCACCATGATGAAATGTAAAGTTGGGTACCTGATCACATTCACATTATTTACACTGGATCTTGCTCTCTGTCAAACTACTTCGACTGGTAAGTGAAATGGAAATTTTTTTTTCCTCTAATCATATAGAATTTTGCTAGACGAATTTTTTTGACCATTTGGGACATCTAGATTAATTTTTCAAGAATTTGTGAATTTGGGACATCTAGTCGAATTTTCAAAGAATTTGGGATATCTAGACGACTTTTTTGAGAATTTGGGACATCTAGACTAATTTTTCAAGAATTTGGGACATCTGGTAAAATTTTTTGGAAATCTAGGACATCTGGACGAATTTTTTGAGTTCCTTTTTTCACGACACATCGCATTTATTTGTATTTCAAAAACCCTACAAAACTGAAAGATTTTTAAGATTCTGTTGTCACATCTTTGGCCTCAAGTCCTTCAACGCATAGAGAATCTACAATTGATTTGAGCCAGTCAGTACACCAATTTGGCGCCCAAAAAGAAAAGACTGCAAAAACTTTTTGTATATTCTGTAGTCTGCTTAGCCGTCGACAGACTTGAATTATGTATAGGTCCTCTACTTCAATCACTAGAAAAGAAGAGAAATATTTGACAGTATTTTCATTGCCAATACAAATATTGTCTGATTATGAAGACACTCGAAAATTTCATTGCGTCAATTATTTTCTCCCAATTACGAATGTTTGGCAAACACAGCTACTACCTAGCACACACATCGCAAGTGAAGTAGTGAGGGCAAAAACAAAATTTCATCACTTTTCATTTTTTTTTTCCACGTAGATTGAAAAAAATGCAGATGACTTATGACATGAATCTCCTTACTATCCGTATAATATAATGTATAACTACACAGTTGTATTTTAGCCATCAAAATTACTACCGAGAAGGTATTTGTTTCCATCAGTATCACTTAGCCCTCTTTTGCAATGGCTCACCAAACTCGAGTGTTTGTATGTTTTAACTTACAAAACTTTTTTTTCATTTTAAACAATAGCTTTCAATTTTTTTTTTATTCTACCATTGCGACTGTGTAAGAAAAAAATACTCCTCAAAAGTCAAATAAATCAGATGGATTGAAATGGTAACAGATTTTTACACGAATAATTATAAAAAATATAATATAAGTACATCAGTAAGTCTAGAACATGCTTGTAAATATTTTCAAAGTTATGAGGAAATGAAGAAAGTCAAACTAGAATACACTCAGTTTCAAAGCTTTTTCGTATAAGGGGGGGGGGGGTTAAATTCCGGGGAGGCGGTATTAATTTCTAACAAAAATCTTCATGTAAATAAAAGCTTTAATTTGAATGTAATAAAAAAAAATCCATTAAAATTAACTGTAAATCAATTAGAAAAAGAAATACCAAGTAAAAATAAAGTTGCGAAAATAAAGCTTTAAATTTCAAAGGGTAAAAACTATGACTGAAAAATGTTTCGAGCTACCTCCACCTGAAAATTATAGTCTTGCAAGGCTGGTACCATATTTCAACGGGCAAATAATGTTTAAACAAATGTCAAGAACTAATTTCCTTCAATTTTATTTAGTAATGACCTCTATTTTTCAAAATTAAATTATAGTTTAGTGATGAAAATTTGCCGATTTCAACTTTTCAAGACACTTTTTACCTAAGTATTTAGTGATATATTGTAGATACATTGTATTACAAATATATTTTTCACAGAATGGCCATATGATTCAAAAATAACATTTCCATACACCACTTTTGCTCCAATCAATGTCAACACCTCGGCAGCTTCATGTCTGGTTGCACCACCTCTGGAATTTACCAATGCATTTTTCGATTTTGCTACAATTGTGAACACAGGGAAGGCAAGTAAGTCATTCAACGAGTAAACTTTCATTTTCGCAAAAAGCTGCAACTGTGAGTAAACGAGTAAATTGGTCTCGGGTTTTATTCTTCAATACCATTTTTAACCGAAAATAATTTTTTTCTCAGTCGATGCCTTCATAACTCGCGGAAACACATCCAGCAGTATAACAGGAGGACCATTATTTAACAAAAAATATCGATTTTACAAAGTCAGAATCTACTGGAATAATAAAAAAAGACGATGTAGAACAACTGTTGATGGTCTTGGGTAAATTTACTGATTAGACTACTCATTTTTTATCTGACATTTTGAATATGAACTCAACTAGATTGTGTACTATTTCAGAGGACCATTAGAAGCGACGCTAATTTATTATAAAGCAGAATATGGATCTTTTGAAAAAGCTTTGTTCCATCGAGATGGTTTGGCTGTTTGCTCCACAAGGATATCTTTAGTAAATAACTCCGCTTTCGTTTTTTCTCTCTCTCCATTTAATCGACTAATCGGTATCCTGGTTGACTGAATATCGCCTCACCAGGACACCAGTAGATATACTGACCCTTTGGTTGGTGAATCTACACAAATCTTGTAGATTCACTCTACACAAATCTTGTAGATTCACTTTTCCCATCCCCACTGCAAGTACTTCATCATTCATCAATTTAAATTATCTGTACCGACTTGCAGCAACCAAGACCCAACATTTTCTTTGGTCCAGTACAAAAAGTGCTGAGCAAACTACAAAGGCCTGGAAGCTGCAGCTTTATTTTCAGCTCTATTTTTTACTCATGGTTCAATGTAATCAAACAATCCCAATATTATTACACCTATCCGGGAGCTTATGTTGACATTCAAACGGGAAGAATATACTCGTCAACTATAGAACTGGTTTTTGAACCGGTCGTGGCATACCTCTCAAATGAGCAGGTGAGCTTACAATATTGTAAAAAAAAAGAAGAGTAAGGGTTAGTTTATAATCAATTAAAAAAATATCAAGTCTAATCGTATGGACAAATATTTAATTTTAATTTAAAAAAAAAAACAGTAGTGTAAATTTGTAAAATTTTCATTCAAAAAACGGATAAAAAATTGAAAATTATTTTGTCTTGACAATTCTTCCCAGTACCAAAATTTAAAATAAAAAAAAAAAACCTTAATTTGGAAATCCCAAGTTTTTAATTATTTTTATTTATTTTTACATTTTTCAGTTTACTGCTTTTCAAAATTTGAGAAACATTTTTGGTGCACCACTGGAAAATGTGTCTCCCATATTTCCAGCTGGAAACCGTCCGATACGGAAAGGCACGGGAAATCATATTCTTAAATTCAGATTTATTTGACGACACTACATACAAACATGAGAAGACGTCTTTGATTTTTGAGAAATAATATCATCAATGATTAAATGCATTCATCGATAAGACAGGATGAGCTAGTCGTTTGGATTGATACGAAATTAAACGTAACTGCATGACTTCTATGACCTTTTATTGTAACCATTATCAAGTCCATCCCCCTGCAAACTTACTCCACCTGAACACATAACGAAAAAATTCCATTGCTTTTAAAAATTGAGAAATTGTTTGAAATCAATGCACATCTCTGTATACAGAAGCTGTTACGCTATTTTTACGACTTTCAAATGAAAAGCTGCCAAATATCTACTATCTGATCATCACTGACAGAATTCAAAAAAATTGATAAAAAAATAATGTAAGGTTATCGTTTTCAAACTCTTCGTAAGTCCGGTGGAAGCATTAATGGTTGCGCACTATGTTTCAGAAAATATTTGATGGTAATAATTTTGTTCAGAAGAGCCGGAAAGTAATCTGATCACCTTCACTCACTGACGAGTCCCTTCTGAATAATTCAAAATCCTCCCCATCAACTCCAAAAAAATTTGACTAATTTTAATTTGGACTTATGTCCTTCCACCCCCTCCCTCTTCGAAAAAATTGCCACTGACGAGTCACTTGTCCAAAACATAGTCTCAGAGCCCTCTGGAAGGGCCAGATAATCATCTGTTGAATGTAAAATATCTAAAACTGTGTTTCTATCAAGTATTGAGCTTTGTACATCTTGTAAACTTAAGTATAAAATCTATTTCATTTTTGTACAATCAATAAAATACGTTTTGAATATTGAATTGTTTCATTTATGGGTCAAAGAAATTATCTACGAACCTTTTTGTATCTTTCAGAGTTTAGCAACAGCTTAGTGTTTGTCATCAGCTAACAGCTATTGTAGCTAAATTCGGTTTTTTGCTAGCAGAATTAAGCACTACTACAGGTTTTCCAGCTAATTCGTCAATAAAACCGAGTGTTTTCTATGCAGTGATAATAACTGGTACTGGCTGGCTACCAGGTGAAGACGATTTTTCTTCCACTCGCATTTGGATTCTGTTTTGAAAATTCGTAAAAATTGTATTTCTCAATATTATTAAAAAGGAAAGATGTCACATCAAGGCTTGAAATATCTTCGGAGAATAAAAAAAATCAATTTCCGGTTTCAAACTAAAATTTGCAATTTTTACTTTTTTAAAATAAGTAAAATTACATAATTTTGTCTGCGAGGAGAATATTAATCGCTTTATCTACGAACAGTTATCCGTGTTCTTCATTTTTTCATGCTCGGAATTAGCTCTTCTACAGGCCATTTTAAAGGAAAATTTTATATTTTACAAGCTAAATTCCTAATCAGTTTTTCACAAATTTGGAAATTTTAGCCTCGAAAGTACTTCATGTCCTTAGTCCTTACTTCGATTTTGTAGACACCTTTTTTTTTTTACCAGTTTTCAAAGCTGCAAAAACATTTTAATCTTATTAAAAATGAAGAAGACAATCTGCAAAATGAATTCTCACTCAGAGAAAATCTATAATTAATTAAAATTATCATTTCAATAATTATGACAAAACTCGAGAAAAGTAAAGTCCATTCAAAACAGCATTAGACTGAAAACTATCGAAGTCAATTTGGCTGCTTTGTAAAATTTTCACATTTAGAGTCAGCTAACTTTGGACTTGGACCGCGGTGATATATAAGTAGGTACTTATTTAAATACAGAAAGAAGCTTCGGGTCTCAATGTATGAAAGCTTTCCCTTTTTTAAAAGCAAGTACGGCTATTGAAATTTATAAATTTTAAGCTCGATTCAGACAACTCATTTGTTCCGAACGGTAATTATTATTTTTTCACCTGCCTAAAAACGTCAAAAGAGCTTAATCGGAGTTGAAATCAAAAATCGTCTCACGTCATACCACCTCGGTATTGGAAAAATAAAATTCCAAATGCTTTTTTTTATCAACATGTCACAATTAGCCGGCGTGCCATAAGCAAAATGAAACAAATCACACGATGTCACTTCGACTTCGACAAGACCAAGTAGACGTTAAGCAAAGGTACATTATGATGAGCACATAATTTTTTTCTATTGGAACAAATTCACAAGTTCTAATCTAAAACTGACACAATTTTTCAGCCTTCAGAGAACGACGATGAAATATAGCAGTACCATTTTCGGAGTCATTTTGTTTGCCGAATTGTGTTGCTCTCAGTTGTATTCCAGTATGGAAGATATTCCTTATTATTGTGCTCTGTTGAACATAAAGTGATTCTGTTTATAGTGATTACTACTTACAGACAAATGCTGGCCTCTTAATAAGAATGTAGCTACCAGCAGAGCGACTCCCATAAATGTCAGTACTTTTTCAACAACGCCAATCAAAGTGACACCATTATTGCAGAAGAGATTTTGCAATGAACGAGGCCTTCTTGTTAACACTGGAAAAGGAGGTAAGTGAACTGATTTATGTGAATTTGTGAAAACCCTTCGAAGAATAATTGAATAAATAAAAAATAAATTCTAAATGAATGAAATAGACAAACAGATAAATAAATAACGAAATATAAATAAATGAATAAATAAGTTAATAAATAAAATATAAATATGAAAAATAGAAAATAAATAATTAAAGGAATAAATAAATTAATATCAATTATTTGGTGACCCTTCTATAAAATACAAATAGAAAAAAATATCCTCGATAAAGTTCATTTTCAATTTTTGATATTTCACACAAAAAAAAGCTTTTGGAACATCTGACAAAATCCTCTGCACATGTTTCCAAAATAAAATGATTTGATTTTTCTTTGAGATTAATAGATTAATTATATAAATCGGACAAATCTCAGCAACAATTTCAAATAAAATGTGAATTTGAAGTTAATAAGCTTGAGAAACCAAAAACAAGCATCTAAATACGTAAGGCTTATTTTTTTTCCTTCAAGAAATGAAGAAAAAAACCTTGCAGTATCTTCAGTCTTATAAAAATGTAATTAAAGCAGGTATACCTAATAAAATTCATACTTTTCTTCTAGTTGAAGTGAGGAGTACTCTAACATCTCAAGGGTTTCTCAAAGGAGGAGTTTTTTATAATGAGACATACATATACCAAAGTACCAGATTTTTTTGGTCGAATAACAACACAAAGATAGTTGAGCATGCTATTAACGGAGTTGGGTAAATTTTCAAAACATTATTACGAACTTGTTAGACAAATAATTAAGTTAAAATTTCAACTAAAATGAAAAATTCTAGCGCAGTCTGCTGCACAAGAAAAGCAGGTTTTCGATTTGCCGCAAAGTGGTCTGAAGAATCTTAAATACCTGCCACAAGAGCTTCAGGTGGACAAAACTTAATCAAAAAATTTCGAAGATGGGGTCCCCCAGATATATAGCTAGTTACAGGGGGACAAACTGAATTTTAAAAATTCGAACATGGGGGCCGCCCAGATATATAGCTAGCTACAGGTGGACAAAACTAAAATTAAAAAAATTCGAATATGGGGCCCCATAGATATTTAGCTAGCTACAGGTGGACAAAACTAAAATAAAACAAAATTCGAACATGGGGTTCCCCAGATATATAGCTAGTTACAGGAAGACAAAACTAAATTTAAAACTAAAAATTGAACATGGGGCCCCCTAGATATTTCGCTAGCTACAGGAAGACAAAACTCAAGGGAAAACCTGCTAAAAAAAAAAAAAAAAAAAACATTTCTGTACTTTCTTTATGGATACTTGCTTATTAGACTAGACTGTACTTGAAAATTTGTATTACAGAACCACACTAGCGGTTGAGAACTACTATTACAACAAAAAATACAATAATTTCAACAATTCTCTCAACCATTACGATGGTTTAGCCATTGTTTCAATCCTTATTTGTGTGGTACGTGTCACAATCATCAGTAATTGAGTCTTAAAGAGATACGAAACGTGGTATCTAATGTACACTAAAATTTTTTTTCAATTCAAGGGTTCAACTCCAAATCCAGCCTTCAATAATTTTCAACGTCATATAGAATCAGTGGCAAGACCCGAGTCCCAACTAAATATCGATATTGGATCTTCTTTCATCTGGAATGATTATTTACCGACACCAGGGAATTATTTTGCATACCCCGGATCATACACAGCTGCTGATAACAGCAGAATTTACAACTGTGCAACTGTCATCGTTCAACCTCTTTCCACGGCATCGCCATTCATTTCTCGACAACAGGTACTAGCAGTAAGGGCCCATTTACACTATGACAGTAGCACACCCGTAAATTTTCTGAGGCAGGGGCAGTCTTTTACAAATCACAGAAAGACCGAAGTCCCATAAAATGAGTCTTTTTTCAATGACATTTAAGACTCAGATCGAGCCCCTTTCGCCCCCCTAGGGTGTGCCACTGATGATGGTATTATCGCGATGTATTTTTTTACTTCTCTCACAAACCAGCGTTCTCATGATAGCTGTGGCAGAGCAATCATAAACGGGCCCTATAGTCCATAAGTTACGAATGTAAAACACACAGTTATAATATGCAATTTTTTATGCAGTTTGCCTGCAGTTTTGGTCTACTGAAGAATTCGGCAGGAAAGCCACTAACTTATGTAGCAAGCAGATATCCAGTGGCTAGTCGTCCTATAGCTAGTGCAACCGGTTATCAAAAGATTAATTTACTTTTGAATGGAATGAGCTAATGATTCAGATACCCACGACGGAATATAGACAAGTACTTGACAAAACAGAACCGTGGAAGCAGTGAAACTAAACTTATGCCATCGCTAAGAACATTTAGATGAGAATTTATTTTTTCACTTTTCCAAAAATTGTATCACCGACATCTAAAGATAATTATTATCTTCAAAAAATAATAAAGGATGATGACTAATAAATAGATTTCAGATTTATTTTTACGCAGCAAAATAAAAATTATTGAAAATCATTTTTTTTTTGCTCAACGAGTTTGAGGGGACTGGAATTAGGTACTGAAAAAATTAGTCAGTTCTTTCACTTCATTAATTTTTTCATTTATTTACCCTCTCAGGCCTTCTTTTAGACTTTGAAGCAAATTAATGAAAAATTGAAAATTTAATTCTGAACAATCGAAAGCACAAAATGAGAATTAAATTCAATCTACGTGACAACTGTTGACAGGCAAAAGTAAAAAAAAGGAGGGGGGTTTATAGATTTGTTTTTCTCAGTATTTTAGTTAGGTAATAGTGCTTTGAAAAGCTGGATTTTCTAATCGTAGCATGAGATAATAATATGTTAACCCTCGTAGATAACTTGGAACTCTAGCACTAATAATTTTTTTCAATTTCATTTTACCAAGATTTTACCTTAATAAATTAACATCATCAACTTTACCACAACTGAAGAACCGAAGTCGGAAAGGAATTAATGAATCAAAAACTTTTAGAAAACGAAAATACATTTTTAATTTTCAAACAAAAACGAAATTAATCACTGAATTTTCGCACATCACGAACCAAACTATACCGAGTAATCAAATACGATTTTACTTTGCTTGATGGCAAATAGATACATCCATGGAAGGCCTTCATCTGCTTTAAATTCAAATCTGATTGGACGAAAATCCAAATCAAACCCTCTGGTCATTCGAACCGAACAGTCACCTATAAAAATAAACACTGATAATAACTTTTAAAAAATTCGCATTTTGAACCATTTTTTTTTCTGACTTACACGAACGAAGTATTGCAGTGAGAGCATTTTTGGATATGCCATTGAAGCAATTGTAATTTGTGCCCCTGAAGAGTCCCAAAAGAAAAAATTGAAGGTAACGAAGGTATATTTTAGGCGAGTCGGTAATCGTTGTGATAAATACTTTACCATCGTCCTGCAAAATTAAACGCTTTAAATAATACGTAAGAAGGGGATAAGTCCACTTCTTTCAACAGTGGAGTTCTTCTATGGTTTAACGATACACTATGCCCTACTTACAGTCAAAATATTATGTCCCAAAATGCAACCATCGCTGAAATAATAAACGATACATCAAAATTAAGACGTACTACATAAGAAGGCTGCGAGACATGAAATAGTTTTTTTTTTTTTCCTCTCTTAGAAAATTTCAAAAAATTATACTAATTGCCTTTTCTGTTGAAACTCGAATTCAGGCGAATGTTTGAAAAGTTATTTCAAATGTATTCAGAAAAACCATGTTTGAGTAATAACAATAGGCTTTAGCTACAAGGCTCTTTACTCGCCTTTTCGCGGATAGAGATTATATAAAACTCAACATTTGCTTGTGGCGAGAATATCAGTGAATAGAGCTGCAGCTAAGAATGCAGCAGACAACTTGATTCGAACTCGCCACCATAAACTCTCAAAGCTAAGCAACTAACCAGGGTCTCAACAAGCCCACATTAACTACATTTGAGAAATATCATTTACTATACGAAAACTGAAATAATGAATTCTGACCAAATGTAAGACAATTATAAATCTTATTTTATCGTTTTTTTTTTTTTTTTTTTTTTTCTAATAAATGTGACGAAATTTGAGAAAAAATATATCTTCGGATGAGAATGATTTTTTTCTCGAACTATCAGAGATGAGTGGTGAGATCAATTTTTTTTTTTTGATTTTCATGACAGTTTTAGGAATATTTCAAAACCTCTCAGTAGCCAATTACATCGGCTACACCTTGTTCCAGATAAGTACAAAGTAAATTATGTTTACAGTGACAAGAAATTTCTGCTTTTCTTGTGCAGGTAGTATTTTATAAATTTCAAGACGATATGAGCAACTTTTGGTTTTAATCAATCTAAGGAATTAAGACACCAAATATCAGGTTGACAATATTTTTCTTCTGAAAATTCCAACTTTTCCAGCGTAAACGGAAAATACAATATTATTTCAAGTCTTTCTATTTTTCAATTTTTCTCATCCTTCTCACTGCATGTTTGGGACATAAAGGAGCTGTAAAGATGCCATTGGCAAGGTTGTACTTTCATTCTTTCAAAATCAAGACGTTTGAATTTCATCCAAGCACAATAATTTTTAGTTTTCAATGTACTGTTTTATCTTAGATACGGGTATTTACCACTAAAGTTTCATTCATTTCAATAGACATTTCCGTCACCGAGTATAAACATACCTTGCAGAAGGAAGTACAAAGTTTCAGAAATTGTTTCTGCCCCCAAAATGGCATATATTCGAGGACTTCGGAAATCACAATCGCATCAAATTCTTTCTCGTGTAATTTAACAAATTCTTCAACAGTTGTGTGATAATAGCTGTAAAAAGAAAATTCGAGAGCATAATTCTCACATGATCAGCATATCAATAGTTCAGTGAGCACACTTTTGAAGAGTCAACAAACAATACAAGTATCGTTTCTCATGAAATTGTATTTAATTTTCAAGAAAAATAAGAAAATTAATTCTAAATTTCGACGAGAGATCCCAATTATTTTTCTTTTCATGGTCTAAATTCAGATATGTTGTCTTCAAACGAACCCACTATGCCACCAAGAATTTCTTTTATCGAATTATTATTTTTGAAGCCAGTTTTAGGACACTTCAAAACCATATTTTAAATAGGTAGTCATGAAAAAAAATTGAAAAATGAGGGGAAAACACAGTTAAATCGTGTTTTTCTGTACTTCATTGCTGTACTACACATACACAGAATAAATTACCTCAAGTTTTTATCAAACAAAGCTTTGTTTTTCTTCTGGTGCGACTTTGCAACATGAATAAGGTCTGGATTAGGATCAATACCCACGACATCGAAGCCAAGATGCGCCAAAGACTGGAATTTTAAGAGAAATGAGCTGATATCGAATTCTGAAATTGTAAAAACAATTTTATTCTACTGACTTCACTGGTAATTCCACCACCACAGCCAATATCCAACACCTTATATCGTTGAAATTCAGATCTTGGTATCAATTTATCGACATCGAACGAAACGGTGATGAAAAATGAGTTATAGATTTGAGGAACTCTGCGAAATTTGAACAAAACATGAGAAAAGTTCGTTGAAAACGAAGAACGGATTTACTTATTCTTACAATAAACGATTTAGTTGATGAAATTTTTGGGTTTTTCCAGAAGGATTCCAGTAATCATCAACCACTCGCTTATATTTTCGTATTATTCTGGGATCGAAACTAATGTCAGCTACATTTGATTTGTATGCTCTGAGAATATGATGTGGTTGGAACACGGAAATCCTGGACAAATAAAGACGTACTGTTTATCTGACGAAAGTTAAGAGCACTTCAACGATGAAGAGACTTACTTGGACAGTTTTAGCACCATCATTAGACGAAAGTTATGAGCCTTACTTGAGCAGATTTAGCACCATAATGTAAGCAAATATCAACAGTTGACAGCTACAAGGCATTCACATAAGATTGCTGCAAGGGATTCACGTGATTTATTTCTATCTGTAAAATCAACACAAACTGACGATGATGAAACGATTCGGGTACAAATAATATAATATGAAGAAAAAAACTTACCAACAGATTAACAAATCTCAAATTTCAAGTACTTCTAAATATCATTTTCAAAGAATACTTCGACGTAACCATTTAATAAATTATTAAATACATTCAAGAGGAAATGAATCTTTTTTAAAATTCAAAGAAACAAGATAATTCTTTTACAAAAATCAAAAATGAGAAAAAATGATAACGGCTGATAAGAAAATAAAAATATGTTTCGTGACACTGAAATTGAATATTCAAATATTTTTATGCAGTTTTACAGAATCAAAAGATACGGATATTTTGTATCATCTTTTTCTCCATCATTAAAAAAATATAATTGATTATTTTAATTATTTTATTCTAGTTTTTTTTCTGGAATAGATATGTGCTATTTTTTTCTCTTTCGCACAAAATAAATAAAATCTTGGTTTCTACGAGTGTCGAGTATCTTATCCGTATACTCGTACTGCAATAAATTGGTACAGAGGCACAGACGAACGTTTTCGCATGGATAGTGCCGTAAATACGAAAATGATACTACAAGCGTTACGTCCAGTTCAATTTCTCGTATTTTCGTACCAATGGAAGATTCGTGGAAAAATATTTTTAGAAATCGTGGAAAATGTATGTAGATTCCAAAAAAAAAAAGCTGGAAATATGAAGTATCCCAACCCAATCGAAAAAAAAAATTATTTGCCACTATTCAGAACTACATACAAAAAAATGAATTAAATACATTGTGGAATTCTTGAGAGACGTAATTATAAGTAGAAAATTATTCTTACTCAAAAATAAAAAAAAAGTCAAGTATTTTATTGGCATAAAATGTATACATTATGAACTAAACACGCATTAATTAATAACTCACGATTTCTTTTGATCATTATCGGATTCGGAATTATGTTTTTGGCCATATTCTTTTTCATTATGATAAAAATGCTTTGTACCTTTTTTCTCGTTGTAGCCTTTCTCTTCTTTTTTGTTTTCCTTCTTGGATTTTTTACCTTTTTTCTTCTTCTTTTTTCCTTTTTTACTTTTCTGTAATTAAATAAAAGTAAACTCATCGAGTTAAATGCGGAGACAAAGAGTGAATCTAATTCGAATTCAATAAATAGAATAATATCTCGTCACCTTTTTCCATTTATGCTTCTTGCTTCCTTTTTTACTATCTTGGGCAGATTTCTTTTTCTCACTGTAAACGATGAATTCTCCATTTTCGTGATGGTCGTTCCAAAATTCGTGGACATTATCTTCTTTGTCCAGTTTGAATTTGTTTTTAAACCCCTAAAAAGTATATGGAGGAACGAAATAATCGTGGATTAATGTTCCTGGGTTAAGTAGATAAGATATAAAATTAGAAAGCTTTAACAATGTGTATTATTCGATGTTTGTCTCAGCTATTCGATTTTTATTTCAAAATAACTTTGTAAAACAAATTTGACCATGTAAGACTGAGATGAAAGGTGGAACAACGTCATAAAAAAAAAAATTACTCCAGTTTTTCAAGCAAAATCATATGAAAAAGCAAAACTGTAGGTAAATCATTCAGTATATTTGGAGAATAAGAAATGACTATTTTTACTGTGGACCTATCAGTGTCTCCCCCTCCTCCTGCTTCCACCTTTCCTGAGACTACGTTTCACCTACTTAAACAAGAAAGTAATATTCGCAGAACATTTTGAATCCTATTAGTGGCCAATTATATTACTCATACATTGTCCCACAAGAATAAAGTAAAATTAATGTATATTCTTTAGGTATAAGATGACAACTTTCATTGATATTTCTCACTCGGAGGAGACGTAGAGTTTAAAATTTTCTCTGAAAAATTCCAACTTTTTTGGAATAATAATTAAACAGAAAAAGTAAATATGTATTTCAAAACCCAAATTTTGAAGGCCTTTCTTTCAAAATCAGGTTTTTTTGTTTTTCAACTAGAAAAATTTCTATCACATATACTTTTTGAGTTGAGAACCTTATTAGACCATCGGATTAGTCGCATTCAATACTGTGTCACATAAATAAGAAAGAAAAAATGAATTTTTACTACTTTCACTGGAAGATAAGATTTCTCAAATTTCATCGCATATTACGAATATTGAGAATTCAAATAACTCTAAAACTACTTTAATAAGTACATACTTCTTAGGGTAAACATACTTACTTTTGAATAGGAATAGTTCTTCTTCTTCTTACTCAACCCATGACTACCTTTCTTTGATTTGCCGCCATGTTTTTCAAAGGCGCCTTCCTTTTTCGAGAACGATTTGTGTCCTCCTTTTTTCTTCCGTTTTTTACCACTTCCTGACTCTTTATAGGCTTTTTCTCCTTTTTTGGAGCTTTTCTTTTCTTTAAATTTTTGCCCAGACGATCCCTTCGATTCTTTTTCACCAAGTTCCCCTGCATTCTTATCGTACTTGCTGGTTTTGAAACGATGATTTGATTCTAAATCAAACGTACCACACCAATATAAAATAATTTCACTGGAGAATCTTTACAAAAAGTGCTCCAAGTAGTAAAAACAGTTTCAATTTTTTGAAACCATCACAACCGTTCAAAGCGTTGCATAAAACCTACTGGTCATTTGGGTAAACGCATTGCGTGCATCAAATAATTAGCCATTTTTTAAATGAAAACAAATTTATTAAGAATCAACGTTTGTAACAAGAAAAACAACATTAACAACTAAAAGCCAAAAATTCTGCAGACAATCTGTTTAACCGAAATCACCAGTAAAGCTTTCCTAGATACTGATCCACAGCCCTTCGAGCGTGCAGCGAGTGAGCCATTTAAGCGGAGGTGCCATTTTTCGAAGAACTAAATGTCTGTAGCTAACCCTCAGCATCCGAGTCGTTTTCGTACACCTGGTACTGGTGTGCTACGACGCCATTTTGCACCATCCAAGCGGGTATTTCCTTTTTGGAGTACTTCAAATTTCCAGTCACAGCCGAGTCAGAAAAATTTTGAGTATCCAAACTGGTTGTAAGACGTACAGAGCTACGTTCGGAGGTTGTAGCTGCAGGAGCTCGCACAGTTTGGGTAGAAATTTTCGTTTCATTTGGCACGTAACTCGGATTTGGCTCACAAGGCTGCGCTGTACTCGATTGGACGGTTACTTGTTGCGTATTTGACGAGGCCGCTTGAGGAGACACAGGTCGGTAGACAAGACCGTAGGTCATTTTAGCCGAAAATGAATAGTTCGTGTTGTAGATAAACACAATACATATCTGAAAGTAGAAAATAAAAACACAGGTGACAGTTGGAAAAACAAAATATTCACATTTTCACACCCAGTGGCTGATATCTTATGGATTTTCTGCTAAGCTGCAGAGGAGTTACCAGTTGTGTCTTTATGAACGCGAACCAAATTTTTCTGGAGTCAATTGAGCAGAAAGATTGTTTCAATTTCTCGACTTTCACTTTTTCTACATTTCACTTATTTCAAGTACATTATTTCTATACCTCTGCATTAATTCTTGATGCCTCCAAGAATAAATACGTTACGAGATGAAAATGTTTTGCTTGTTTTTCTGCAAATTATATAAAACTGAAAGATGAACCTTATGGTCCAAAAAGCATATTTTCTATTTAAAAAGCCGAATATAATGGAAGTTTTTGAAATTCGAAAACAAAGAAAATGATTTTTACAAAAAAAGCTACAAAATTTGAGAAATAAAATTTGCTTATTCTGTATACTCGTATTCCATAAAAGTTGCCATGTTCTAAAACAAAATACGAATTCAGTAACTTCATCTAATGAACTGATGGTCGTTCAATCCTCCACGTCTTTTCAAATTTCTCAAAATGTTATATCTGACCTCCAAAAAAAATAATGCAGAAATTTGTCATTTTGAAAATAATTTGCATTCTACTTCATTTAATTAAAACAAGTTGTAAGCTACACAATGTCATTGACAACTGAGAAGTTCGGAAATGTTCCTTGGACGACATTATTCAACTAATTTCTATAAAAATTTAAAAAATAATATTGACCTCACAAATTATTTTGGGTCATTAGAAGAAAATATTTTTTACTAGAAAGTACAAGTGCATGATAATATTATTTTCTCAAATTTTGTTACAATTATTTTTCACAGCACCTGCCTTTGAAATATTTTTATAAATTGGTTAAATACAACAATTTTGTCTAAAATCACTCATAAAATTAAACAACACTCCTCTTCCCCTCCTCCGGTCACCAAAAAAAACTGAGGTTTCAGTGCAGCGCCGTAAATACGAAGGTTATACTACAAGCTTAACAAAAACTATTAATGGACATCGTACTACTTTACACCTAAATTACGTAGCCCTTTCACCAAGAAGATCATAAAATAGCTGGTAAGGTAAAATTTTTGACAAAGAAACTATATGTACACGTGTTCTACTATTGAAGAAAATTATAAATCGATAATGTTAATTTCCACAACTTGGAAAACAAACAACTTGCTGCGACCATAAAAATTAATGAACATTTAACATTTTTTTAAACCTTCAGAGCAATAAGAATGTACCTATAATTTCCTTGTATAAATTTTGCATTATTTATGAGAAAATTCGTGATATTAACAGGATGTAACGCTTGCATGTATTCTTTTCGTATTTACGACGCCACCCAGCAAAAACTGATATTGAAAATTTCAAATCGTTCGAATTTGAGCATTAATACGAAGAAATATGGATATTTTATGCAAAGAACTTCTGGAGATTATCTTCATAAATCATCTTCATGCAATGGTTCACAAAATGTTTCATTAAATCATTCCAAGCATTTTGAACCATTCTGTCGAACATTTGAAAATAGAAATGTCAACTCGAGGTAACAAATAGATAATTTTTCAATTTTAAAAAGCTTTTTTTTTTTTTCAAATGTGAATACGATTATCTGGATTTTTTTAGCAGAGTACCTATTTTCGTACCAAATGGACATCCTCTTATTCTATTTTCAGCTTTTTATGTATTGTTTTCCCAAAGTTATGCAATTTTTTGTGTTTTCGTAAATTTTGAAAATTACTGTCGTTGGCTGGTTGTCGCATTCACAATTTAGAGTAACTTGATATTTTTCTAGATTTCTAGAATCACATGGAAATAGAATACGTGGGTTATGCACTAAAAGGCATGACTACAGTAAGCAGGTTTCCACAGTGAAAATCTGCTTTTAAAAAAAATGTTTAATGAGACAAAATAAAAGCACAAGTATTTCAATAAAAATGACACCAATCAGTTTCACTATACGTATCAAGCACACTTTTGCTCTTCTTCATTCCGCTTTTTCACGTAGCTACCTCACCTCCACACCACACCCTTAATGGTAAATCACGTCCGAATCAATCGACAACAGCTTACACTCGTATTCCTACCAATATTTTCCCAATTTTTTTTGTTCTTCTTTCCTCGTCTTTGGCCTACAATGGGCGCCCATAATTCGAGGAAGTTGAAAACAGGTAAATAATAAAAACACTGTATTAAAAGTGGATTACTTACAGCAAAAAGGAGCCAGAAAATAGCGGACGTAACGACCATGTTACGTATCGTATAAAATGTGAAACGTAATAACGAACATAGTGTACAATCGAACCAAATCAACAACTGTAACAAGACGTTCAATAAAAACCGAATAAACTATGTATTTCGTTTGTATATAAAAATAAATTGAAAAAAAAAAAAAAAGACAAAAAAATATTACGTCATTAAATCTACGAATGTTTTATTGTAAATTCTAAGGCTATGCAAATGTGCACTTAACAAATATCACGACACACAACCCCTCCTCAATTTAATCACCCAATTACACCAATTGGGCTAGACTTTGAGACACCTGTAGTATATCTGCCTGCTAAGTATTATGTTTTTAAGTGACATTGTGTGGTACACACGAATCTACCTCCCGCCAATAATGATCCATATCATTCACATCGACGAATGCAGATCAGTCAGCTGAAGAATTACCACATTAACCTACATTTTCCAGCGCGGTTTACAGAATTTTTCGAACAGGCAAAAACGTTGAAAAAAGTGAATCGCCAGTTATGTAATTTCGGTATACATGTACTGATATACAATTTATTCGGTCTCTTCGAAAAGTATCATCGAACATAATTTAATCACTGGCAGTGTGTTAGCCATAACGTACTATTGGAATAGGTAAAATTATGTATTTTTATTCAATTTTGCGATAGCCTTTTGGCGATGCAGTAATAATATAGTAAATTATAGGTGTAATTTACGAGAAGAAGAATCTCGTTTCGCAGAAGACAGTGCATTAAGCAGACTGGATTCAAATTTATGAATCTAGTTTATGACGACCTACATACGCTGATTTTAGACTGTGATAGTATTTGTTTCCTCGTCAATGATCTATTGCATGCAATGCACTTCCATTTGTCCCAAGTGCTAAAACTAGTCTTTCATGTACCTAAGTCTGGTCTTACGTGTAGTTCCCAGAAATTTCAAACTCATTATTTGTGAGCAATTAAAGCACGAATCAGGAAGATTAAATAATATTTATAACGAAATAAAGGCAATATGAAGCTACTTTAGGGCTAATTTTAACTTCTTATTACGTTTATGAGATTTATCACGCCTCAAAATGTCAATTCTTACAGTCTCATAAATTTCATTTGAACCAAAATTTCAAAATTCCGTCACAGAAATCTTATGAGAATATGTTTCCGAAAATTTCAAATCCATTAGGGCATAATCGAGTGATAAAAGTGCATATATTCCAGCAAATGCATGTTTTCAACCGACAGAAACTACATCCTTACGCATCTGTGTTTTCAGAATAAGGGGTTAATTTTAAAAAAATTATGAAATTAAATATTCGAAGATACTTAACAGTAAATCGATTGGAAAATCTCATATGAGGGAGGGATTTAATAAAAATAATGAAGAATATCCAGATCTTAAATAAAGCGTCGAATATTATTCAAGCTTTTTCAAATATCCGAGTATTATATAACTTCGACAATGTAGTTAAAATACAACCATTTAAATGTAATAGAAAACTAAAACCTGAATTTCTTATTCGTTTCAACTAGTGATGGTGATTTGAAACCTTTCACCTATAACTATGCTCATTTTCACTAAAGGGATTAATATCACATAGCCAATAAGCAATAAAAACTGTACAGTCATTTTATTATGACATCCAGTTTATTGCTACATTTTCAATAAACAGAAGCTATGTAATTTAGTACTTGAATAATTGCAACAAAAAAAAAAGATGTCACATTTTTTGGCATTTAAAAAAAAAAAAAAAAAATTAAAACCAATATTATCAATAATGTCAAAAATACAGGGTACCTATTTGCATTTTCGTATGCAAACGCTGGACCTATTCCTTTTGGAAAAAAGACTGTATATCTACGTGTAAGTGAGTCTAATAATAGAAGGAATGAGACTAGACATTTTCTAACTCCATAATTGCTTGTGTAGTTTATACCTAACGGGACATATAATGCATTCGTTGCAGTTTACTGATATGTACATCAGCACTCTGAAAGCCTGCTTGTTTCTTACCTCCGATTTTTTTCTCCTCAATATTTTGCATAATTCACCATACAACACAAACATAGAAATTTAGTTTCTTCAGTCTTCTTTATATCTTTACATCTGGTAAAGGTATACCTTACCTAGCTCACTAATTTTTTTATGCTTCAAAAGAAGCGTCGAAGTGAGGAGGATAAACTGTATATTGCATGTGGTCGGCGTTCCACATCATTTATCAAATCATCGATAGGTACAAAAATAAAAAAAAAAAAATCTTAGAAGATTATTTCGTAAATGAAAGACGAACGCTAATCGTCCGAAACTGTTGAAAACCCATTCATTTGGCTAGATATTTCGTAACAGTGGTTCTTGTATTGGTCAATACGATCATAAGCGACACCAAAAATATTTTTCCATACAATTGGAAAATGATTCGAATGTAATTTCAGATTCATTTTTGGAATAAATAATTCGAATATAACCCATTCCTAAAACTATTAGAAAAATATAGAATTATTACAAATACCTAGGTGGAGTAGTCTAAAAAAATTAAAAACATGGGAATTAAATAGCGAGTCCAAATATAGCGAGAGCTCCATGTATGAATTTTGAGAATTTTCATACTAATAATTATGTTGATGATTATGTATGAAGTGTTTGACTGATCAAAATATTGAGATTCAATATCAACTTCCTCCAGAGGTATTAACTCTACTTTCGTTTTTTTTTTTTTCGGAATATACTGCAACAAACGATACCGATTTTCACAAAATTTAGGTTATAGATAAACCACTACAGGGGCTATCTACGGTACGATTTTTAAAGAAAAAATGTTAATTTTTGCTCAAGTTTTTGGCCATTGAAATTTTCAACCCCTTGAAACTGGTCTTAGCAGTATTGAGCACCGTATTTTCAATACCCCTCGAAGAGGCGTTATTCAGTCTTTATTCCCATCGATATAATAAAATAAGCAATTAAAACCCGAGCACTAGCTCAGATGGGCATTTTAAAAGTAAAAAACATATTTTTTTTAAACCGTTTTCAACCTCTGAGTACAGCCCAAGAAGAATGGCAGAATAGCCTCCACGCCAAATTTTTTCAAAGAGTATTGTAGAGGATAATTTACGATTATGAAGTTGAAATGGGACCTCAATATTTGGGTCAGCAAAGTACATCACCCATATACTTACATATACCCAATGGTATAGAAATTTTCAAAACTCTAGCTAAGGCCAAATACTCCCTTTTAACCAGCTATAGCCTACCCGTTTTTGCACAAGTTAATTTCGATGGAAATGTTTTATTTTACGAGTAGAAAGTACTGACATAATATTTTTTCAAACACCACACCCTGTACGAGTAGAAAATTAAGAATTTTATTAATCACATCGAATACTGCTACTTTGGATAACAAACAAAACAAGAAAGTACTTGACTAACAATTTGTGGTTATGGATGGGTACTGCAGATTATGGGTATAGGAGGAACCTACGATGGCATAATGTGATGAATATAAAGGAAAGTACCAACGTCATAAAGAGTAAATGCATCATTTTCTAATCTCAATATCCAAAATAACATCTCTCGTATGATCATTCACAGTCAGGTTTTCTTCTCCTTTTTCCCATTTTCTTCCATCACTGCACTGTCTAATAGATTTTTTTTTTTTTTTCCATTCGAATGCACTGCCAAACATTTTCCACCGCTCTTTACAGATTCGTTCCGCCCAAAAGGATAACAATAGATCTTTTTAATTCCATTAGTTCAGTTTATATCGAGTATTTACGACGATTGATGGATTTCTTAATTCTGCCCTTGCAACGTTATCGAATTTTTCGTACATGAGCATATGCGATGTGAAAAACTGTCCCAAAGTGAACCATTTTTCTCATCCATTTACTTTTCCATGCATCATGTGGATTAATTAGTGCGATTTACTGTACCTATTTGTGATTTTAACTTGTCTTTCATTTTGGTGATACAGATGAAATGACGAAGCACTTACGGAAATACTTCCAGGTAATGGTCCTTTTTGAACAGTTTTGGTGAGGAATCACATTTTTCAAGTTTCTAATTCTTTTAGATTTATTATGTAGACTTCATGGCTTTAATTAGATACAAATTTAAAATACTGGCAGGCTGAAATTCAAAAAATAACCGCAGAATCACTAATTCCTAAATTTAAGTAAACCCACCTCAATTTTCAGTAAAGCTAAAATTCCTCAAAAAATCAGTCGCTCAATTCAAGTAGGAATGCCAGAGTTGCAAACTGAGAGTCTTGAACCACCTATAATATAAAGCACCTGAATAAAATAAGCGTTGGAAGTCTATTTTTTGAAAAACTGACATCACTTAAATGCAAACCATCAATAGGTGATAAGTCCAGAGTACCGGAGCATTTAAATTAAAATTTTTCCGGAGACCATTTCAAATATAATTATTCAAGTTTCAGTCAACAACTATACGTACATCTACGTATTTAATATAATTTATTCGTTCTATTTGTAAATTAAGTGCGTGCAACTTGAACTTTTAAGGTTACCAACAGCAGAATTCAAAACTGAGTTCTGAAACTGTCTTCCCATCAAAAATAACGCACAAATCGGGTATTCCCAGACAAATAGAAGATGAACAATAGGTGGAATAAAATAAGCAAACGAAAACTGATAACTCAGAACCTAGGACTTACTCCTCGAGTGAGTTCTAAAAGTACAGAACTTGACCAGAACTCAAGTTCTCGAGTCTGTGTTCTGGTGCCTAGTGGAAAAACCTAAGACTAACTGAAAAAAATATTTTTTTTTGTTTTTGAAATTAAACAGAAATTTTAAGAAATTTTTTGAAAAGGGTCGAAAATGCAAAACTTTTTTTGCAAATAGAACGAATTTATTACCAACTTTATGATGTCCAACAGGTTTACAAACAATTATAATAATGATGGATATTATATAATGGTAAAAATTGATTCTCCCTGTCGATTTAACAATTAATTTGAAAATTCATAGACAAAGATGACACGACAAAAATTAAAATTTTATGATCGATAATATTTCTACCAACTTGGGTAATTTTTTTCTTTTTTCAATCTTTCGAATAATACCCAAATGGAGAAAGATAGTTTTCCGTAAAAATCTACGTAGATGATAAAACACGAAACTCTCTTTTCTAAGTTTGCCCTGACTGTTACTATTTTGACATTACTTTGGTGGTTTATAAACCATTATACACTAGCTCACATTTCGTAGGCTGCACTGTAATTAAAACCACGTAATATCTAAAAATTTGAGTCAACCTACTATTTTCAATCTTGAATGAGTAATCTCACTTTGCTAGTACCACCCTTCCTTATGCTTATATTTCAACAGTATTTTTGGGACTCTACACATACTGAATACCCTCGCATGTATTGAACTGATTGGTGTATTTACATTTTTCCAAAATAGATAAGTTACATTCAACATGTTATTATCATGCGTATTACATTAACTTTGCGTGATTCTATAGTCAAATTACTTACCCATACTAGCAAAAACTTATTGTAAACCAAATAACAGTAGTAGAAAACCTTTATAAAATATTTTGCAGTAAGTCAGAAAGGTGCTCATTTCAGATTGAGAATTCCCCTTAGTGCACTTCTTTTTATATATACCCTAAATATCTGCAGACTTATGAAATTTATGGAAGAACGACAGACTTAATTTTTCTAATAAATGAAATAAGGCAGAGAGCTACTATTTAAGAAAAAAGTTCACGATTTCAAAACAGAGAAAACTCTCTCGTAAGTTTCCTGTTTTATGCCCCGAGAGTTTTTTTCTGACACGTGTGTGTGAACAAAGCATACTACGAGTAAATACAAATACATTTTATAATACTTGCGTTATTTCAATTGAATTGAATAACTGCAGAATTTCCAGTTAATTTTCTCCACTGCTCTAGTCTAATTAGATAATAGAGGTTAGAAAAAACAGTCAAAACGTTCAGCCGATCAATAATGCATCTACTATTAATTTTGAGTCTGTTAAATGTTTGATGTGCACTCACAGTAAAATCTACAATTAATATGGTTTAAGGCACACCTTTTCAGTTTGCAGACTCCATTCCAATTTTCCATCTATTATATTTCAGGTGGTATGGGCATATTTCATTTTAGACGCAGCCACTATTGCTACAAGTCTCAAATTAATCGACCTACCACGTCAAGATGCTGGCTATCAGGTCCAAGAAGAGTCAACAGATAATCATCCAGTTTATCAGACACTCAATTTCACCATGCCAATCGATCAAGCTGTACTTCCCTCCAAATTGGGCCTCTTTGTATCCCAACCAGGTCCGAATATACCTCTGGAACAACCAGCTCCTGAATCACGATACGGACTTGTATTCTCTCGCTCCCCACTGACTAAAAAACGGAGAGGAGTCCCTGTCCATCCAGATAGTCTCTCACTTTTTACCAAAGTTGATAAAAGTCGCCCAAAAGATATATTTGAAAAATACCGTCAAAACGAATACCAAAATCCAGTGCCTTTAGGTTCAGATCGTTATTTAACGCCACAATTTGTTAAATTTAAAAATGAAATTGAGAAGGAAGCTGAAAAAACACACGTACGAGGTATGAAGATGAGCAAAGATGCGATGCATGCACCTACCGTTGTATATGAAAGTCCTGTCTACAAGAAATACAAGAAGAAGAAAAACTATTTTGATAGTAGCCCCATAACTTCGGGAGATGAGTCATTCAGAAAGCCGTACTATGAAGAACCAGAAACTTATGACAAACCAACTTCATACCAAAGATACTCATCCACACCTAGCGAACCGTATCTTCCACCAAACTTTGAGTCTTCAGATGTTACATTCCCTCCTTATTCTGCATACCCTGAATCTGAACCATATCATATTCCAAGATCTGAATCAGAAGCCAGAAATCCACCATACAGCTTTCCTCGTAGTTTCGACTTTCCATCTTCATACCACACTTCTGATGACGCAACTTCATTTCCATTCCCCAAATCCAAAAAATTCCCATTGAAAGATGAAGAGGAGCCAGAAAATGACTATGCACCAGAGGATTATCCACCTCTGCCCAAAAGATTCCATAAATTTACTGATGTTGAAGACTATAATCGAGCAGAGGATGATGAGGTGATTCAGAGAAAGCCACAGCGAAGAAAGAACCGCTTTGGAAGACCTTATGGTGAGCCTTCAGAGGTACCCATATCTGTTTCTAGAAACAACGAGGAGGATGAGGAATTTGATACCAATTTTGAAATTCCATCTCCTGATCCATTTACAACTGATGAAGAAAAAGAGTCTGAAGAAGAGGAGGAGGTTCCACCAATTCCCAAAGGTCGGCTAAGACTTCCCAGTCGTCAGCAATCAAAACGTGTGCCTCCTGCCCATCGTAAACGGTGTGTGAAAAAACGCAAGGAAATGTCAATGGATGACTTGGATGATGAGCCTGGTCGTCAGATGACGTGCCTAGTGTGCGAAAATCTTGATCTTGGAGGCACATACGAGACTTGCAGCTATGAATCTGATCCCAAGAAGAACAGCTACTACCAGGGAAATGCAGCTTCTTATCGAAAAGGCACCTCATCTAAGTCACCTCACAAATACAGATATAAACGTGATATAGTTATCAGTTTGGTTAATGCCACTGCTATGGCCAAAACAAATGCCACTGATGCAAATGTAGCTGAAACAAGAGTGACTCATCGTACCAAAGGTCAGTCAGATGATACCGAGGATGAAGATAGCGCAGGTTCTTATAGTGCAGATCCAGCTGATTTTGGTCCCGAAAATTTTACCTATGATGAGGACGAATATCATGAAGATTTACAAGATGATGACGAAAATGATGACCTTGAAGAATATAAACCACAGCCTCCAGCTTATGCTAATGAGCACTCATGTAAAGAGATAATTCGAGGAGATGCTACCTGCATGGTATGTGAAAATCCTGAAACTAATGGAAAGTATGAACAATGTTCATATGCCAATGATCCTGATGATGGTTATGAATATGCTCAGAGCTCTAGTTATGGCAGAGGCAGCAATAAATCTCCCAAAGATCGATTTAGGAGAAGTAAATTGTCAAATTACACTTCTGATTTAGCCAGTGCTACAGATTCCAATACTAACAGCTCTAAAACAGCTGATTCTAGCAATAGTACTGGTTCCAGTTCAGCCCAACTCACTGATACTGAAGGCAACGCCACAGACTCCAAAGGACCAGAAGATCTGCTAAAAGATTTAAGGGAAATTGAGCAACGTAAAATTGAAAAAGTGAATGAAATATTCAAAACACTCGTGCGTACTAAAAAAGAGCAACCAAACTCGAGGTTCTTGGCAGATATTGAAGATGCCTCTTATGAAAAGCAGTTTTTAAACATGTTTCCAGAGCTGAGCAGCAGGGGAACAGAAGCTGATGAATCTATGCTCAAAGAGCTGGCCACAAAGCCAATTTTTGGCAAAGATGATGCGATTCCAGGCTTTAAGACCAAATCAAAGCTCAACAGTCACTTCAAAGGATTTCCCAAAAAAAGCCGCTTCTTGGATGACGATGATGCTGGTGACAGTGAACTGTCAAAAATGATGCGAGAATTTAAGACAAAGGATCGGTCAAAATGCGCCAAAAAGATGAAAAATAAGATGACATGCTATGTTTGTAATGACAAAGATGGTATGAAACGTGAAGAGTGTATGTATGTGGTAGAAGATGAGCCCAAAAAGGCAACAGTACATGAGAAGAGAGACCTAGAAGATGTAGATGGTGCTAGCTCCAAAACATCCAAACGCGAAATTCCAGCAGCCTCCCACAAAAAGTACAAATTTGTACCTCCAGGCGAGATGCATCCAGCCTCTCAAACTGTGGTCCATCAAACCATAGAGGCTCGCAAATATGGCTCTCCAGTGACAGTCCCAAGCACCTACTCAAATGTGCAGATTCGCACAGAGAAGACATACTCTCGGCGAGGGGTACCTAGTAGCTATGGATTAACTTCAGAACACCATCGCAAACGAAATCGAAGGATGCCCAACAGTCAGCTGGAACCTGTGACTAATGGTTCCAGCCAAAGAAAGCGTTTTAAAAGAGGAAGAGCACATAGACGAGCAGATGAGGAGGAGCAGGGTGAAGATCCCGAGGAAACTGGCGAACATAAAGCTATACAAGTGGTGCCAGAAGCAGATCCCAGCAGTCCGGATGGTGCGTTCAGTGATGACACAGAAGTTGTCTATGATGCTGAGCTCAAAACCAGTCTACCCAAATTCATGGTTGAAAAAAGTGAACATGAAAGTATTGTGGATGAATTTTTGAGCAAGGTTTGAAAGGTCTGGGGCTACACAGTCACCCAAAAATGAAGAAGCAGGTTGTAGAAGGTCTTCAAATGCAGTTGTGATAGTAAGATCAAATGTTGAATACTAGCTATATATCTTAAGAATCATCTGTTATTGTACAGTCTCTATACAGTATTTATTCAATATTTTCACTCATTTTGAGTTATGTGATTTGAAATTTCATTCATGATCAAATGGCGAGGAGACATACTGAGAAAAAATTATGACGGGTACACTTTCCATTTGATAGTGGAATCAACAGAATCAAAAATTAAGCTAGAATTTATTTACCAATGTGCAGGGCAAGTTTTATCAGCTAGTTGATTTTGTTTTATTATATGTATCTGAGTAAGTTCGATTTGAAGCAGTATATTTTTGTCAAGTATTGGAGGAATGTCAAAATTTTTTCTTAGCGTTTTTTGAATTAAGAATTGCTTCTGAAATAGGAAAAATTCTTTTTTCACTTTTATAACCTAATGTCAGAAAATTATAAGTACATCCACAATAAAAGAAAATTTTCTCAAGTATGATGGGAGAACTTCTTATTCCATTTACTACCTACTCATTTCTCAACTTTTTAGAAAGAGCAATGCTTCTTAGAATATTAGATTCATTATTCAACACTACAACGTGCTACATAATGATTGGGCTACATTTGTTTTTTTAATCACACAAGAAAGAATATACTGAGATGGATTGTTTTGAATCGACAACCTAATTTAGAAAACCACTATTGCTCAGTAAAGTCCTTGAAATTTGGGTTTTACATATCTGAGAATACGCCAGGCAAAATATGTAGTCAGCATTCAAGTGAAATTATACATGATATGTGACCTTGAAGAATGAAGTTCAATTTAAAATCAACCGCATATTTGTATCTTTTTTCTAATGCATGTAATTAAAAGAAAAAATGTAGCTGGTCATTTTGACACACACTGTATTTAAAGAAATACAGAAAAAACCTGACAGTATGATCTTTCAGATGTCACAATTTGAAAAATTTGACCACCCTCGCCCATCACTCAAGCTTCATAAAATCTGACAACTCAAAAATCTTTTCATCTTTTCTCCAAGATCATGAATCCACCTATTTCCTTCTCGCATTTTATTCTTTCGACGAGAAAATCATAGAACTTTTTTTCACCATCGCCATATAGCAATTAAAAAAATTTCAAGAACCATCTACTGGATAATCTTCAAGCAAAACGTTGATTACGTCTCCAATGTATACTTATGTAATGGCCATCATCTACATTTTTACACGTTAAATTTGTCAAATAAGTTTTATTAGTGTGTAAATTTTGTTATTTTTTCTTCTTTATTTTAATATTATACATATGTAAATGCTACAATAATATAAATAGGAGGGATATACAGTATTACGGTATTTCATACAGATTTGTACGATTAACCTGTAGATTTCTCCACGTACATAGTCTTTATAAAATTTCGTTATTCCATTGCGTTTGTTTGTTAAACCGTGAAATTGGTTAGAATTCTATTTGAAAAGAGAATGAATTGTGTAAAATGTAAAGAAGAAATAAAAATAATGAGAAAAATTGCTAGTCATTCGTGTGTCGATGATTTTTGGAACAAAGTGTTCGACTATACATCGTCGACCCATATCAGATTCATTAAGGATACGTTAACCTGTCTTGACTTTGGTTAATATTATTTTGGGACAATGCAAATTAAAAAATTCCAATAAAATTAGCAGTGACCATTAAGAAAATAACTCCTACTGTTACGACATTTAGCAGATTTAAATATAATTTTCCGTATCTTTTGACCGTTACCGATAATCTTGCATGCAAAAAGTATTTATAGGTTATTTCTTTTATTTCTTAGTATGGTCGTAGGCCCATAATAATCCAATTTCATGGCGAACGTTTATTTTGTACTGAGAATATAATTATTTAAGACAAACAAAAAATTGTTATAATGGTACTGATAGTTATAATAATGAATATTGATTCGTAAATTATAAACCTAACCTATTAGAGAAGAATTTTAATTGTTCGAAGCACGGTATATGTTAACTGTCTTTACTTTGTAAGCGTATAAATGAATACATTTTTTTATCAACTTGTTACCTTCGAGCTCTGTATTTATTCAAGTACATAGATATTATCTTCTAGCGAGTAGCGAAAATCGAATTTCAAGAGGTATTAATTCGACATACCTATTAAATTGTTAGAAATAACTTAATAACCCAACCCAATTATCAGTCGACTGACATATTTTTAAAAATTGACTTTTTGTGGACTATCGCTGTAAATATGAAAACTCACATCCTCGCGCAAGAAAAAGTGATTCCTATGAGCTTTCAAATCTTTCTTATTTGAAAATTATAGCAAAAACTAGCCATGTTTAAGCACAAATTTTTGTAATAATAATGCGATATTATTAATGAGAAATCATTGTTGGTGATTTAAAAATTAATTTTACCAATTTTAACGTTCATAGTCGAATAAAATAATTCCTACTTGAAGGGCTTCCATGTTTAATGGGATGAGATCCCAAAATTAAATTATTTATAAAAACAAAAAACACTTTCATTCCTCATTAGTCATTACAAGGACCGTAATAAAACAGAATAACTGCCATTGGAAATACGAGTATTCTAATTTATCGAACTAACTATAAGTACAAGTAATGGTATGATCCAAAAAAAAAAAAAGAGGTTTGGGGTAAAAAACAGAATTTACAAGGAGTGGAAAAATCAAAAGCGTGAGTTCGAGATAAATGGGTTTTGAGCTTAGCAACAAATTGTACCTACTTTTGCATATTCTGAATATTATTTTACAACTCATTACTCTTCCTGATTCGAATTTTCTGCGTACAAAATTGTATTCAACGTCTCTTCTCCAATTTAAAACTACAATATTTTGATCAGTTTTGAAAATGAAGAGTTACAATTTACAGCATCATCGGAACTGGCTCAATATTTTTTTTACTAAAATCGCCAAAAACCAAATTATGACCTTTTCAAATCATAAGATCAATTTTATGAGACCTTTATAAATCCAGTTCGTGGTAAAATTGGAACAAAGTTTTTCAAAGATGGACATTTGATCCAGCTAATTATGTAGCGGGTGACTATGAAGAATTGGTGCTGCAGTATGTCAATGTGTCTTACATGACCATGACACACTCTTATAGCGATTTTTCAAAATTATATGAATAAAGTTAGAATATTGACCGCCATAACGAAAAAAAAAAATTATGCAATAGGTAGCACCTATTAGATAATTTAATAACAATTTTTCTTAAATTAGCCTAATTAAATGTACAGTGAAGTCAAAAACTGTCGACATTTCCTCTTTCTCAATTTCTGTCATTTTGTGATCACACGAAATGTTAAAACCAAATCCGAGTAAGTGATTTTTAAACATGACAAATGAGGTGTATCATGGAACCCAAGCCGGATGACCAGCTAAAACTGACTACATCGGATCGAATAAAATTATTTGGTAAGTTTATTTAAATTTCTTAAGATTTATCAGACTTATTTCACAATTAACTGTTTTTTTTTGGTGTTTTTTTTTTTTTTTTCAGTTATATTTAGAGAGTCTTGACAGGAAATACAATCATGAACTTGACCGTTAGAGCGTAAAATGAACGAGTTTTTTTTATCTGCTTTTTATTTGATTTTTTCACAATTTCGTCGACTACCGTACCTATCCACTGCAATTCGACGATAGAAAGTGAATTTAATATTAATACGTAGGTTGAGAAAATTAAATAAGGGGAAAAAAATAGAAAAAGTAAAAAATAATGAAACGTTCTTGCTGAAATCTCGTGGGCCGTGGAAAAACATAGTCTTACAAGAGGAATAAAAAAAAATGTACGGTGAAATTGGATTTTATTTGCACATCGAGAATCGAACAAGCCAAATCTTTTTCATAGTGTTGGAACGTCTGTTGAAGAATGTTGTAAGATACATCATCGACCCTGTCTCATATTTGGCTACCAGCTCTTTCATCATCATATTTACTTTCAGTTTCCCCTTTTTTTCTCTTTTTTTTTTTTTTTTTAGCCAATTATATGAAACGCACCTACACGTCTTCCTTTGATGCATCGATGAATACGTGACTGAAAAAAACGAATCAATTTTTACATTTTATGCTCGAAAGAAAATATTTGAGGAAGGGAGTGAGGGGTGCTTTTGATTTTCACACACGCGTTAGTCTTTCACACCCTCGTAAAAATGTCATTTTAAAGCAATACTTGTTTAAGGAGCTTTTAGTTCTTCAAGTATAGGTAGTTTATTAAATCCACGCACAGCCAAACCCCAATAACTTGAAACTGAAGGTAAATGAAAAATTTTTTCACGTTATAAAAGCCGCTGACTAATAAAAGTTCGAGCGGATCTTGGTAAAAATTGAAATAAGATCAATTTTTTTTTGGAGGGGGGGGGGATAATGTACTTACTTATTTTCAAAACCACACACTAATTGCTCAAATAAATATGAAGTCCATAAAATTAATTTACTGAGTATGAACTCATCTTTACCTTTTGAGAATGAGTATAGACTAAACTTGTAATAAATTAGAGGGAAAAAAAACTTATAACTAATAAAGTGAGATAATAAGCGATAAACAGCTAAGCGATTTCTTAAACCTTCTAATAATTCAGTTATTTCGTCTACCTACTCGTCAGAATAGTCAGTTTTACTCACCACATACTATTTTATAACAGATAAAGCTTCTCCATTGAAATCTATTGATCGGCGATTACAAATTAATCGTACAATTCCTTTTCATCTCTTTTTTACTGATTGCCAAAGACTATTGCTAACAGTGGCTGTATTTTTAGGAAGGACAAAAAAATCAGACAAGAAAAAATTCCATTCAGCCAATACTTGAGCGTCAAAATCTACTTAAAATGTGACCATGAAAAGGTTAGCCAACACTCATTGGTCTTAAAAAACATTCAACTGCCTGGAGTTTCAACTGCATAATCTGATTTTGGATTCGAATCAAAAGACGAAGGAAATGACGAATGTCAATTTCTGCGATCGGTTCATTACCACCAATTGTGTATATGATTAGTGGATGTACAAGTAAATCGATTTGAAAAGAGGCCAAGTATTCTGATTAACGAGTTCAACACTTGTCCATGTCCAGTATACTTGAGGCACACTTGTGAATACTATACTTGGTGCTTCGGGGGGTACGAGTTAATTCAAGTGGGCTTTACGCGTGCCAACCAGAAACCCTGAAAGTGAATTTCTTAAGAGAGGCAGCAGGGAAAAAAAAACAACAACAACAACAACAACACTAACTTAATGAGAGGGAAGAGGTAAGTAGAATGGACTCGTCTCAAGCAAAGCCAGTTTTGCAAAAATGGATCGAAATCAATTTGGACGGCGAATATGTAAACTGTTTTCGACCGTAACGCCAGGCAAACAGTAATCTACACGACTTCGTATTTTGAAAACGCAAATCTGCCAACCGGTGGGAACAGGTTTCGAAAATATGTGAACACTTTTACCGAATACATTTTGTGCGCTTTTCAAAAAGTATGTTCGATTTCAGGTGCACGTGCGTCACTCTCGTGATTGGCATTTCATTTTTTCTCGCAGGTATGTACATTAATTATATTATTTTATCTAAGACACTAATACAATTTAGCCTTTAAATTGTGCACTTACGATAGCTCTGTTTCTTCCAGAGGTTTTTTTTGTAAAATCCATCTCATCGACCAATTACGTCTAAAAGTTATGTTACTTTCAAATGTAAACTTGAAAAAATAGCTAAGTAGTAATTTTCACTAATTCAGGTAGAAATGTAAGGACAATTTAAGATTTACCTATTGTACGCCATGTTCTTAAGACAATATATTTTACTATTTTTGCATCAATTTCTACAATAAATATGGATTCGTCCTTAATTTTTTATTCAAAACAGAAAAATTATCTGCACCGACATACCTCTTAGTGAAGCCATTAAGGGGGCCCATCGTCTTTCTTTTGGCTGGTTTTCGATAAAAAAATCTGCTTTGTATTTTGATTTTACGAGAAATTTTTTTTTTAAAAACCTTACTTTTTGAAGTGTTAACGCATCTTTATTTTCATTAAGAGAGCAAATTCGGAAATTCTAAAATAATTTTAGCGGAAAACCGTACCTATATTTAAATGGAAAAATTTTTGGTGTGATATAAGCGAGGTGTGAGCTAAGGTATGGAGTTATTTTCTTCCAGCCCCCAGAGTAACAAAGTACTATGATGAATATACTCGTACATGAAGGAATTTAAGGAAAAATCTATTAAGGTGAAAAAGATTACTTCATCGAAGGACCCGAAATAAGTTGAAAGGTTTTTTTTTTTTTCTCGAAGAAAATAACTCTAGCTGTAAGTACATACTTTGATGACAATTTTTGAGCCTCTCAACAGCAGATATCATTGTTTACACCCGACCCCAGAACAGTTAAATGTAATGTAAACCATTTTCGAAATAAAACCAAATTTTTTATCCTGCTCGAATCAATTTCCATAAAATCTGGTATGACCGAGGGTAATAATTTTAGTTCATCAGTTTTAAAAATTAAGACCACCAAATATCGATATTGGCGCATTTTTCTATTCTGGAAAATATAAACTTACGTGGAATAAATAGAAAACCGTAAAAACACGAATTTCTAAATTTTGAAGCTTTCTTTCTATTTCTAAAAATCAAGTCAAGACTTCAGAATTCTCTATAAAACTCAATAATTGAAATAAAAGAAAATCTCTTCCACCTTTTGATTCTCTATAATGTAGAAAAAAAAAAAATGTAAAAACAATTAATTCTGATTAACTTCAACTGAGCGGATAATTTCTCAACTTGAATCACATACTCTGAAGACGTTGACACATTAACCAAAACTGAAATGTACTAATCGATTCCTAAATCAGCAAATAAGATGATTTTTGCAATAAGGGTAGCTGAAATAATAATCGAAAAACTAGTTCGAATAATTTTTGCTCCTAATACATACGAGTATGTTTTTCCATTCGACTATTTATCCAAGGCAACCTCGCTAATATTTTCTCAAGTTCTTTTCATTAGTTTAGTATATTATAGACATTACTCGTATTTAGTAGTCGGCTGAATTTTTCAATTCCTCCTTCAAACATTAATCTATAACGACATTATTTTTGACACAGGCCCTATTTTTAGTATTCGCATTTATTTATAACAGAGCTGAATACAGATAGATACAGGTATCCACTTATATCATTTGATGAGAATACATTCCTGTTGTTTCTTTTTCAATGCGACTAAACACGAATGAAACGAGCATAATTTGAAATTATGTTTGATATCCTTTTTACAAATAGATATAGGTACCCACAGAATTGAATTTAGAAGTTCATATTTTTGGCGAGGGAGCTCGATAGGAAGAAAGTGAGATACAAGATAAGACTTAGCATAATATATTCATTCGAAATTACAAATCTGATTTGGGAAGAAACCATACATTCTTAATTCACTTGATTATAACAAAGTCTCTCACGATTGTTCGCTGCAGGTGTAAATGGCATAAAGAAGAAATCTGAAGCGAACGCAGCTCACCCAGATGAAAACAATGCGTCTCATAAATATTTACAAAAACGACAAATAAGTCCACAATTGTCGCCATTTCTACAGCAGGTAATGCAATTCTTCTTATCGTGGGAGAGAGATACACATTATTGCATAAGACTTACTGCTCGTGCTTCGACTTACAAATCGTGTTTTCATTATTGCTTCGCCACTAATTAACGTTCAGTTTTTTCTTTTTTTTCAATTTTAATGAATTCATTTCGCTTGATCGCACCAAACCGTCCTTTTGTCATCCGATGCTGACACGATTTAAAATTCATTTGATTTTAAATCGGATTCGCACAAAAAAAAAAAAAAAAAAAGAAGAAGAAGAAACTAAACAAGAAAAAATATAGAAGTACCCGGCTACCTATGTTGAATTATTTTTCTATTAATTTACCTTTCTCGTTTTACGTTTAATTAGGATTTTCCATCGTCTTTCATTTCTGATCAGCCAAACAGAAACGGTCCAATTAGTCAATTTCCCGGTCAGGTGACTGACGAAGAAGAAAGATTCTTCTTGTCAGGGTAAGTATAATCGATTAAAAATACTATACAGAAAAATAAAAAACGAGAAAAGTTCATTTAAAGTGCATGTCATTGTTACTACTCGTAAAATGCAATTTTCAGAACTACAGTTTACAGTTTAATTTTGAGATAAGAGGTAGGGCTCTCTATATCAACTACGGAGATATTTATTGTATTATTCAAAAAGTAGATGTGACATATACCCATAGTGAGCTATTGAAAAATTTTCTTTAGTTTATCCCATATCAAGTTTCATATATTTCTGAGGACGTTGCCACATTTTTCATTTAATAAAATTAGTTAGTCATTCCCCATCCTCTTGATTAAAAAATCGAGACGAATGCAAAAAATTGTGAAATACAAAAATTATAAGCAAAAACCAACTAGCTTATTGATTTTCAGTTATTTTTGGAACGAAATTCCATTTGGCCAGACGTACAATTTTATAAATCCAGAAATTGTATAAAAATAAGTTACCTAATGCAATAAATGGCGTAACACTTCTACACCTGTACCTATAATTGCAAGTACAGTACTAAACTTCATAAATTCGTTCATAAAAAAAGGATCCGAGTTCCATTTGACTCGACTTCATTTTAGGAAAATTTGAGACAACAACCTAATTTAGTTTTTATACGGCGATACTATCTATTCTCCAAAACGCGACCAAAAAAAAAATTTATCAGCTGTTGAATGAATGAAATTCAAAACTGTGTTTTGTTTTCATTTCTCGATCTTCAAGTTTTAATAATTTTCTTCTGCTATACGAGTAGTTCCAACTTGAATACTTGAAAAATAATTTCACATCGTGTGGGTAATAATTAGATGCTTATCCAGCTCCATGTCGCTGGTTCCCCACCTACTGCAATTTGAAATTTTGACACATGTATTCGTTTGTGCTACGTTTGTGCTGGTTTGTGCTGGAATTTTCATCGTTTGTGCTGCTTTCCCTTCAGAGATATTTGAGAAAAACATTTTCAAGGTCAGTGGGGAACTAGCGACATGCTCTTCCCCACCAAAGAGATATTGGAAATCCGAATGAGCCATTTGTTTGTGCTACGTTTGTGCTGGTTTGTGCTGCCATTTATTTCGTTTGTGCTGCTCCCCTCTCCCCTCCACAACCAAAACAAATGCTCATACCCTTGAATTTATGAAATTTTCAAACAGGCCAGAAAGGTTCCAAAATAGTACCATCTGTTTGTGCTGCCTTTGTGCTGCCAGAATATAAAAAAATCATGTGAACTCAGTTCTAAGGAAGGTGTGAAAATAGGGAAGAATGTAGAGGTCAATAACCAGTCACCAAACTCTGAAATTTGGGTCATATTTTGGAAACTTGAAATTTCAAAAATTAGAATAAGCCATTTGTTTGTGCTGCGTTTGTTCTGGATTGTGCTGACCTTTTTTTGGTTTCTGCTGTCACCCCCTCCCCTCTAGTGAGTGTGTAGGTGCTAAGAGGTTGGCTTATATAGAAGCAAAATTTGAAAATCACTGGAGATGGCTAAAAATGGAACCAATCCTTTGTGCTACGTTTGTGCTGGATTGTGCTGACTTTTTTTGGTTTGTGCTGCAAACCCCTCCCCTCTTGTGAGTGTATAAGTGTATGAAAAATTTTCAAATTTTGCTTCTATATAAGCTAACCTCTTAGCACCTACACACTCACTAGAGGGGAGGGGGTGACAGCACAAACAGAAAAAAGGTCAGCACAATCCAGCACAAATGTAGCACAAACAAATGGTACTAGTTTTGAACCTTTCTGACCATTTTGAAAATTTCATACATTCAAGGGTATGAGCATTTGTTTTGGTTGTGGAGGAGAGAGGGGAGCAGCACAAACGAAATAAATGGCAGCACAAACCAGCCCAAACGTAGCACAAACAAATGGCTCATTCGGATCTCCAATATCTCTTTGGTGGGGAAGAGCATGTCGCTAGTTCCCCACTGACCTGGAAAATGTTTTTCTCAAATATCTCTGAAGGGAAAGCAGCACAAACGATGAAAATTCCAGCACAAACCAGCACAAACGTAGCATAAACGAATACATGTGTCAAAATTTCAAAATTCAATTGGTGGGGATCTAGCGACATGGAGCTATAATAGCCTCATGTTTTTCCAGAAACCAACGAGAGACGACATTAAACCCCTTGGCTTTCATAAATCCTCCTCAAACGACCACACCTTCACCAGCTGAGCAACAAGCTATCGAAGAGCAACGCCGATTCCAAGAGGAAATTGCCAACAAAGGCCTTCGAGAGCAAGAGCAAAGAAGCTTTGGCTTACCACAGCCTCCTACTACACGACCAACCACCACTTCCACAACCACACAAAATCCCTTCGATCCTTCTTTATTGCAACTAGAACCATTCGCCAATACCGAATCAAATGCGGATTTCGAACAGTCGACAGAAAATTTTCTCTTCAACAATGGCAGAGTACATCAGCCACTCGCACCCCAACCAGTACTACCCCATTTCCAGCCAGTTTTGCCTCAAGTGCCTCAGTCGCATTCTTACTCATATTCTCGCATCTTTCGTTCCCTCAATCGTAAATCTAGGTCCATCGATCGCCAGCAGCTGTCTGTAAATCTGCTACCATCGACAACCGCTCCTCAACAGTTTTATTACCATGAAAAACGACAGACAACGCCAAAAAATGAATACGGCAGCATTGGTAGCTGGTTGATCTCACATTTCTCTCAACAGCTACAGCAAAGTATCGCTAGTCTGTCTCAGACTGCTGCAACCCCATATTCTCCTAGAACAGTCAAATCTCCACATCCCAACCCTCAAAACTACCGACGACCCAGTTATACAGAGAGACCATATTACACGACTCCAAATCATCGACCCACTGCTTCCCAACTCTGGCCACGTTATCCGGAATCCGGTTTCCGGCCAACAACTCCTCAACCCTGGCATGGTCATGTGATTCCATCAACTGAGGCAGCACTCACATCGTCACCTCGGCCTTTTCAGTATGCTGGATCAGGTAACAAGGAAGCGCCATATTGGAATACTCCATTGAGGTTTCAAATTCCACAGTATCCTCAGACGGAGACAGAACCGAGTGTGACAAACGAAGTAGCAAATTATATTCCAAGTGGAGTGATTCAGACCACTTCGATTCCACAAACTGCAGGTGTAAGTTTTAAGCCTCTACCAGCATCGTACATGGTTCAGCCCCACTTGCCACTCATTCCTCACTCGATTCCGACTTACTCACCTTACTCCACAACTCCTGCATCCATCGACGACAATACAAAACCATTAAGAGTGAAGAATGTGCAGATTTTAACTTCTTCACCAGTTCCTTTCCAATTTGATGGCCTACCAGCTCAACCACAAAATGAGAAAGCCGTATATCAAGCATATAGACAGATTTTTGCAGCTGACCATCAAAGTTTTCGTCCCACCGAGTCAGCTGTACAATCATCTACAACTCAGTCCAGCGAGGAAAACACCAG
Source organism: Parthenolecanium corni (assembly GCA_038050395.1). NCBI lineage: Eukaryota > Metazoa > Arthropoda > Insecta > Hemiptera > Coccidae > Parthenolecanium > Parthenolecanium corni. Next base: position 1,850,661 of record JBBCAQ010000007.1, on the reverse strand, counting down.
CGTGACTAGTTTATTCAAATCAAAACTGAATGAGTTCAAATCCTTTCATCCGAGCCAAGCAGCAGCCCTCGAAGATGCACAGTCAAAGTTCCAGCAACCAAACCAGTTCTTGGACCAGCTGCAACAGCAGCCTCAAGCCAACTCTGACCAGTTTAGGAGCACAAGCTCGACGAATTCAGCAGATCCAGCGGATTTAACATCTGGATTCGGTAATGAGGCGGGAAAGACGGCAATTTTTATCAGAGTTCCAACAGAAGAACCAACCAGCACAGTTGGTTATGTATTTGATAAGGCCATAAGTGCGAAGACACTGCAGAAGAAGGAGAACCTGACTGGTCATAAGAAAAATTACAGATCAGCTCAAGTGATTAAATCATCTCTGGTGTATCGCACACCACCAGGTAAACGAGCCACAGTGAGCAGAGAGGAGCAGTTACTGAATAATCAGGTAACTAATTCGGAAGCTGGAGCACCAATTAAGTGGTTACTAGGTAATGCAGCTTCAACAACTACGAAGCGACCATTTGTAAGTGCATTACTAAATCTCATTCAGAAACGGTCGCCTCAGTGAACATTTGCTCATGTAGGTTAAGTCATTATTGTACATGCCCATAGTCAAATTTTTGTACTATAAGTTTTACTCAGACCATAATATATTCCAGCATGTCAGACAGTAATACCATAAGTTGAAAATCATATTATTAAAAAAAGATTTTTCGAGACAGAAAAAATTTTGTAACTTTTAATAACTTTGATTCAATAATATTATTTCTAGCGTGCCAGCGAGTAAAAGTACGAGTACAAGTAAAATAAAATTTATTTTGAAGAAAAAAAAAAGTTGAATGTTCCAAAATGTAACTTTTTGTATGGCTCTTGGTAATGATGAGTAAATTCAAATTCTACAAATACTTTTAGATGGCCAAAAATTATACAAATCAAATAATATGATTTTCAACTCAATTCGATGGCTAATTCTATGATTTTATATTAAAATTTCGTAAAGTGCGACGATGGAAAAATAATACTTTCTTACTGAAAAAAAAAAAAAAAATGAGATTCTTGAAAATTCGAATTCAATTCAAAATTCCATAAAATCTATTCAACACATTTTACGGATTTAATACTAAATATATGTTTGTCAAACTGTAATTTTCTTCATTTCCATATTGATGGTCTGAGGTTCAACTGTTTTATGATTAACAAGGAAATTAAATACATTATCTATTTGGGTATCTCCTTTTCAATTTTTCTTTCGTAATTTTCTTTATTTTTATATTTATATTTTTTGTTGAAAGATTTTTAAATGATAAATTGTATAATTTTTAAATATTACGTCATTGTGTGTTTATTATTGAATAGTCTCCTATGTACTTGTGCTCATTAAAAATATAGTTCGCGCTTTATTTATGCGAATGCTTCGGTAAATAAAATATTACACGCCACGTTGCTTATTTCAAAGTGAAATCTTAGCAGTAGTTTAAAAAATACAAATAAAAATGAAGTGTTTTTCAAATTTGCATAGATTATTTCTGAAAACTTTCATCAGTTAGTTGCAATCATTTTCACAGGTGAGTTGTTTGTCTCAAAATAAAACCTTGGGGCGAATTGTAATTCAATTTATCATCATCATCATCATCATGCATATACTTGCTAATTCGAATGGAAGTTCATTATTTTGAATATTTTTACTGGTTAAGTAAGTCAAACACTGATACTGACTTGGAACTAGGTACTGTATCTGTAGCTGAACCAGAAATCCGTAAAATTAGTCAAGTTAATTTCTGAAGCATATTGTTTCTTGCAAGTTGCATTTAGTATAAGTATTTTATTCGTTGAATTGGTAGGGATCAAATGAATAAAATTGACTGCTCGATATGTAAGAAGAAAATAACTCGTTCAAGTAGTAAGGGCAAAATAAAGAATTTACTAAAAATACCATGGAAATAATCTGCTTTGAAGAAATAAATACAGTTTAATATGCTCGTGTTTCGATTGGTAACGCTGAAATTTGCTCAACAAATTGATAATTTTATTAATATAAGTAGAGACGGGATTTTTAGGTATTTAACACTTTTTTTCCTCAAGGACAGAATGAGTAATTTTGAAAAGGAAGTTTGAATAATAGTGAGTGGGGACGCTGGAAAAATTTTTATTTTACCAAAAAACACCAGAAATGCAAAAAAAATAACGAAAATGCGAAAGAAACAGGAAAACACTGAAATTTGCAGAAATCTCCATGAGAAGTTATTTTTTTAATAATTCTACTCGGAAAGAACTAAATTCAACTCTGTTTTTGAGAAAAATGCTGAGTTTTCAAAACTGAGACAAACTATCTTTAGCTTTCACTGGTAGCGATGGTCCCGTTATCACAGAAATTTCCCACAATCCGATCGTTCTTTCAGCTTATACTCACGCACCACTTACTTCTGTAGATTTGGAGCGGAGTTTCTCTGAATACAAATATATTCTCTCTGATTGGAGACACAACTTAACGGTTGAGAACACCAAAAAACATATTATTGTGATGCATAATAGTAAATTTTTGCAACAATTTGTTGTATTAAAATACAATTCTAATAATAAATAAACCAGATATTATTTTCCCGTCATTTTTCTTTAAAAACCGACTATTACCGATTTTTCAGATATTTGTACTGAAAATATCATGTTTTCCTACCAAAAAATCCGGTCTCTAAATATAAGCAATGAATTTCATAGTTCTGCAGCTACATTTTTTAAAATAACATTAGTGATACAAAAACTACCTGATTAATTTTGTCAAAATTAGGTAGAATACATTTCGGGCAAATTTGGAATAACATAAAAATATCATTATCGATTCAACAGTTTTTTGAGAAATAACATTTCACTTTTGAAAATTATGATTTCAACTTCAAACTGGTTTTCTCGAAAATAGGATTTTCAAATTCAAAAATTCGAGATGTCATATCTCAGTCAATTTTCAACTGATGAGACAATCTTTTTTTTTTTTTGCAAATTGCTCACACAACCTCACAAGCAACCAGAAACTCGAAATGGAAATTTCCTATCTTTTCACTGATGACATCACACTTAGGTACTGAAATTAAAGCTAGGAAATATCTCAAGACTTTACAATAGCAGCACCAATCCAATAAAACGTGAGAAGATACTGATAGGTAAAAAAAAAAATAAAAAATCAAGCGATTTATTGCAGCCAACTTGACTATAAACTAAAAAAGTAAAACGCCAATAACTTTTTTTTTTGTTCTTTTGGTTAAAATTTTGTAAATTCAAATCGGACGACTTCGGTTCGCCCTCTTCCAAATATTTTGATTTAACTACAGGACTGGATGTTCCCGTCCTAGAACCCACAGATCAGACTTCTACACTCAAGATGTTTATAATATTAGAGAAATGAAAATTCAAGATTAAAGCCTCCTTAGTTTCAAATAATTCTTCAAATTTAATTTTCGATATTTCATTCCACATCTCATCATATTTTTTTTTTCTGAAATTGAGTCGATTAAGTCGGGTCAATGCGTCCAGTAATTGCCACTGTTTATATTGATTTGATAATTGAAATAAAATTTTCTAACCATGGTTCAAGAAGCGTCTGCTGGTTCAAGACATGAATTCAAAAGCATTCTCACTAAACTCAAGAATTCGTGCGACTTTACCTATCGGTTTTCTCGAATTCGACCATCCGCGTTTCAACTACTCGAGTCCTTTCTTTCATATGCCAAGCATCTGACACTCGTCAGCCCATATTCAGTCAGACTCGCTGCACCAGCGTTCATTAATACTTCATGCCTTCATCTCCTCCGCTTTTCGAAGAAAAAAATACGGAGAAGCAAAAAAGTTGAAGTACCTGCACCGTCCGTTTACGGTGATGTAACAGTTCTGCATTTACTTTTTAAAAAATTAATATAAAATAACGGTTATATCCTAATTGGCACCCCTCGTACGTGGCCCAAGGTAAATCGAAGAACCAGTTGTGAATCCAGTTTCACATATGGAAATGTAATGTCATGCTATATAGATACCTAATGCCGAAGAGGAAAATCAACCCAAAATTATCGCAATCGAAGTTTGAAATAATTTTTTCGGTCCGATTATAATAATGAAAAAAGTTTTTTTAAAGAAAATATCCAAGTAGTTCTTTAAATCAAATTTACGCATTAGACTATCCTCTCTAATGCGAAGATACTAAAATAACTTCTTTCGCTAGAAATTTAAGATGACATTTCGAAAACTTACTAGCTTTCGCCAAAACTAATCTTTTTTCGATCTGATAAAATAAATTTTTACAAAAATCATTCAATTTTCAACAATAAAAAGTTACAAAAAGTATTCTTCGATTGTAAACAAAAATAGCCTTCTCATTACATATCTACGGGTACCAGATGTACTTTGCATGTTATAAGATAAGGAGAATTTAAAATCGTTTATTCAGGATGATTAAGAAGAAAAAAGAGGTGAGACTACCGAATGGGCTGTACATAAGTTTGGAAACTTTCTGGCGTTTGATTCGAAAGTCACTTTTTTTCAATTTTATAATTCGGTACAAAATAACGAATCCAATATGGATCAAAAAGCATCTCTTCAGCTCGAAAACAGAGTGCAATAAAGGTTTCAAGTTCGAAAACCAAACAAACTGAATTTTGAGAAAAGAGGTTTTAAAATTAGGAAATTAAAATTAGCTTGTTTTTTTCCCCCTCAAACTATAAATACAACTACTTATAGTATTTTGAAAGAACTGGGAAAATAATAATTTCGACCAACTAATTTTTGGCCATTCTAAAAAGAAAATTATTCACCCTAAGGTATTTTTACATAAAATCTTCATCGCCGATTAGTTCATAATAGGACATCTCATAAGCTGCGGGATTCGAATACTCGTACATCATAAAGTATAGGCTACGTAATCAAGCCAATCTTTGAGCCTTTGATGACGTCACTAACCCCCCCCCACAAAATGAAGATTCCTCCCTCAAAGACGTCTGGCTGCAACCGAGTTGAGTCCCGTCAGGAAATTAAGAGGTAAAATATTCTCCGAGTTGAGTCCCTGGCAGCGGGGGGGGGGGTGTTTGCGGAGCTTATTAGTATGCAATTCCGAGTTGAGTCCCAGTTTTGCTTACCTAATTAATATGTAATTCCGAGTTGAGTCCCAAAACTTGCGGAGATAAGAAAGTTGACAGCAGGGAGTATTTGCAGAGCTTATTAGTATGTAATTCCGAGTTCAGTCCCAGTTTGGCTTATTCGCATGCATTAATGGACAAATGGTGAGAAATGGCACTAACATTGTTAGCCATAACCAACCCACTCTCTAACTCCGACTTCTACTCTGCTCATCCAAATATTTTTGTATTTCTTGAGAATATTTTAAGCCGGCTACACACTATTCCATTTTTCCTGTTTCGAGTTTCGTGTTTCCTTGTTTCCCCCTGTTTTCACGATAGTGTGTAGACGTTTTTCGCCGATAAATGTTTCGTGGAAACAAGCTTTTTCGTGTTTCGTCATCTTTTTCGCCAAGAGCGGTTTTTTGACGAAACACAAAGGGTTTTTTCGTGGAAAAAGTTTTTTTCCACATATAGTGTGGAGCGTTTCGCCTTTATTTCGCCTTGTTTCGTCCTTTTCACTCTGTTTCGCTGGTCTTTCTCCACTGGTTTACTTGAATACTTTCTTTTGGAATTGCACCTCAAGCCGGCATGAGCTGTTTTGTGCGACTTCCCGATGGGCAAAAAATGAGAAAATGATCCGGAAAATGAGAATTTTATCCGTTGTCAGTTCGTTTTTATTTTCGACCATCGGATCTGAAAATTTGCAGATATTTTTGTCATCTTGATTATTTTTCCCAATCCGTTTGTAAAACGGATTTCCTGATTATAATCGGTGATAATTTTTGGGCAATTTTTCTAAATCCGTTTGTGAAACGGTTTCACGGATTATAACCCGGGCCAACAAATATGATAAAACAGCCTTCACGAAAAATAATCCGGACTCATTTCCGGCAAGACTGATTACAATCCGTTCGAAATCCGTTTTAGAAGCCGGAAAACAGGAAAATTCCGGGTTATAATCCAGAAACGGATTATAACCCGGAATGAAACGGATCCGTTTTCAAAATATTTTGCCCATAGGGTTGAAGCATTGAGAATACTCTCAACACCCTGAAAACCACATCCAGCAGTCAACACTCCGTTTCCTCAACTGAAAAGATGGAAAATGGTAATTGGTGAAACAGTATTGAGGAAACATGAAACAGAGTGAAACAAGAATAGTGTGGACAGCCCTGTTTCATCAATTTAGAGGAAACAGGAAACAGATTTTGGAAACAGTTGGAAACAAGGAAATAGCGAAACAGGAAAATGGAAACAGGAAAAATGGAATAGTGTGTAGCCGGCTTTAGAAATACAATGTGAAACATATGCTAAAATGTTGGATGCAAAAAAATCCAAAAAACCAGCAGTGTCGCAACAAAAGGAAAAGAGTATTGCCACTCTCATGAACCGAAGGGATTTAGGTGAACTCGACCGACTAGAATTCCTCAAACAGGTATCATACAAGTTCTTACCATTTAAAAACTAAAAGACGCCTCAAAATTGTTTACGTTCTTATTTTTAATCACACCAATGTATATCGACAGTCCTAAGTCTGTAAAAGTGAGAAGGGAAATAAGAATTGAAAACATACTGGGACTCAACTCGGATATTACATATTAATTAGCTCCGCAAAACAGGGACTCAACTCGGATAGAAATTCTGGTTTGGGACTAAACTCGGGTTCGCCGAGACGTCTAGGTTTCTGTTCTGACTTGCTACTGCAGTTTCTGGCCAAAAATCCTTCATCTCGTCTCAAACTTGCAACCGTAACATGACTGTGTAGCATCTACGAGAGCATAATATATTTAGACTACATATGCAACAGTTTGGGTTACTTTTATAGAAAAATGATTTCAAGGTTGACGAACGACCATATCGAATAACGTTACGCTATTAATTCAATATCATTTTTTTACAACTGTGGGCCAGAATTCAGACGCAGAATGAACGCTAGCGAGGTGCACATATGCAAACAAGTGAAAGTTGAGCCGCTGGCTATATACGAAGCAAAATAGCCAACTAATAAAAAAAAAATGACTATAAGTAATAACCGAATGCTCGTATATAGACTGGGTCGGTCTCTCTTTTTTATACTCTCAAAAGATTTTGCTCCATTCGTTAGGTAGAAAAATGGGACATACATAACTTCTTTATGATACAATTACGCCCTCCGATTACATAGTATGGCCTACGTTAACATTAGCACCAGCTATTAACGTCACACATTATTTGAAGAGAAAAAAAAAAACCTATCTACATACTGGTAGATCGATGGAAAAGATTTGTTTTTTTTTTTTTTTTTACTTCTCTCATTAGTAAACGCGATTTAGCGTAGCCAGTTGTCGGCTATCTGTTAGTCAAAAAGCACGTTCAAAATGCATTTCTTCCAAAATTCGTGCGCACTGGTCGTCTTCATCTTTTTGGGTGTCGTTTTTGGCGCCAAAATACGGGTAAGCTGTTTAAACTTTGGTCTAATAATGTGCCTTATATGAAATAATATAACAGTCATCTGCAGTTTCTTGCCTCTACTTTTAAAAGTTTGCGGTTTTTTTTTTTTGGTCCGAAAATCTTTGAGTGATATTTTGTGCATGTTTTGGTGTTCTTGAAAATCCACGAAGTATGGACCGTACGGCAAGCAACTTGCATCCGAAGAAGAGGGGCAGGATTTTTCCAAGATACCAGGACAGGCTGGGGTTGATTACCCACTATATCACTCAGTGCCAGAGACTCGGTTCAGCTGCGGCAGCGTACCCTTCCTCCCTGGAATTTATGCTAATGTAGAAACCGGATGTCAGGTGAATACCAATTTTCGTTATTACTTTCATCATCGGCGTGAAATGTGAATGCGTAACGTATGTAATAGAGTGGTCCTTACCTCGAAAGTTCTGAATTTTTTACCCCCCACATTGCGGAATGGTTCCTTTCACAGAAAACAAAATTCCATAAGATTTTCAGCCTCCTATAGGTTGAAGAAAATAGATGCTTCAAGAGGATTGAACGTCGGTACATGCGCATTGCATATCAGCATTATTTTAATTGATCAGCATTGCATAGAAAAACGCATTTTCTCCTTTCACATACTACTACAACCCAATGATTGATCAGAAAATACATCAGAGGTACTATAGAGGGTTTGTTGTGGTTTGTTCCTGCCCTTAAGGTAACGGAAAATTCATTATAATGTTCGTTGAATTGAAACATGATTTCCTTTTCATTGCGAGGAGCAGTAATTAAAAAAAATGAACAATTTTTTAAAATAAAAACTTCCTCAGTCCAGACCCCCATCATTTTGAAATTTTCAATTTTGCCGTAATTTTTAATGAAGGGAAGCGTTGACGCACCACTCCCATTTTTAATGAGGAGCTGAGCCTTGAGTTTTTTTTGTTTTTTTTTTCTTGAAAAAAAGGAACACTTACCATTAACTTTCGCAATTTGGTCTTCAACTTCTCCATAGACTCAACTATTGACAGCTACATCACACTGCCTGATTTCCTCGTGAGGGCATCTAAACAAGGAAATAGAAGATTTTCAATAAAGAATTCAAATATTCGACAGTAAAACATATCAATAGCTGTAATTTATTTTCCCTTGACAGCTGATTGATGCTTGTTGGTCATTGCTTACTATTTTTAATATTTTATGTCATTACGTCTAAGGTAGGTAGATATTTCCAGGACGCAAGTGTATTCACTGTTTTATGACGTACAGACAGTTTTATAATAGTTTATAGTTTCTCAAATAGAACAATAAGGATAACCATTGAAATGAAAAATTTGAAAAATCAAAACTCCAACTTTGGCCTACATGTATCGTATAAAAGGAAAATTTCCTCAGGACTTGCATTGTGATTGAATCGGAGATAATTTTTAATTACGATTAGAGTAGATATTATCTTGGATTAGGTATTGCTAAGATCTCATGATTTTCGTTGAAACTGGTTTCTATATTCAGGCATATCACATCTGTCACGACGGACGAGAAGGTGAGCAAGGAGCATCATTCTTGTGCACAAATGGAACACTATTCAATCAAGAGAAGTTCACATGTGACTGGTGGTACAATGTAAACTGTCAACAGGCTACTGAGCAATACAGGTAAAATCAAAATCAATCTAAGATAAGATGGTTTGCTCAAGACTTTTCATTCTAGGAACTCGTAGAAAGCAAAATATCTCGGTAGTTATTTTAAGCACCTTTCATTTAAATACACCTCCTTTTTTTATTTAGATTGAATGGAGACCCAGAAACGAATCCATTTGCTCCCAAGAAGCCGGCTACGTCAGAAGAATTAGATCCATACAAATCTGCAGCACCAGCCAAGTTCTACCATGCTCAACCAGTCGTGCACGCAACACCATCTCCTTATTACCAACCAATTTCGCCTGTCACCCCTAAATATTACCATCCAGCATCCCCAGTTCATTATTAGAAGCACATAGTTACCATTAATTTTATATGTTTCGACGTGGGTGCAACCAAACTTTGCCATTGTACGAAATGAAATTACTTTGCTCGAAATAATTGCCATACCAATTTTATGAAAATACGTGGACTCAGACTTTCTTGGATCACATTAGTATTCAGTTTTGTTATTTTCTTTTCCGTTTTATAAAAAATATATACAAAATTAAAAATTAAGCTTATCGATTAAAATTTGTTATTGTACTTGGATTACCTATTGAAAAAAAAATTTTTTTTTAAATTTGTTATTAAATAAAGTTTGAATCCCACTTTGAGAGAGCCATCTATTTTTCATATTTTTCTCAAATTTTCAAACAGAAGAAAATTTTTTTGATCTATTGCTGTATTGAAAAAAATTTAAGTCAAAATATCTCTGCCATTAGATATCTTGGTTTTAGAAGGCATAAAAATATAATTTTATAATCAAAATATTTCATAGAATTTGTTGGTAGGTAACATTTTTTTAATCGTTTTGCCAAATAGAACGAACCATTAAATAAAATGAAAAAACACGAATTTCAGCCCATTTTAGGAAAGTACCTTATCAAAAAACATCACAACATTTACGAAGTAAAGAATAACATTCGCGATACCCCATGCGACCATCTGTTTCAGTCATTCGAAAGCTGAAACTTTTAACAATGTTTTGGTGACGTAGTACAATCGACAAAAATGTAGTTTTTAATTTACGCCCAGAATTTTGTACGTTATTTTTAAGCTATTCAAATGGAGGGGAGAAAAAAAAAGTCAAATGAATGACGGCTTTTGTTCGATTTACACCAATAGACGACAACTTATTTAGAATATTAAACAGGGCAGTTGGAAAACAAATTTACATGACAATGAATACGGAGTACAGCCCTTCATTGTAATAAAATCCCCCATTTTTTCCATTTTCATCTCGATTGTTAACCATGCTGCCAGGTTTGTTCGGCGATTAAAATAATTTACTCAGTCTTTCTACTTTGGCAAATGAATAAAATTCTAAAATTCTATAAAATTGCGTGCCAAAATAAAAAATAAAAACTTTCAACGATTTCGTTTCTAAATAAAATATCTTTAGCTATTCTACTTACATTCTGTAAACTGAAAAAATGCAAATTCGATCTCGAAATTGTTACGAAATCCGACATAACTGAATAAAAAATACCTATTCCGAAATGACCCCAAAAAATAGTATCAATTCAAAATAATTATTTTCCAATTTTTATGAAAATTTGTGGTAGGTACATATCTAGTCTAAGAAATATTTCAAAATCCCTTGGTAGCAAACGATACATTATTTACTTTTTGTCCGAGAAGGGTAAAGTAAAATTAAAAATATTTGTTAAAAGATCAAAATAACTATTTTTATAAAATTAGAAATGTAAAGAGGAGCTTTCATTCACTAGTCTGGGACATCGAGCGACCAAAAATCAAGTTGACAATATTTTTTATACAAGAAAATACCAAATTTTTAAAAATTTGCAGAAAATACATTAACATTACTGAATAAACTTTGAAGCTTTGTTTCTGAAAATCATGATTTTTCATTTTTCAGCTTCAATTCAACACTATATAACATCCAATTTTTCAGGTAGAGATATGCTTTTTCGACCATGGAATTGATGTTTTGGTACTACATCGTAAATAAAAACAAGGTTTTAGTTCAAAATCCTTTCACCAGAGGGAATTATTTCTCAGATTTCATCACAGTTCGGTCGCACTTGAAATAAGCAATAAAAGAGGATGAGAATAAATTTCATTATCTTCCAGTTTGGGCAATCGATTCGAACATAATTTGACTCTTTTATAAAGCAACATATTCCTTTAGTTCCTAGTGGATGTATCACGTCAAAACATTTTATTAAAATACATATCCGCAAAATGGTTAAGTCCCTAATAAACATTGGCGCGTGTATAAAAATTTGCATATCAACAAAATATATGCTCATTATAGTATATCTATAAAATTTTTACATATTACCTAACTTCTGAAGAAATAATTGAAAATTCTTTACGTGTTGGAATACCTGGTACAGTTTTGCTAGCGGGTAATTTCTCACACAAGTTATAAATGAAATAATTTCAAAAAACGAATGCTTTGTTTTAGAACTTCTACCAATTGTGATAGTAAGTAATTTTCGATCACATAATAATGTTACCCTCATTGACATTAATTGACTGACTTATAGTAACTCAGGAACTAATAAAATAAGTTAAATTTCAAGGGTCAAGTACATACGTACTAATAACGTAATGATAGTGAAAAAGCAACAATATTTACATTTTACTAGCCTTCCTATAGATATTTTGCTAAAGAACGAATATCTCTAGAATTCATTTCAGTACTTTTAGAAATAAATTAAGTGAAAAGAAAAAAAAAAAAAAATTATACCCCACGTTTCCTATACATAAGCCTAATAGGTTTTGAAAACGTCACCCAAAACAAGAAAGACGTTAGCGATTACCACAAATCTGTTCCATCGCAACGAATTACGCGAGCAAAGGTGAGAAAATAGTTTTCTTATCAAACGCTCATCTTTACACGTTTTTCATGGACTCGTATAAGCCGGAGGTGTCGTATGCCACCTTTCACGTAAAGGCCATACAAATAAAACACACACACAAAAAAAAAAGAAACAGAAAATATATATACATTGACGGTAATCGGATACCACAAGCCTATACCAACCTATACCAGATTTTAACAAGGGTAGCATTTAATAATAGGATTTTGGGTAACCACGTTTAACTAAAATGCGTGTCTACTCTTTATAATGTTGTTAATATGGCACCACCAGTTCCTCTTTACACCAATTACCAATTTCTACGAATACTTTTTCATTTTTTTCCTTTTATTTTTTTTATTTTTTTTTGGTGGCTGTTCTTTTCTCCAGTCCGAAAATATACTTCTCCTATTGCACATGTATCGCCTTAATTTGACATATTGCACGACAATAGCGAAATATTTTTATTCAAATTTATCGCAAATAGAATTGGCAAAAATCGTCCAAAAATGCACTCTTAAAGGTGGTGTAAAATGAAACTTTCATCGGTCATGTACGGGATGTGCGGCTGTGAGGGCGAATATGTCTTCAATACATTGAAAGGTATTTTTTTATTAATCCGTGCTGTGGTTGGTTTATACTCGGATTACATAATAGGGGTGAGATGAGAAAAAGAAAGATTATTCAGCAACGTCAAAAGTGAACACATTATACTGAAATCGATGATGAACTGAGCTCTATCCGAGTCGATTAGGAGCGTTAGTATATTCTTTTTAAAGAAGTATTATTGTATCGTTGAAAGCTCAAGATATTCGAGTAATAGAATTATGATAATTTGGGAAAGATTCATTTGTAATTTTAAATTCCTACCCTCCAGAAATTCTCAATTTTACTCATCTATATGATATTCTTCCAGCAAAGAAAGCAACTGAATATTAATGAAAAACCATCAACTTCATCGTTGTCCAAATGTCCTGTTATATATATTCATTTTCTTTGTCCCGTCCACTGAAAGGTTTTAGAACAGGACGAAGAATGTTTCTAAGATCTGTCCAATCATCATAGCATAGGGAGCTAGACACTTCCTAAGGGGAGACTAGATACTTTCGGGAGGAACTTTACCCACTCCAGACCCCCTTGCCACACATAATATGACAAAACAATAATAGAACAGAACGAAGAAATTTCATCATCCTGTCCAGTGTATTAATAAAACGCTTTTACAAAGTCTCTTCCTGGTGAAAATTATATGAGCCAAATACTTGGGTCTTGGGATACATTTGCGATGATACGGAAAAAACTTCCTTAAATTTTTTTCTCAAAAAACTACTTTTGTAAAATGCTAGCCCAACATTGTTAATTTTCCTTAAGAATCATCACGACTGAGTTTGCGGGTTCTAGTTACATGGATATTCTACGTATCAACCATATCAAGTCTGGGAGGCTAAAGTATGTCTGTTTTTTGATACTTGCATGGTTGAAGAATAGTACAGCGACAAACTCGACCTTACAACTGCCAAGTCGCTGAGCCGATGACACAGGCAATGCACTGGCCAGGCCCCTAAGCATCAAACTCTATTATGGAGTATTTAATGTTCTGAGCCAAAGCTCTTATTCTTCATCCGAAATTTATGATCAAGTTAAAATAAAAGTAAGCGAGAGGTGAAAAAGATGACAGAAGGAAAAAATACTCGCGTTAAAAATTCCTTCGGTTTTTGTTTTTAGTATTCCTAGCATTCCTACTTCCCCCTTGAATCAATTCAATCTCATAAATAAAGTATAATATGCACGAGTAGGTTCTGCTTTTGGCTGCTAAGAGCCATACGTCGACTTCCAAAATACTTTGTACCCATGAAAAGATAATGCTTCGAGTAGTATTTTTATGGACTGAAAATTATGGAATTTCTCATTTTGAAAAGAGCATAAAACCTCTTCACACCAGTCACACTTTTAGTTTTGCGAGTGAAATAGCCTTTTTCCTACGCACCAATACTACAAATACTGAGCCTTTAATTTTTTAATAAATCAGTCTCGGCACAAAAATTGACGAAAAAAAGGGGTCGACTAACGCGATTTCATGAGGATTATTAAAAGTAAGATAACATTGGTAATGTACACGATGTAAAGCACTAAGTACCTATCTTCTTTTGATCGTATATAAACGTATAAAATCGATCTTATTTTACATCCTGTAAACGATCCAATGATCAAATGTAGTTACACTTGTATTATGTTCACGCTCATACGAGTTCTCCGCTAGCGATTCTCTTTATCTAACTTTTCGTCGTTTAGTTTACAATCTCATTAAGTGGAAACTCGGTTAAGGGATACATCGTCTACGAATAAATAGCGAGTTACTCGCATGAACGCATTTAACGACATTTTTTGCCTTTGACATGCAAAACAAAAGGTTTCGTTGACGAGACGCCTGCGGCACCACCATTCCACTCATATTCTCATTCCACGAAAACCATTTTGAGGAAAGTTTTGATTTAGTCTACTGGCGCAGATCCTCCACATGGACGTTATTCGGGCAAATTCAATTTTCTGTATCATAAATTGAAATTTTCTATCTGGTAAAATGAATTTCTTCTTGTTTTCTGCTACAAATATACTTCATAAGCAACCCTACTTTCCTGCTGGCCTATTTCTTTGAACTCGTTTTCATCATATGCTCGAAAAGTAAGGGAGCCAGACCGGGCTAAAATGCGGCTAGAGTATATCCACGACAATCTCGTCTATTATTTATTACTGCAACTTTTTCCAACTATAGTCTTAAATACTCGATTATAATTAGAGAGCTCCGTTCCTAAATTTGGTATTGGAAATATTGCAGTTTTGAATTAGCCACAGAGATAGCTGCGGTAGTGAAAGTAGAAACTCGCAATGCCTAATTACAAACCAATCTTCAATTTTACTGTACTTTAAGTACGTTGAAATTGAAAATACTCAAGTTCGCTTCTTCAAAATATGCTATCGTCGTTTCTATCATGTCTATAAATCTGTCATTTCAAAAAAGCACTCAGTCCACTTGTCCTGATTTTAATTAACTCATAGAAAAGTGCTATTAGAGGGATAAAAGAAATTAATATTGATATGCGACTTTTTACGCCAATTCTTTGCTTTTTTTCCTAATAACATGCTATTGTTTCTGGTAAACTAAAAGATGAATCAAGATTTTAATGTGATATCAAATTTTTATAACTATCCCTTTTGTGGTTGTGAGATGCTAGATTTATAGAAAATTGGAATTAATGTTTTACCACAAAACGTTTTTAGATCAATTATGGGCCTGATAATAACTTTTTGAAAACATTCCATAAGAAACAAACTCGAGTGTCCTATTCTCAAGTTTGGCCCCTCTGTTATCATTGCATAAAGATACAATCAAGGGATTATGAACTGAAACTAGAGACGATAATTCAAATTCAGTCTCACATCCACACAAAAATCACTTCTCGGCAAACGAATTCTACTTCGCAGATGCCCTTTTTCAATACGAAAAAATTTCATCGGATTGAAGTTCTCAATCGTGACCTTTCGCAGCATTTCACCCATCTCTGCTAGCTCATCGATGAGTGACACATTCACGTTTCATTTCTCATCACGTTTGCCACAGATACCATCTAACTCACCTCCATATCCATCGCCACATCTACCATACACAAAGCTATAAGTGTTTGAATAAACACCAAATAACGAGGAGCAAAGCGTTATCAGCTCATCGGTGACCGTTGCTTCTTCACTTCACCGAGAGAAGACGAAGGGGTTGTAGAAAAAAAGTTGAGAAACATTTGTTCAAACTTAGAGCAGAAAGAGACTCTCGTCTAATCTTCGAAATCAAGTGAATGGGGGATGAAAAAACGAAAAAGGAAGAAAAGACGAAGGAAATGGAAGAGAAAAAGCAGAAAAAAAGTGGCAAGGGGAATGGTGCTGGAACCGAAAAAAAAAAAAAAAAAAAAAAGGGCAGCACAGAAGGGTACGTGGAAGTCGAGCGATTTTTATATCCAAAAATGACGAAGAGGTGTGTCAAGTGCGGGCTTTACGTCAATCACATTAAGTTAACTATCGGGGAGGTTATTGAAACGAATACAACGTGGAATAATGTATAGCACTATACAGAGCCATATATAGCTATATAAGTGTACACAGGGGTTGCGTTCGTTTCTGTAATTGTAATGGCGTCGACTGGGGTACCAATACTAATATAACGTCTGTAGCAAACAGATTATGAAACGATGCGAATCGACTATTATGGCTGTGTGTGCAGCCTGACTGAAGAGCACCATCGAAACGCGTTTTCATTAACACCCTAGCTTCTTTTTTTCCCCCTCGCCTTTATTTCAACTCGACGTACCATTTGGAGGGTTCTTGGTCCCTTCCACTTGACTTGTGCGCGTTATTTCCACTCGTTTTAGCCTCTCCACATTTCGACATTGTAACCGAACTGTTTGGATAGAGTATGAGGAAGCACTACTATACCTGGGCACCGGATACTCTGGACGTTTTGATTAACGAAACACTGGTGGAAAAATTCGACAAGGTAAAAAGTTGAAGCCCAAAAGATTATATGATTTCCGCAAAATCAACTTTGAGGTTGCGGTGGGGGTGCCGAAGCACCCCAAACCTCTTGCAAGTCCTTATCAAGTTCTGCAAACTTCTACCAACTTTTGCCAAGTTCTACCAACTTTTGCCAAGTAAATGTAAGACGAACATAATCTCCGCAGTGTGTGGAGGCACTAGAGTAATTGCTAGGGGAAAATTGGGGCAACGAAGAAATAATTAGGGTGAAAAATTGCTTGGAGCGGCGAGCAGAAGGCATTGGGTGCTTATTTATGAAAAAGAGGCACCTAAACACGTATCTGCGGAGGCACCCCATATCTCCTGCATGTACGTCCCTGCGAGTGGGTGGTAAAATAGACAACTTTTGTCAAACAAAATTCAAAAAATTATATTGATATAGTGATCGAAGAACTTATATCTAAGATATTTAAACTCATTTCAAATAAGTGATGTATATGTGCAGTCAATCTTGATTTCTAGTCAGAATATATAATTTTGGCCCGTTTTTTAATTTGTCGGCATTATTGATATACGTATTTTTTTCCAAACTTACTAGTCAAAATAAATTACCACATGTTTTTCCTAGCCATATTCACAATGCCTGCCTGAACCGGTGGTCAAAATTATTGATAATAAATTGGAAGGTCATGATTGTCTAGCCATTACACATATTGCCAATCAGAAGATATAGTCCAAATGAAAAATGTATAAAACAAAAAATCCTGACGTAAATTTACAAATGAATATGTAGACTATCTAGACCATGTTAATATTAGCTAGACAAAATTCATAAAATGGATTATACAAATTTTTTATGTAGAGTATCTAGTCAATTTCAATTACACCTAGTCAAAAATTATATCACCTAGACAAAATTCAGAAGGCAGTTTATTAGATTGTCATATGACCTATAGTTAATATTAATATTGCCTGTGGTTGGTGTATTTGAAGAGAATGTGGTGGTTGGTGAGGTGGGGTGGGTGAGAACAATTTACCTATTATGTTTTGGTGGACGGGTGGGGAGGTAGTTGTTACAATTTAATAATGTTCTCTCATCTATCTGGACTCTGATTTGTTCATTCATTGTGATAGTGTTTGAAATTTGATCCAATTTCAATATTTCTTTATAAAATATATTGTCTCGTATTTTCATAAATTCCATATACAGTAAACTCTCGATAATTTGAAGTTAAGGGGACCTAACAAAAAATTCATTTTACAGAGGTTTTCAAAGTAAAGAGGTTTCAAATTAATGAGTGATTTGCTAAAAAATTCAAATTAAAGAGTTTTTTATTGTTCAAATAATGTATGAATGAAAATTATTTTACATTAAAAAAATCTGTTATCTTTTTTTGACTCAATGACGTCAGTGCTGCCTTATCTATTGAATTTTAGGAACTGACTGACCATTGTAAATGTGAATTAAATAACAGTGGGTAGAAATAAAAATAAGAAATAGGCGATAAGTAGGCTCACAAGATAAGATACGCACAATTTGATTTTGTAAAAACATGTCAAATTCATATTAGAGAGGTTATTCATCGGGAATCTTCAAAATATAGAGGGTCTACGAGCTTAGAAAATTTCATTTTAACGAGGGGACCAAAATACATGCATTTTTTTCAAACAATCGAGTTTTTCTCAAGGGGCAAGCATATTCCTTCAATTTATAGAGTTTTTCAATTTATAGAGGTTCAAATTATCGAGAGTTTACTGTATTATTTTGAATTTTGACTGGTCATTCTTTACATTGTCTAGGTATTTTACATAACAAATATGTAAAATTTGGTTTTGTCTATTTTATCTAGGTATTATTAAAATAGTCTAGATAGTCTACATAATATTGTCTATTTTGTCTAGGTATTATTAAATTGATCTAAATAGTCTACATAATGATGAATAAGTTTACATCTGATTTTAGATGTCTCATGTAAATGTATTTTGTCTAACTCTTTCTTTAGGTAAAATGTAAATTATCTTAGGTATTTTCCATTTCCGTTTTTTTATCTATTTTATCCTCCGGTTCCGGCAGGCATTATTAATATGACATTGAAAATCGGATCATTCTTTGTTTGGCCTAGGCAATATTGGGAAAAAATCGTAAATTTAAAAAATCCTGGCAAAATAAAAAATGACTAGGAATTATCTATAATATCTGGTAATTTATATTAACTGCAACATATCCCGCACTAGAGCTGCGCCTCAAACACCGCCAGTTGTCCAGCCTCCTATCGATGAACCACTACCAATGGCTTCACCACCATCTCCAGCTCAATCAGAACCTGGCCCCCAGCCAGAAGTGCAATCGCCCTCAACAAGTATCACGCCTCAGCAGCAATTCTACTTATTTTTAATGCGCAAAATTGAAAAGATTCAGACTTATTTACCATTTTGGCATCAGGATTTCTCAATCGCTTCCCTCTCAACTTGTCAAGTAGCTTCCAAATATCTCACTAATGAAATATTCATGTCCCGAGTATAGAATAGCATTCAGTTTCACCGAAAATCAGTCTCACAATTTTCTCTTCGTCTCGCATTTGAAAAAGTAATACCACTCATGCATAAGCTCTTCAACAATAACCTGAAGTAGGTACTTTCGAGGAAAAAGGCGTGGTTTTCATTCTTCTCAACTTCCCCTCAACTACTACATATAATACGGCAGAAGTAGTTCCGCTTCGTGTAATTTGTATTAACAATTTTCCTAAGGATAATAGAATTACTACTTTGAAGACGAATTCTTCCGCATGAAATGCTTTAAATAAAAATATACAAATTGAAAAAAAGTTGGTAGGTATAGAGTATAGAAGGTAATACAGAAAAATAAAGTTACAACTGCATTCGGTAAAATTTGCGTGTTTTTTAACTCCCCCTTCTCCACTTCACATCGACACTTTCTTTTCGACACTTTCTTTTCGCCGAGTGTTTTATTAAATTCATCGTCGAATTCTCTTTGCTAACGAAATCTTATTTCGAAGAAAATGAATGAGACGTCTTCTGGAAAGTGTCGATGATTTGATTAGTATTGGTTCGTAAGTCTCTTGTAAAATTTCCAACTCGATTCAGCAATTCGAGTATTCTCTTCTCGAACGAGAAGAGTTTCGAGTTTGCAACAAAATAAAATTAATTAATAAAAAAATTATCAGTCTTGAGACCAGTTGGATGCAGCTCTCTATTTCTCTCTGTTTTCTACAAGTTCCTTCATTTCCAAAGTGGAACAACTGCGGTCGCGATCATGGAGATCGACGTTACTAGTTTAATGCTTGATAAAGTCTTAGAAAAAATTAAAAAAGTAAAAAACAACAAAAAATTATAAAAATCAAAACGTCTCGAAGACACCAAAAATATTTTTGCAGTTTGAGAACTCGAACCCATTATTATTGCATTTGCACACATTGCAAAGAGCAAAGACCCTTGACAAAATTTTCCAAGTCCAAAAGTGACAACAATAAGATGTAAATAAAAATGCAGAAAAATTTCCAAGTCATGCAAAATTTTATAATAGTGAACTGTATACTTTATAAAATTATGCCAAGCCGAAAAATTGCACTATTTTTGAAGTTATAAGAATTAAAAACTTCCTGTATAAATAATCGCACAAATTCATTTCTATCTTTTCTCACGTATTCAATTTTTCCTAATGGTCCATTAGTTTTTTTTCACCCTTCGAGGCATATCTTGTCTCAAAAAACAATGTAGCTACTTCAGTGTGACAAAAAGCGTATTAAATAGCCTATTAAATCAAGAAATGGTCGTCTCATTGGAAATTTTTCAAGACCAAAATTTACAAAAAAATTCATTGGACATGTATGTATTCCAACGACCTCCTGTAAAGGACACTGCGAGTTTCAATTTCGAGCAAATAATAAAGAAAGTCGAGGCAAAAAAATTTAGTTGAGGGTTGCGACGATTCAACATACTCGTACATCCATGTCAACCATTCAATGCTTCTTTAAGCCTGAGCTAAATAATTTCAATTTTTTTTTGTGTTCATTTTCATTTTGAACTTTTCAGTAACCAGGAAGTCTATTTTTTTAATGTTTGAGTCATTTCTTTCAATAAGTTCAAAAAAATTCAGTTGACCTATTTTCTTACCACTATAATTGTCAAATTCTTCAATTTTTTTTTTTTTCACTTTAAACCATTTTTCAATCCTTAATTTGCCTCTACTATAACATATACCTTGATTTTTTCTCAAACTGTGGGTGTTTTATCGGAAAAATACAAAAAATTTAAAAAAAAACATGTGCGTCATCGTGGCAATACAAATTGGGAAATGTTTAATCCTCCTTCATTCTTCTTGAAAAGTAACTGAAATATTTTGGAATGTGCCTCGTCCTCGATCTTTAAACAATTCATCATAATATGCTTTCGACTTCCATATACGATTCTGGTATTTCGAACCCTTCTAAGGAGACGTGTATCTAGGGTAGCTAACTAGATTCAGTCTGAAACTTTCGACTAAATCGTTAGCGATGATTTCAAAACGCCACTTTTCAGTATCGACTGACATTTCGCTTCCTTCTTGAAATCTGCGTTAATTGACGAGCACCCTGTATAATAGGGGGTGCACTTCGGAAAAGCAGAAACCGTTTCTCCCTCATCTGCGTGTCACGTACTCCTAATAGGGGGCTGAGAAGATGGCGAAACTGTTCATTCAACTCCCTTTCCTCGTGGTGCGATCATTTTCTCTCTCTGGATCACATTTACGGTTCGTAGTTTCCAATCTCATTGTCTCTTTTCAGCTAAAGTTGTTCGCGCAGAGCGTGTCATTTATTCGTCATTTTACCCCCTTTTGGAGAAAAAAGCTACACAAAAAAAGACCTAACGTATACCCCCCACGCGTTCGACACTGGCTGATATTGAAAATATTTCACGCACTCGAGGGATTTGCTTGGCATTATTGTGCCAAAATTGTCGGCCATTATTATTAACGTTAACTGGGATGAAAATGCAACTCGAGACGATGGATGAAATATGTATTTGGTGGAAAGCGATTCGCGATAAATGGCGTTCATTTTTTTCATCGTAATACGCAGAATGATATCAGAAATTATAATGAAAGCGAAGAGGAATAGACTCGTAGACTTTTTTGATAATTTGCAAAATTTCAACGACCAGATAAAACCTCAAGTACCCAGAATAAGTATAGTGCCATGATAGAAATTCCATATTATATTTCTTGTTTTATTGGAAACCTTTTTGTACATGGAGCATTTTATGACATCTCATTGTTGGCTCTCAATCCTAAGACGTGAACAATTTAAGTATTGCCATTGATTACATTTTTGAAAAAATTAAAAAAACATATTCATGTAATACAAGTACTCGTACATTCCATCATTCAAAAAAATTCTGAGCTCTTACTCGAAGTAGTTTGCTCAAACTATTACCCAAGATTCAAAATGTTATACTTTCAAAAAACTTTTTCAAGAGGTAGCTGAAATGTGACATACATTCAAAACAGTTTTTGTTTTTTATTTCAATAATACGATAACTTATTTAAATTTTAATGAACTATTTTCAGAATTTAAAATCACTGTTCAGTGTTTCGCATAAAAACCCAAGAATCCGAAAAATGGATCTGAAGTAGCTTATATGTACATATCACTTCCTACTGGCTATTCAATATACCACGCCATACTCCTCTTTTAGTGGACAGTGAGTTAAAGGTTGCCAAATTATCAACTCAATAAAAATACACAGTCGAACCGCCTTCAAGTCGAACTTAATAGGACGAAAATCTTCATAACTCTAATAAAATCATAATTCCTTGGGCACTCCAATGAGAGGCTGCAGATTATTAAAAAATAAACTGCAGCACTATTCAACTACGGTAAAATTCAGCCTTTATTAAAAATTAGAGGAAATAAATATGAAATTACTGTGAAATTTAGAAAATGATTGTAAAATATCAAACATCGTTCACTGTTCACTGAAATTAAATAATTTAAACTAATTTTTCAAATAAGAGCAACCGCCAGGCTCCTGTTTGTAGACAACATAATACTTTTCATTTATTTATTTATTTATTTTTTTTTCCCCAAGAATTGACTGAATTATTGCCATAGAAATTATTGACTGTGTATAAAATCATGAAGTATTAGCCCCACTGTTCTTCACTTTCAAATAAAAATATCGTCTGGATTGTATGTAAAGCGAAAAACTTTAAACCTGCCTATCTGGAAATTCTTATCGATGCAAAGATTTTGAGAACAACTTGCCAATATTTTTGACTCCGTTATATTGCAGACTATCATGTAAAAATCTTCAAGTATATCATATCACCAGTCCAAGCATATAAAACCTGTTTAGTCCATAAAACATTATCACTGTCCGCTGATTTAGCTTCATCGGGCACCAAAACATCAACTGAGCATAAAATATGACCGATTATTTTTTAGGGATTTGGCAGGTGCGGACTTAGGAGGGTGATGTTTAGTTATACTTACAGTATATTCAACGCTCGAAAATAGATCTGCATATTTCAAGTCATATAATCATTCTTAAAAATAGTGCACGAAACCGTTTCAGGTACATATTGAAAAAAACTTTTCGAATAGTCGGACACTCTTGGCAACTGACATAATTCTGACACCATGCAGGCATAAAGAACCTCCTAATTAGTAAAGTACATAATACATTCTAACCCAGTTCAATTTAAAAAAAAGTGATGGTTGAAATGATTACGTCCCCGAAATTATATCCGAGTCGGGGGTTTCAGGCTTTTCTGCGTATCGGGGGAATATATGAAACAAGCAGCCCCAAAAGTTAGGGGAAAAAATAAGAAGAGAAAAAGAGACAGTGAAAAAAAGAAGGGTGACAGCGTTCCATTTTGGTAACGAGCTTGGGGGGGCGGGTTTTGTAATTATTACATTTCACACAATGGCTACGTTTCTTTCACTCTTCTACAGTTATAAAAAAAAAAAAAAAACGAAAAAAAAAACATGGAGCAAAATTTCATTATTAGATATTACAAATGACAAATTTCCCCTTATTACCGAGTGAAACGTGCTAATGGGCGTATGTCGCAGCAGGAATGGAGGTGGAATGAACGAAGAAAATACCCTGATTAATAATAGCTTTTATGCCTCTTGATGGAAAACACCAGGTGGTAAAAGAAAAACGTTCCAAGTTCGATTTTGTTTGCAAAAATTCGAATAAAATCAAATCTGCGCAGTAACAAAAATTTATGTAGGTACCTGCGGTCTTTATGAAGAATGATAAAATCAGCTGGATACTAGCAAAATCAACACTTATGAAACTTGGAATAAACGGTGATATGCAAGAAGGGGATAAGTTCAATTTTGCGAAATTTACGGGAGAGCGAAAAACCATTTTTTTCTCTATTCAATCTTCAAAACCAAATTCTCTCTTGAAGTCTTGACAACAACGTTTGAATGATAAAAAAATTATCCACCATTCCAAATGAATTGCACTATGAATGAGAAGCTATGAAGTGAGGCAGTTACCAAATACTCGTACATGTAACACAGAAATTAATTGAGCTCTCGATAATTTTCGTCTACTGATTTCCAAACAATTTACAACAAGAATTATCAACAAAGTATTTTCAGCTTTTTCAACCTTCAACGAATAAATTCAGTCAGTGGAGAGAGAAAGAGTACTTAAATAAAGGAACTTGAAATACTACAAAATGTGGTATCTTTAGTGGACCAAAGAGTCAGTTGGAGCAGGGAAGTTACTATTAATTATTGAGGTTCGACTAGTTCCGGCATTGCACAAAGTTCTGAAGATAGAAAAGATTTTACGTAAGGAAAGGATTAACGAAGAGAGGAGAGGATCTTAATTTTGGTACTTCAGTGTCTCCGAGCTCTTTTCCTCAATTTATTGAAAAGAAAATGCCCGATATGCCAAAATAATTGCATCTGTAAAGACCAAGATTGGTTGCCGACTTGTTAGTTCTAAGGCGAAATACAAGAGCCGTTATATGCTGCAAAATACGAATTTTTCTTCGTTTCACACACTTAATTGCATAATTATCTTTAAAAATAATCACCTATCTGAGATTGAAAATTGCGTTTCTTTTCTTGTCTCTTGGGAGCAATGTCAAGTTTTTCACTTAACAATGAACATAAAAATTTATTTTCATCTGATCTCATTTCCGCATAAGAAATATTCATTTTTCGTCGTGATTTTCAAGTGTATTAAATGCAATGGTTGAGTTTTTAGCTCAAATTTTCCTTCAACTAGGAAAAAGTATATACAACGGTACCACGACATTTTCTCTAGCGTGGTTTCTCTAAAACCATTGTTCCTAATAGCAAATTTTTCTAACGTCAATTTCTCTAATCATATATTTTCTTAAAACAACATTTTGCTAACTTAATTATTTCCCGAAAATTTCCTACAAATCAAAGCAGAATTGGTGGTAGGGTGGGGAGAGGGTTGGAAATTTTAATAGGTGGTGGGTTTGGATGTTTAGTAATGGAGAAGGGTTTGGGGTTGTGGGGAGTCTTTTGAAAAAAATTTTCAGAAGTATATTAGAAGAAATGTTGGTAGAGAAAATGCGTCAGAGAAAGTGACGTTAGGAAAGTCGTCATTAGTAAAAACAGTTTTAGAGAAAATGACGTTAGATAAAATGTGTTATTAGGGAATTCGCGTTAGAGAAAATGTCATACAATCATATACAACATCATTATTCCCATTTCTTACAGTATTTGGAGCGAAATACTACCTAGTATTTCAACAATTACAAAAAAAGTTACATATTGCAAACTGAGTTTTGTAATATAAAAGAAGTTATAGGTACTTGATGTTACTCATCCATAGGGTCGCAGGAAAATATTTTAGTGAATAACCTCTTTTTAGTAGCTAAAAATAATAAAGCCCAACAAACAGACAGATATAGCCAACTGAAAATTCGGTATATATATGAGAAAATTGTCATTTTTCTGCGATTAAGTTTTTCATGTTTTAACATTGTCCTCATTGGGATAAATTTAGACATTCATATTAATGGTTAAATCGATAGCGAGAATCGAAAATCAACCAACATGCAAATCCCAGTCAAAGAGCTAAGGTGTCGGCCTTTTTTTCTTAGTTTTCTATAGATTTATAATCATTATTTTACTAATCGTTTCCATTATTCTGCCCGACACGACTCTACTCTCGTTCATTATTAATCTTATCTTTTGTGATAAATCTAAGATGGTGAGTACACCAAATCCCTCATCCTGGTATGACCTATTAGTTAAATAAATCTTGAAAAATTGTGACACAGATATCTATAAAATCAAACCCAGTCTTTATTAATTGAGTCAGGCTTAAATTATAATAAAACATCTGAAAATTACACTACAAAGAAATTATTAAATAATGATTGCTCATTTTTCTACAAAACCTGTCAGTCAAAGGAAAATAAAGAAGGTAACTAATTTTTATTGTCTAGCTACTATATTCACTTCTCACTTCATTCGAGAACTAACAGAAGACCAATTTCATTGATTTTATTTTCAGGTTTTATATACAACGAAGAGATAGCGCTGCGTGTCGATAAAAGAATAAAACGTATAGTGGAAATTGAGAGATAATTCATCGAATGAAAACTCAAGCATGATTTTTTTTGGAAAAAATGACTCTGAAAAGTTACGTGTCTTATTTGAACATTTCAGTTTGTCAAGAAAATATAAATAAACCTTTGAGGGAATGTTTTTAAAGGTTATCGTAAAATATGTAAAAGCGAACTTTTCTGTTAAATTATGAAAAATGTTACAGAGTAATGAACTCTGATTCTTTTTAATTCATATAATATAAGTAACTGTGAGACTAAGAAGAGTTTGGTGATTAATACCCATTGATACCCTTTATTAGGTACTTCATCTTTCAACAAGAATAAAATTTTTAAACCAGAGGTTTTTTCAAAGTATGAAATTTCGATAGTTTTTGCCAAAAATATAGTCGCAATTCTAACCCCTTACGAAATTCTACGAATAATCCCAAAATACTAACAATACAGCACAACTGTGAAAAGATTCCTTTCAGAAAGATAATAGTGGATATAAAAATATTCAATTCTGCGAAGTTGAAATTATTTTAATATTATCGCGAGCACATTGAATTTAAATTAAAGTGCTGAACATTTTTAGAAATTATCTATTGGAAATTCAAAGCAGTGCTTGCATCAAAATTGGAGATGAAAAATCGTAATAATCACTGACTGAATGAATTGTATTTAAAAAAAATGATTTTACTAATGGCTATACCACGGCCACCTCCTCATACATGATTATTCCTTGACATAATACCCATTTAAAATGAAATGATTAAGTTTATTCACACCTTCTGTTGTAAATAAGCTTCAACCAGTTTCACTGATATAAGTACATATAATATGTAAAAGCGTCCCGAATTGACGTAAGGGGGAGATCAGACAAATATTTCTAAATGGTAATTGAAACTAGCACCACTGCTTTTTGAGCTGTTCAATTTCATATCAATACTTAAGCAAATCACACAAAAATCTCAGTAAGATACGATTTTCCGTAGCTCATCCAATGAAATACGAAACTATCTGATGGACCTGCGGAGGAATGAAAAGACCCCAAATTTTCGAGAATAGGTACTCTTGGAAAAACGATACAATTTTCAATATTATTTTGGTTTGAAATATCATTTGTAAAATTGATGTTAACGTAACACTTCGTTTCTTACACTTTTCCTTTCACACACCCCCTCCCTTCGCCTCTTTCTTATTTTCTCTAACCCGCCATTTCTCCACCTCTTATTTCCTGCCCCATTTCTTATTTACACGTTATCTACCAAATGCCATTTATCATCCTTTTCCTTTTACACCGAACCGACAAGGATGACGAAAGAAGAAAAAGGATTTTGTATTACTCCACCGAGAAGAAGAAAAAAACTTTTTCTCTCTCACAAATATTTTCTTTTTGCCAAAAACTCTTTTCTCCTCAGCAGCTTACACTTTTTTTCAATTTTTTCTCTCATACCCTGTATTTTCAGCACCCTTTGTATTCAAACAACGATAACTTCCTTTTTTTTTTTTGGTTGCAGTTTCGACGAGCACAGTGTATATATAGGCACTATGTATATTGTGGTGGGTATTTTACCTTACGTTCCTCGATATTTAACATTTTGTTAGAGTGCAAACGAAATTGGATTATTATAAATGTGCACGAGTAAAACGAACGAAAAGATTGCAAAATTTGAATATGAACTCCATTTTACTCGTATCTGGCTTTTTCACTTCAGGCTTAGCGAGTGAAAGAGAAAAGTTATAAATCGTCAGAGTTTTCGATTTAATTTTACTTTTCATCCGGCAGACTCATTCAATTTAAATAGTAGGGTTTTTTTTTTTTTTTAGTTTTTACTAATAACTTGGTCACTTATTGTTAAATGAGGTAACTTTCTAGTGCTAATAACATGAAGAGTCCGATTCAAAAAAGTGCTGTAGGTGCTGAAAATCAAAAGTCCCGATTACCTTGCCATCTAAAAAATCACCCCTTCAAGTAGAATATGCCCAGCCAATTAACCTTTGTCCTTCCAGAATCCTACTCACTCGATATTTGTACTCTTTATCTTCATCACATTTACGATATTCTTTTATGTTTCCAAATTGCACCTAATCGTTGAATCTTGATCTTTCCACAGACAGTTCAATCCTATCTTTTCAACATTATATAAGAAACCTTTGGCAGATGCATTTTGGTTCAGTTTCTGTTCTGTATTTGTGACGTTAACATGTAATCGAAATGGATGTGCTAATACAGCTCATTTTCTCATGAAAATCGAGCCTTAATTTTAAAAAGTGACTTTGCCAATTGGCATAGCCAACAAGCCTTTGATAGTCCAAGTTGTAGAAAACAAAAAACCCTCTATAACTCGAATTCTACTGCATTATCAGTCTCTGAGACCTACGATCATTATTTTTTTTAAACCATTTTTTTAAAATGGCGATCAAAGTACTTTTATAACTCCGAGTTTGAAATGACCAAGTCTCAATAACTGAAACCTTTATAACTCTCAAACTTCTATAAGTCGAATAAATCCTCCCATCCCTTCAACTTCGAGTTGTCGAAATTCAACCGTAAGTTAAACTTTCGCCTTGAAGTAGAGTCAGGGCCCAGGGGCATTAATCCTTTGTATTTCAATTGCGATTTGTTGAATTTTTATGATTCAATTAGAAGATATTTCTCCTCAACTTATTTCATTTTTACCAAGACTAGTAAAAACAATAAATTCAAAACATTTCATTATATCAAATATTAAACCCGTACAATAATAGGGAAAAAACATGCCCAGTTCTCTATTGCTTTCATCCCTTTGAAAAGACACACACACAAAGATACAAAGCGGATAAAATTTGATTGTACGATATATAAAAATGGAGCAAAATGCGTTTCACTCGATCGGTTTTCGTATATGAACCCTTTGTGCTATGCAAATACTGAATTATGGTGCTTTTCACTGCTACCACCCTCTCTTCATCACCACTATCACTTTTTTTCTCTCTTTTCACGCAGCTCATTAATCTGCTACTCCGAAACGACACAAGCTTTTATACAAGCTGAGAAATGACATTTTATATAAACCGTTTAACGATTATCTTGTTTAGCGGATTATCATTACACTATTTTTTTTTTTTTTTCATGTTGGTGTAAAGTACATATTTCACGCTAGTTTAACTCTGGCATGATTTTTTTTTTTTCACTCATATCACGATACATAAAACTTATTAGGATCGAAAAAAAAAAAAACATGTTCGACAGGTCAAAGCAATGCGGAAGAAAGGGGTACATGGATTAAGCAAAGAACGTTGTAAATCGTTGAAAAAATTTCATTCGAGGTAGGGGAAAGTGAGGCAAAAAGAATCATAGAGCAAAAATGAACCACTTCGATTATACATTTTAAAAAATCATCTTAAAACAGTTGTAACCCTGCAAGGTAGCCTTTCATGAGCCCAATATTTTCAACAAAAAAAAAATGTTTCGATGATTTTTTTTCATAATATTAAATGAAATACAATTTCAGCGACCATTTTGTCTCGCACTTTCTCAAATGTGAGTAGAATTATTGTGTCATAATTTTATGAATTTCAGCTTCTTCTTTTTAATTCGTCGTATTTATATTTCTCTTTTCAAATCGTACACGTTTTGTCTGGCAGGTATTCTGCCTCACCATTCGTTGCTTATCAAGAGTCTTTTGTTAACCGACTTTTATTTTTGCACTCTTTGACTTACTGATTTATTTTCATTGCTCTTTAGCCACTCTGTATTGTAATATTCGTTCATTCGTTGTTTACTCGTCTTATGATGAAGATAGATAGATTTTTGTTCGAGTTAATATCTTTTGAAATTACTAATTTTACTTGTAATTTCACAAATTACTAATTATCTGCAATACTTATTCATTTGCTGAATTGTGTTCAATTTATTAGTGCAAATTAGTTAACCAAACGTAATTCCAATTTACATGTGTAAAATTCAATATTTGAAGAATTTGCTAAGCAATTTAGCAGTTTATTCCTCCATAAACGCTATCAAAAAGATACTTAGGATCAGCGGGGCGGAATTAAATACTGGATACAAAATTTCTATAGCAAATTAAATGAGGATTAACCTGAGAACGAAACATTTTGTTGAAAAAGCGACAGTTGACGATGAGGTATTGAGTGAAAAACCAGTTCCGAGTTCTAACTCCTTTTAATCCGCAATTGAAATTGGATCGAGGGAGCCGAAAATCCCGTTATTGAATTTTTTTTTAGTACAATTTTCAGTCTAATTTTTGTGAACTACATAGCAATTTGTAAAAATAAAAGAACTCGATCAAACATCCAACCTATGCGTATGTTTACCCGAATAAGAAAGAATTATAATTTCTATAATTTCTTTCTCTTCTTCATAGAAAGTTGAAAAAAAGTCCAAAGCAAAGGAACAAAATTGGTTTGTATGCTGTGAAGAATTAGTACCTAAACAGGTAAGATCAGAACATTTTCGTGAATTCGTCTCTCAAGTTGGCTTAGTCGATTTCACAATTTCTGATTTTCATTTGCAAAAGTTATAATCCGTTCAACGACTAGCACTATCGCGAAACTTTTTCAATATTTTTTTTCTCGTCTCGTAGAAATACGAGTATTTTTCATTTTCACCTACAGAAGTGAGAACCGCTCGAAAAAATTTCACTTTAATGGCACGTTCGCATCCAAATAAGATGAAAACTTTTCTTCCACACCCTTCCCAGCCATGTACACACAAAACGGAGGCGGTGGATGTTAAAAAAATCTTAACAATAATCCAATAATTTAAACGGGGTTCTTCGTTTTTTTCTTACTTTCGACTTTTTTTCCTTCCGCACATTGACGCATTCAACAACGTTCCTTTGCAAAATGCAAAAAAAAAAGTTGTAAATTTACACAGCATTCGAAAAGGGTGAAGACGGTCAAGAAGGAAATAAGGTACCTAAAGGCGAAGGGCTGGTGGAGGAAATGGGAAATAAAGATGCGAAGAAAAGAGGAAAGTGAGATAAGAGTGAGAGAAAATCGTTGTAAATTAGAAGAAAACGAATAATTCGAAAAGTAAACGAATAAAACGAGAGTAGCGGAATATTTTATGAGATGTTGTCACAGAGGGGGCTGCGAAAGAGGGTGTCGAACTTATCATTAAAGCTCGGTTGGTTAAGTTCATCTTCATCCTCTGCTCGTCCTTAAAAAATAAGACCACCCGCGTTTCCAGCCTTTCTGCCGCGAATTATGGCAAGCCTTTTTTGTGGGCCTTTTTTTTTAAAGCCTTTTCTGTTACTCCTTTTTTTTTCTTTTTTTTTTTAGTTGTATTTCTTTTCATTTTCTTCGCAAAACGGGCAACGTTTCCGTTTATCGTTCGACGCATTTTACAATTGTAAAATTAAATACGGCACGGATCATTAGGTATTTGTGGAGTTCTTTACTCGTTCATATATTTCAGTGTCTTTCGTTTTTCGCACGTATACGTTTGTTGGGGGGGGGGGTGTCTTGCGAAGAATGAAAAATAATAGATACTATATCTACTATATTATTTGGAAGTTTCAGAACTAATATGGAAATTATGTACTTTTTGGAAATGTAAAAAAAAAAAGTAAAGTCGTACTGAAGAAATGGAAGACAGGTATATGTGTATACTTCAGACCCCCAGACTCAATGCAGGTTCTATGTTCAACAGTCTTGTGGCTACACAGAATCCATAATAAATAAATTGTAATGATATAACCCTATGGACAAAATATTTTGAAAACGGATCCGTTTTATTCCGGGTTATAATCCGTTTCTGGATTATAACCCGGAATTTTTCTGTTTTCCGGCTTCTAAAACGGATTTCGAACGGATTGTAATCAGTCTTGCCGGAAATGAGTCCGGATTATTTTCCGTGAAGGCTGTTTTATCATATTTGTTGGTCCGGGTTATAATCCGTGAAACCGTTTTACAAACGGATTTGGAAAAATAATCAAGATGACAAAAATATCTGCAAATTTTCAGATCCGATGGTCGAAAATAAAAACGGACTGACAACGGATAAAATTCTCATTTTCCGGATCATTTTCTCATTTTTTGCCCATCGGGAAGTGGGACTAAAAATTCGTATCGAATATTTCATTAAGTTCCAATTTTCTGGGGGCGAGGGCTTCGGAGCAGTCCGAGCCACCTTTGAATTTTCATTTCATTTCTCTAAAAAAAACTCTATATGCGCACCTCTGTAGGATACCTTACTGTGATCTCACTTATATCTTAATATCTGTCATTATTTTGTTCTGCCTTGGTTCAACTTTTGTCTTCGTCTATGATTTTTTTCATCTTTGTAATTATGCTATTATCTTATTTATTTATTTATTTATTTAGTTTGAATTATCAAACTTTTCATATCATAATTCAAAATCAACCACATGTCCGTATATTTTCGTCTGTAATTAAAAAAACAAATGAAGCTGGAGCTGGTCACTGTGCAACATCAAGTATTTTATTACAGAAATAATTTTGTCATAATAGACGACTTCTTATTTTCCTGTGGGTCAAGTACCTTTACTCAGATCGCTCTTTGTAAACGAAGTGGCAAGACGGATATTTTTCAAGTCTCTAAAGAGTCCAGTTATTTCGTTCAAAAGTTCAACAAAATCAACAATACTGGTCTCTATTGAAAATCTGCAAAGAAAACTTGAAAAATTTATGTACGGCCGACTCAATTTTTCGAAAAAAATATGTCATCCAATCATATTTTGAAGTACTTTTGTTTTTTTGAAAGATTCTACTCAAATCCACACTTCCATCTGCATCCAAATTAGGTACCTACTGAATTCATATTACGAGTAGATTGAAATAGCTCTCCCAACCACCTTCGGTCTATTATAATCCCTCGGTCAGACTGTAATTATGCCACAAAAATCTTACGATTAAGTCAGACAATCAACCACCCAAGCCAGCAGTAGATCTAATAACTCGCTTCTTTTCCAATTTCAATTACGAAGCAGTTATTAAAATGCTGGAGAAAAATGAGACTTCTTCGCGAAGGGCTCTTCCCTTTCCAAGATGAAAACGAGTGATTACCCACGCAGAGGAGGAGGAGGAGGGGAAAGTCCTACCTACAGGGTAAACGTACAGCGGTTCGGCAATAGTCGAGATGAAAGAAAAGCAAAAGGCTGAAAGAACAGCAATAACACCAGCAACAACAACAACAACAACAGTGAAATAAGATGTACAACATGACAACTTATTAGACCAGAAACCAACTTTAAAATAATGAAGTAATTTGTCGGCCCGTTCATAAATTATTTCTTCTTTCTTTTTCTTTTTTTTGTCGTGTAAGTTAATGCGCTCTCGGTAAGATTAGAAAAAAAATAGCTAAGAGAAAAAAGTCGAAGAGTGCGATGATAATGAGGGTAAAGAGAGATAGCAAATTGAGCCGCTAATGATAGGCCTATATATTATGTTCACACTTAACTGAACAGTGACTGATAGCTCAGTCAAAGCAAATATCCGTATTTTAATGTAGGGTTCGAGCACCGACAGCAGTCCGACACTTATTAGCGGCCAAATGCGAAGATGGTAAATGGGTATTGTTGGCTCGGACCGTTCTATTTTGTGGTCCTAATCGCAATGATTGAACGATTGTCGAGCATATGGAACATCAGAAGCAGAATTACTTTACACGGCCAGCAATGTACCCACGCAAGTATTATACTGTTTATGCCTCAAGCTTTCGTATTGCCTACTTCTTGGAATTGGTTTTTTTTTTTTTTCTCTCTCTTTTGTCTGGCAAATAAGACTGCAGGCCAAGAAACAATATAGCCGAGCTCGGATCCTCCGATTCTGTATTTTCGTGGTGATTTGTAAGAAGGTGTAAGTCCATCTTTGCCTGGTTTTAAAGCAGACCAAAACGGAACTCTTTCATGTGAAATCTCATTGCACTGGGCTAATTGCTATCATACTCGTATATGTATTTGGGTATACGACGGTAAAAGTTCGAGTCTTGAGAAAATATTCTAAAAATTTTGTGTTCGTTTCTCACTTTTGCAGCAAGAAGGGTAAGAAAATTAATAAAATGAAACGACTTATATTCCTTTTTTCGCGAGTGAAAGGGTAAATATAGAAGAACTGAAAGGGGATAAGGGCCAGAAAACTGTTAAAAACAAATATTTTGAAAGGTCAAACTCTCAAATATGTATGCGAGTATAATATTGTACAATCAGCGTTCGAGTGTGTAATACTCAAATAACACTATATTATATCGAAATTCAACTTTTGTGTTTTTTGAAATTGACCTATAAAATGAAACAACTAAACTGAAACTCTCTCAGACACGTTCATCATGGGTACCACAGAGTTTTGTCTCGACCGCTACAACAAGTAACGTTGAACAGCAAAATTTCGCACAAAACTACAATATACAGTGAACCCCAATTATAACGACTGGGGAAGAATCATGTAAAATGGATAATAATGGTAGGCCATCAAACTGAGAGTTTAAATTAGTAGCGGAAAAAAAATCTAATGAAATTTTAAATCCGACTAAATTAAATTTATTATCGTTATACTCGTGCACTCGTTACATTATAAATCTCAAACATGTTCACTTATCCATGCTTTCGAAATGGGAAATCTTATATTCAGCCCGTAACTTACATTATTATTATTATTGGTTTTTAATTTGAAAATTACTAATAATCTGTGCTAGCTCATTCAGTGAAAATGCAACCAAACAATGGTATGGAACAGGATCAAATAAATGTGAGTTGAAATTCAAATTAACATATTATTCATCGTTGCCAATGGCAATTTTACATATGATCATAATTGAGTGTGTGGTGCCCTATTTATTTCTATTATACATGATAAAATCTCTGGCCAGAGTCATAAAATTTAATGTTCATCTCATCAAGTCAGACTTTCATCAGCTTCTCACAGACGACCCCTTATTTTTAGGTGCGCATGCCTTCAGAAAGACCGTGAGAGGTCTTCACCCTACTTCTACTACTGAAACTGCAACTGTATCTGAAGAAGCACACGAAAATCAGTTGGCCGTATAGTTCGTATTTGAAGATGCCCATCGATTCTATCTCATTGTGGAAGCTCTGAATGGTTCAATAATCTCAAGTCAGGACTTCAAGATGCAACATGACGTCAATATACTCGATCCTGTCGATGAAATTCACGAATTTCTCGTCCCTATCGGATCTAATGTAAAACATAGACGAAGGCATTTTACGCGGCAACGGCTAAATTGATAAAAGTGGATATTTTCTGGCACTTCTGGCCGCGTTAAAAAGGCGTGTCATTCGGACACAAGGCACACCCCTAAAGGCAATATTTATATACAGTACTGACCATCGGACTTAGGCAAGATATATTGTTCAAGAATCTATAATAAACAGTTGTTGTAAAAGATATCCTCTGCGATAAGCAAGTTGGAGGCTTTGAGCCTTCAAATGATACGATATAGGACGCCCCAAAGCGGCCCTCTAGTGTATTTTATTCATTTCCATTTTCTACACGTTTTTCTTCTGTTTTTTTCTTCTTTTTTTTTTTTCACTCATGCTACTACACCGACTACCTTTACATTATCTAGATTTAGTATTTTGAATTATGACTTTTATGAACTCCCCCGCTACTCTAGGTCTTCTAAAACCGTATAATATATAAATTTCCGCACACCAAAGGTGTAAAGAAACACCCCTCCTCAGTCCTGGCCCGCACCAAAGTGGAAATAAAAAGCGATTAGAATATTAATCGTAAAACGGAAATTAATAGCGGGAACCGAGACTACAATTAAAGGAGCACACAGTATTCGAAAATATTTCAACATTTTCAGATGGTTATCGGTTCCTTTTGAAATGTTTGATATTTCGTGTATTTTTAATTTATTAGACTGTTTTGTGTGGTCATTTTGTTGAGAGCAGCACGCTGCATGCCACGAAAAATGACGCAGCTAAATGATATCTAAATAAAAGGGTAGTCGAGAGATGATTTTTTTCTTGTCGTGCTGATGTCGTGACATTTTATAGACAAGCATTGAAGCTTTGGTATCTTAGCGATGCGACAGTAAAGTCGAACATCTTGAAATACGCATGTCAAAAAAATGGTGGAGTGCGGGGGGGGGGGGGGCAGCAGTAACCGAATACTTCAGCAATGTCAGGAAAAAATTGATCTCGAGTTGAATATGCGGTAAGCCATATCAGTGGCATGGGAAAATAAAAGAATAACTCAGAGATCGTTAATCATTATAGAAAAATATGATTGATGATTATTTAAATACGTTTATGTAGGTTCCAGAGGCGGATCTAACAGCGCTACAATAAGTTCCAAGATTTTTCTTTAAATGCCAAGATTCTTACTCTCTCTCAAAAATTCATGAAAGAAGATTCAAGTTAATTATAATGAAAATCTTGAAAAAAAAAACTTTGAAAAAATCTTTGGAATTTCCAAGTCTTCCCCCTCAATCAAAATCAAAAATAAATAAAAAAAATTGAAAAAAAATTGTAATACAGTCGTTTGAGGATGAAAAAATAAAAATAGATAAGTTCTATAAAAACAAGAAACAACAAAATTCTAGCACAGTAGCCTTCGCCAGAAAAGCAGGTTTTCGAATGAAACCGCACTGATTTTACTGTACCATTCTCTGTGAGGGTGTAACATGACCTTAATTGCGAACCCCACTCTTATCAGAAAAAATATATTCTATATGTATAACGAAATTTTGGGCTTTTTCTTGGTTCCACCGACTTATCAGCCCCAATAATACGTATCTTCTCATTTTCAAATAAAAGCTTATACCTACACTACACTTTAATTGAACGTGCATTCCTCCTTTCAAACAGAAATAGTGTGAAACAGGTGAATTTAAAATGCAGGAAGAAAAAAAAGGAGGTAAAACGAAATCGAAGATTAATTACTACCGAGTGCCATTAATTACTAGTGAAGCTAATTATAACGTTTTTGTTAAAATGCATGGTATGTGAAAAAAAAAAAGTAGGTACAATAATTAATTACCAATTTCCATGCGAAATATTCTTCACTTTTTTTTTTTTTTGTTTTGTTGCAAATAATCACGTTGTATAATACAATTTGCTGGAAATTATAATTAAAAGAAAGTTAGAATTACCATAAATACTGTCTCGGTGCCACGAATTAAATGAATATTTAAGTTTTCTTTAGATATTTCACCGATTTTGGAAGACGAATTGTTTTTCTTCCACATTATGTCAACTAAAAATTAATCGTCAAAAAGAATAATTTCGTGTTTATGCAATTTGTTCTGTAAGTCAGCCGTGTTTAGGGTCAATAATTCAGTACGTTTCTAGAAAAAATTAGGGTCATGTTTTGATGAATTTAAGAAGTTGGAGAATCAGGGTGGATTTAAATAGCAAATACAGTGAAACCTCCGTTAACGGACACTCTATCAAGTGGACAAAAATCTTGGTCCCGTGCAGTGTTATGGCAAAAATACATTGTAACCTCTGATAGGCGGACATTCTATTAAACGGACAAAAATTTTGCCACTCAAATACTGTAAATGCGTAAAAATGAGGAAAAAAAAAGGAAAAAAGTAAGATGAGACACATCTATTCTAAGCCTGAATGAAAGTGTAGGTATGTCATAACTTGTTCATTCGGTGTTATTGCTTCAGTGTATTGTAAAAATGAGTTCTAAATGTACGTGTCTTTCCTTATCGGATAAAATTGAAGTTTTAAAAGTTCATGAAGATGAAAAATTAAGTGTTCGAGCTCTCGCGGAATGGGCAAACTACAATTACGTCATTTTTTAAATAATTTTCATATGTCCTATTATGTGCTTATATACTTACTGTTTTCCAAGTTCAACTTTTTTTTTTTTTGTTAAATAAAATGACGAAACTTTAAATAAACTCTATTTAGCGGACACTTTCCTTTTTACACTCCTATAGCAGACACTCCCTCTAAGCAGACACCTCCAATTAGCGGACATTTTCTCCAGTCCCGAGGTGTCCGTTGTTAAGAGGTTTCACTGTACTTCGTCATGACTTTGCTTAGAGCTTTTCGCTGGGAAAGGATCTTCATGACGCATTTGAGAAGGCAATGAAGATGGCTGCAAATCTGTTTAGTAGACTATAGAACCTCTCTATACGACAATGTAAGATTTTTAACTACCGTCGAACGGTGTGACTTTACATTCAAGGGGCGACTTTACCCACTTCGTTTTAGCCCAATAAATAAATTGCCAGGCAAACTTTTCATTTTTCAAACTGGACCTATCTGATGAAAATCCAGATAAAAAGGGATTTGAGATAGATTCATCTCCCTATTAGCCATTCTATGCACTGTCGCCTTTGGCATACAAAAAGTTCAAGGTTTTCTCAGTAAATACATATTACAGTGAAATTTGTATAATACGAAACGGGTATGAGACAAAAACTTGCTCAAAACAAAAATATTTCCAGTTCCCGGCAGCTCTTATGGGACTTCATGTACTATTAATATTGTAAAAGACGAAACTTGTCAAACGCGAAAACAAAAGAGGAAATAATGAAAGTAAACTTGCAGATAACGAAATGAAATGTTGGATCTTATCCCTTAGCTAGTAATTTCTTGCCATTTGTTGAATACAAAAGTTGAAAATCACAACATTCAAAGCATCCACAGGGTGTCTAGATAGTTTCAAAGCACGTCACAAAACAGTATTCATTAAAATGTTTGATGAGGCAAAAGATGTTGATGAAGAGGTAGTCTCAGATTGGCACGAAAAACTGCAATCTTCAATTTCTGATTATGAACCTCAAAACATTTTCAATGGAGATGAAACAGGTTTGTATTGTCGTGCTTTGACTACTAAATCATTGATCTTGCGTGGCGAGAAATATGTTGGAGGGAAAATGTCCAAAAAAAGGCTTACCGTTTTTTTATGCGGCAACATGATTGGTGAAATGGAGAAAGCATTGGAAATTAGAAAGGCAAAGAAACCTCGATGTTTTAGTAAGTTGGACGTCTCTTCGAAGAATTTAATTTTTTCAGTGCTTTTTACACCTCAATATATCCATTTTTTTTGCTCGACTTGTATAATACAAAAAAATTTAGTTTTAGACAAGTTTCGTATAAGCCAAAAACTTGTCCAAAACGAAAAAATATGTGGCTCCCGTGCGATTTCGTCTTATACAAGTTTCACTGTATATACATTCCAAACCTCATCAACTCGATATGATTTTAAAATCATTGTTGCTCACATGTCAACTTGAATGGCAATTTTCTCAAAAGTCAGTTTTGTTGTAAATCCCTTTTCCGCTTTTCACTGCTCATTTACCCTAAATGCACGAAAAATAAAAAGATCCCTTTTCTGCCTTTCACTACTTATTCACCCTAAATGCACCAAGAATGAAAAGATAAAGACCTAGTCGACTTAGCTTTTTACCACCAGTCTGGACACAACTTGTAACATACGTTCTTCGTCAGTAGACTGATCGACCAAGAGCATAGGAAGTTATCATAACCCCATCTAAAACGATTACATAGCTCTCTCGCTCGATTAAAACGCTATATGAGAAGAATATACGAGTATCTTCAGCCGAGTGTGAAACCTGTGCCAGCACAGAATGAGTACAATTTGCGCACCCGAGGAAGGTTCGAGCGGACCGCCAGAGCACATGTAATGCATCTACCCAAGGCGTAAAATATAATTACCCCTTTATAAGGTCCGCATCGGCAACGCCCACCTCGTAATTTAATCCACGCCGGCTGATTAACGCCCGAACGATGATTAACAAAAACATTACCAAGCACACGTCACCATATATCCGTTGGAGAGGAAAAAAAAAAAAAAAAAAAAACGAAACATAAGGGGGAGGTGGGCACAAAAATCTCGACCAACTTGCAAAGCCCTTAAATTTTTTGCTTCCTGCGCGACACGTAGTTAAAATTCTCGACCATATAAAAATTGAGAGAGCTATCACTGCTCGCAGATTATCGTCATCAACCACTCTTTTATTGTTCCTCTTTTCCTTTTTTTCACTTTTTTCTACTCTTCTTTTTTCTG
Source organism: Parthenolecanium corni (assembly GCA_038050395.1). Classification (NCBI taxonomy): domain Eukaryota; kingdom Metazoa; phylum Arthropoda; class Insecta; order Hemiptera; family Coccidae; genus Parthenolecanium; species Parthenolecanium corni. Next base: position 1,810,568 of record JBBCAQ010000007.1, on the reverse strand, counting down.
GCCTCCTTCACCCCTTTAATCAAATATTTACAATTTCGACTTGGCTCGATATTTACACATAGCGAAATACTGACAGTTTCGTACCCAAGTGTGCCTTCCAGCGTCATTTTGACCAGACTTTTTTTTTTTTTTTCTGTTTCGTTAAATTATAAGGCTTTGTAATTTAATTTCGATTTGTTTTAACCCTTTTTTTCTTCCTTTCTTTCTCTCATTGCTGATGATCCTGCGTTTTTACCCTCGCGTTCTTCGACACCTTTTTTTTTTTTTTTTGAAAATAAATTTCGTGACATTTTGAATGAAATTTACTAACGTGTAAATTGGCGGAATGTACGATTCCGAAGCTCACCAAGTTCATTTATTCTGGTCGTAAAATAAATTTCTCGGTTTCAGTCGAGGATCAAAAACGGAGGCATAATCCATTTTTATTCTCCATACTCAATAATGAGCAAGAATATTATGCAGTTTTTTGCGTAAGTAAAAAAAAATTTTTGTGGTGCTTCGTTAATCGTTTTCAGTTTTCTAATTTTCATTACTGTATATAATTGTAATTATTTTTTATGCATTATATTATTATCGTGATTTCTGATTTTATGCAAATAAGTGACTTAAATCACTGAAAACGTAGTCGATGGCGCAGCGAGAGGTTAAGGAGACCTGGAACCCTTTCGCTTGAGAAAAAATCTTCTAGTAATTTTTAGTAAAATTTATGCCAGGGGATAATATTGGTGTATGATGAAATTAAAGCTATGCTTCTCATGCTGAATTGGAAAGATTTCATATTCTGATTAAAATTGGTGCCCATGTATGTGCTATTGGTTGTTGCGGTAATTGGCAGAAATGTTTTGTTGGTGAGTTTGTTTTATTGAATTAAGAATGATGATAGTGTTCCCGCGTTAATATTCTGTCATGCTGAGCCATTTTATCTGTGTTTCGTAATCGTGGTGCATTATGTGGAACCAATTAATTAATGTCCTATTCTTTTGTGGCATTTTGGTTTGCTAATACCTCCGTTAATATCTTGCGTTTTCAAATGGCTCTTAAGTGCCCCAATTGGGCAAAATTTATCCCGGCAAGCGGTAAGTGCAGTCGTAATTGTAGCGATACATAAAATTCGACCAGCAAAACCCCCTCCCCGTGCTCCCAGCATGACCTTGACTTGATAACGCAGTGAAGCGTCAGTAACCTATTACCTTTCAACATTGGTAAATGTGAGAAAATAAGTTTTACAAAGAAAAGAAAACCTATCATTTTTAACTATAAAATAAAAAATATACCACGAAGATGCGTGCCTTTTGTGAAAGATTTGGGAATTGTGTTAGACTCAAAACACTGTTCAACACACACATCGAACACGTATCCCTGAAATGCAGAAGAATAGTCAGGTTTATAAAAAGAAATGGAAAATATTACAAAAATTTTGAAACGGTGAAAAAATTGTATACTGCATTTATTAGGTCAATTTTAGAATTCTCTGCCATTATTTGGGACCCTACAACTCAAAAAAGTATAACAGAAATTGAAAAAATTCAAAAAAGTTTTTTTAAATATCTACATCATAAAGTATTCATGTACTACCCTCCTGATATCACCTACAAAGAACTGCTGCTAGGTTTTGAGATTTTGAGCCTTGAAAATAGACGAAAATTGGCAAAATTAATATTTCTGAGAGACATTCTCAACAATAAAATATCATGTCTCACAATTTTGGCAAGCATTCGTTTTAGGGTTCCTTCCTTTAATGGAAGAAATTCCTATTTATTTGATACCGGGGGTATTCCATCATCTGTTATTCAAAAATCCCTGGCCCTGTGGAATAGTGTTCGATCGACCTATTTCACATGACTAGAAATCAGTTTATTGCCTCGGTCAGTAGAGTGCTGCAACGGGCATGATATGGGATTCCGTTTCCCTTATGGTGCACCTATACGCATGCGAGTTATCTGGTTCCCTACCCTATTGAATCCGCCCTTCTGAGCTCCAAGGTATTGGCCTTGAGCCCTCTCCGCAGCTGATCCCCCTAGTCCCAGTGCCAACCTCATCACCGTAGTTTTTTTTTTCTCTCTTCGTGTTAAATTCTAAGTCAAGTTAAGTTAAGCTCATTGTATATTTTTAAAATATCGTCCCCCACCATTATTTGGACCCTCGGGCACCTGTCGGGGGGACACAAATATTGTTTGAATAAATAAATATATTTTTAGCCTTTCGTTTGGCCACTTTGTAAGCTAATATAACATTTTCTGTCTTGTTTTAAGGAAGAAAATGGCAAAGGGTCTCAGAATTTTCTGACAAAACTAATGAACATAATTTAATTTGTCATATGACTTTTTCTATTAGCTATATTTCAGGAAACGAATATACCTTGTAAAATGGTCGTATTTAGCTGAAGTGGTGGCGGGGGTAAGGGGAAATCAGACGATCCTCAAGTTACATTGCGCCTTAAACACATCTACGACGAGGCCAGGCAAAGAATATCCATGCCAATACGGAGTAGAGACCACCATAATTCTGTCGTCCAACATAGCACTGGGGAGCCTTAAACCGAACACACTAAAGCAAAGTGGCTAAATATTGAGATGCCCTGGAGTTTCAAACAATACTCAAGTTGATAATTAAATTCTCACTGTCGTATAAAGACGTATATGCACCATATCGTTCAAGCAGACAAGTCCATCATTTTTGTGTTGCTGTTGCAGCCACTGCTACGCAGCAGTTTCGAGTATTCTGCCAGCATAATGCTTTTCCATTAGCAGCATACGTCAATGCGTACTGATCTGTAGACGGTTGGTTACAAGAATTTGTGTTACAAACCATGCGAGGATTAGGAAGAGTAGTCGGCTACCGACTTGTACACTGAATGGAGTTTTAAAAAAAATCGTGATAAGCGACGATGTGTTCTTTCACGCAGCAATGGCCATAGATTTGGCGCGTGCTTTTTATTTAGTGTAGACTATAGACCGAAGAAAAAAAAAAAGTGATAAAAAAGGAACTCATTTTTTTTGGTGTCTACTTTGTACTTCGTGGTAATGATTTCAACAATTTAATAGGACAAGAGCGCCCTTCAGTTTGCCGAGCGTGAATTATAAAGAATTTATTTTATTATCATTTCTTCTTTTTTTTTCCCTTTCTTTTAATTTGTTTACCGGCTAATCGGATTTAATTTGAACGTAATGATTCCGCACGTTGGCTAGTTATTTATTTCGATTAATACTACATGGCCCATGTAGGCTACTATAAACGTCATGAATAACGATTTCATCGCATCATCGTGTAAATTACGGGTGGAAAAATTAGCTGCTGGATTAGGTTGTGTTCTTGAAGCAGCTAAAATCGAAGGGTTTTCGACTTGAAGGTCATAAAAATCGGGGAAAAAAGAAGAAATCATGAATAAATGATGGGCAAACAATATTTTACAGTCAAAAAATTGTAATATTTCTCACGGGTGGGGGCGGGGGGGAGAGGGATCTATTGTTTTTTCTGCTGCTTCCAAATTTCATTAATATAGAGAGAAAAAATTTTCAAGAGTAGTCCAGAAAAGTGTGAGTGAAGTGAGTGATCCTACGAAATTATATCTTAAATCAGAAAAATTACTTTTGAACTGACGATTGCTTTTAATAAAGGAAAGGAAGTTATTTTGAACATTTCATCAAAAAAAATTTCAAATTATTGAAAATTGATTAGGACATAACAATTTTAATTTTTTTAATTCAAAATTACGATCTTAGAGAAAATCAAAATCGTTTTCAAAAAAAAAAGTTCAAATAACAGCTGAGTTTATTTCAAGTACTTGATAAAATTGAAAAAATAAAAATATTTTGTCATTTTTTGATCTAACAATTATCTATTTCTCATTTCTGAAAAAATTATATTTACAAACTTGAATTATAATTTCATAGATCTCGAGACAGACTGAAATTTGGGGATTAAGGAGGATAAATTGTTCATTAAATGATTGAATTGAGTTTCTTAATGATATATAATTCGATTTTATTTCATTCGCAAAAAAAGAAAATCAGCTAATGAATGGTGAAAAACGAAGTTTGCCTTGGATCGATTCATTGCGCAGGCTTCCACTAGAGAATCTATATCAAAGAATTTAGCTTCCAACCCAAGTTGTAATGTGGTCAAAACAGTACTTGCCCGAATACATAGTTGCGGCCAAACCTCATAATCTCCTCAAGCCAAGCATGAAAAATTCTTTGAGTTTGGAAACCGAGAATATGAATTTATTTGTGCATATTAATAAGCCTGTTTTGCAAGATTGGAATCCCCGCTCTGCTATACTCCTTTGGTTCAAGAAACTTGAACAAAGAAAAAAAGAAACACAAAAGGCAAGAACTCAGCCGTATTTCAGACATAATTTTGAGGAAGCTAAGGGCGGGGATTCGATGGAGTTAGAATTAGAAACAGAAGAAAGCAGCGAAAGCAGTCAAGAAAAAACAAAGTCCTTTGGTATTTGAAACAAAAAAAATTTAATAGCATGTATATAATATAGTTCAAGTTAACTCAACTATATTTTTTAATTTAATAAATTTTTTTAAAAATATTTTTTTCTCTTCTCTAATGCAATTTCGGAACTGCACTTGTCAATTTTTTGAGTTACTCAAAAAAGTTCCAGTTGCACCTTAGAATAGGCCCTACGGCAAAATGGACACCTATTAATTTTGGTGAAAATTTGACAAAATGAAAAACCGGTCATCCAGAATGATTACGTTATCCAGTTCAGCTGCCTTATACAGTATAAATTGGAAAAATTAGTCTATCGTAGCTGGTCGTTTAAATCCGCCTAGTTCTATTTCCGAATTCTGCTGTAAAAAGCAACGAATAATGCATTTCCTCGTCTCTTTCCTCTTTAACTACGCTCCACAGTTCACTACACTCTTGCTACATTTTTCCCGCGTTACATCCAAATTTCAAGCGCACTTTTCGCTTTTGCCCACAATCTCCATAATATGCGGTAAATATGCAGCTCTACGTCATCGACCAACCTGTCTACACGTATCTCTCCCCCGCACCCCACTATTCCCTCAAAAATTAAACGTTAAAAAGCGGCCGCATTTTTCGCCAACGTGTTAATTAATTTGCGCTTTTTGCGTACGAATTGTTAAATTAAACACCAAAAACGGATTAAGGACGTGGAAAACCGATGGGTACATCGGACTAATCAGCCAAATTTTATAGCCATGGCTCGCGCGCAGACGTGCTCCTAAATATTATGTGTTTTATGGTCGGAAATTACAAACTGAGGTTGATTTCTGAAAATAATGTACCTACGTCTTCGATAGCGTTCAACTACCAACGTTTACAATTTTGAAAATATGTCGCCTATTCATTTTTGTACAGGACAAAAACTACTATATTATGGGTATAGCGCAACGTGTTCTACGAGGTCTTATGGGTTTTTGCCTTGTATGCAACCATAAACCGCCTGAAATTGGCTGCAACGTTTGCTATTCACATAGTTTACGTTAATTCGACATTATGTAAATCGTTTGTTCATTTAAATGACTTGGAACTGAGAATGGGTGTGGGAAACGGAGTAACTTTGTTCACGACCGAGATGAAGCATACACATATGCAACCGAATTTTCTCTCTTTGACGCCTAATAATCTAATTTTATGGTAATGCAGCAATGTGAGGAGATGGGGGGGGGGTTTAATAATTTGCCTAAAATATAGGCAACTAAATAAAGCTGTTAGTTATTTATTATTTATTTATATTGGTATGATTTTAAGCGAATTACAAGACGGATTAGTGCGGATATTTTCTTTTTTCTTATTATCATTATTATTGGATTGAATGTTTTTTGAATATTTTTCAATGTAATTTAAATAAAAGGTTTTTTCATGTTTACTTTATGAAAGTAATCCTTTATTGAATTAAGGTTTTTTATTATACATTTCCAGCAAATTGTTTTTTTTTTTCTTCAAAATATAAAATATAGGTTGCTAAATTACGAATCGTTCTATGATTTCTGAAAAAACACAATAGCTAATTCTTGTGTTTTTTTTTCCCTCAGAACATGCATCCAGAAAAAGAAGAATCATTAAAACGAAAATTATCAAGGAAGAAAATGACGACAAATAATTCAGTCTTTAATTAATATTATGTATATCATTTTACCTAAATTCATAAAGGCTAGCAACAAACTACTCAGTTTGGAACCACTGATCTGGTTTCATGAGCATCGAAATCCGATTAAGAATTTTGTAAGCTAGCAGTTTGGCATTAGAGAAAAAAAGTTGACTTTATTATATTATTATGTTTTATGGCACGATTTTCAAATTATCCGTTACACGAGCTACGTTTACTCGAATTCAGATGCTTTGTATGGCGTAGATACATAACAATAAGCTACAGCAGAGGTATAAGAAACAGTAGCGATCGTGTTGGAGAAAAAAAGTGGAAGCTTCTTCGAATGATAACTCAATTAAGGAGAATAAATGAGATGCTGGCACGTCAAGCAACTACAATAAATGTAGGACTAATGAGAATTTCTGATTAATCATAAGCTCACGAACGATAACGTCAGCAAAGATTATTGTGCGAGTGTACTTCAAATATTATAGAAGTAGGCACTGAGGTACTGAACATATTGTTCCCACCTCAAAAAAAAAAATTTAATCAAGTTTACCGTGTAGGTACCTTTTGTTACTGAAATACATATAGATCTTCATACACTTAAAATAGTAGAGTTCCTGATTCAAAGGATTGATTTTTAAAAACTTGAATTAATTTTGTGAATTTTACTTTTCTAATAAACTCAATATAATTCAACTGATGTGCCTTATTGCAATTCTATCAGCTTTATAAATAATATAACTGCAAATGAATGCATAAAAAATATCGTTTTGAGAAAAACCGACTCGAAGTATTGCTTGGATGCTACGTTTATCACCATAATTCGAGATTGTATTTGAGATTTGAGAATGAAAAATCTGTGGCAGTAGACGCAGGTTCTACACTCTTAGTATTTTTTGTTGGGATAAAAAATGAAGCTTAATTTGAAATTCATAATACCCTTTCCATTTTCACTCGAATTTTGTCCCCTAAATATTGTCCAATAACTGAGTTTAGGTGCCCAGCTTGAAAATATGTCTTCAATTATTTCTTCGAATTACTAACCAGAACTCAAACGTGAGCTGTAAAACACCAAGCAGATTAAAATTTAGCTATTTTTATTGTAATTTTGGAAATTTTATTGCCAATTGGCCTGAAGAAAAAACAACAAAGAAGGGCTATTAAGGCCAAAAGTATAGTGGATATCAAAACAAATCAAAAATAACCCTTCGACTGAGTAAGCCTGGAGGTGTGATTGAAGGTATTTTGAGAATGGATACAAGAAACCGCACAGTATTAATGTCGAGGATTACAAAAAAAAAAAAAAAAAGTGGGCAGCTGTGATAGAAAACGGTCAGCCATTTCATAGAAGAAGAGATTAGTGGAGGACAAATAGTGTTCAAGTAAACTAACTGTTTCTTTCCATACAATGTCCGATTCTTTCTTTCAAAAAATAAAAAATACTCATGTTTGAACAGCGGAAACGATACTTTTGTGCGACATTTTTCGAATAACGGGAATAAATTGTGTTCCCTGCGTTAATGTCTTTTTGCATAAAAATCGGCACATTCGAGTAGACGACAGGTATTTTGTGAGATGGACGAGAAATCATCGAAGCGTTCGCAAGAAACTGATACTTGTCGCCTTTTCTCACCTTTCTTTCTTTTTCTGTTTGTCGTACTTTGACATACGTAAGCTCTGCGTAGAAGGTTGGCACATTGTCACATTGTTATTTGTCATCGCTAGTCTAAAAATAACAACTAACAGAAAAGGAGAGAAATGAGAAGAGAAAATGTCTACATGATCGTAGATCAATATATTGAGATACCGTCTTTTGTTTTGACTGCATCAAACTATATATTGTAGACTGCGGGCCGGGGGTACAATCAGAGCTTAAGCTTTCCCTCAACGGAGCCAGGTTCAAACGTTGAACCTTGGCTTAGGCACAAAGAGAGTGAACAAAAAAAATGAACAGTGGTTCAGCTAAACCATCATAATCACTGACGCAGCAACAAAAGTCTGCCCGTTCTGATCATTATTGTTTGTGGTGAGCACCAGAACATTCTTATCACCTAGCCCTTATCAGAGAGAGTGGGACTGGCTAACGTTGGTGAAATTTAATAGATTATCTTAATATATTATTTAACTTGAATTAATAGCACAATCAATGAACATGATGAAAAGGGCGTCCAATTTCACGGACCAGGATAACCAATGGTTGCTGTACTATGTCAAAAAATATAGTCATATAATAGAATGCAAAAAATCAGACACCGGCAGTAATGCGTAAGTATTACCTATAATGTATATACCAAAACAAAAATAGCAAATAAACTATGAACATGAACTTCCTGTTTCAGACAGAAAAGGGCCATATAGAACACAATCGAACAAGAATTCAATACGTTGAGCTGCAGCGGGCAGCATTGCTGTGCAAGTGTTCTGAGGAAAAAATGGGAAAACATCAGCTGCTTTTACTGAACTCCATTTTATGAGAACAAACACATAATATGAGTACTTCACAATTATATTTATTTCTTACTTAGTTATTTTCTTTTGTTTTGTCGAGTAATTACTTTTTATTTGTTATTTGGGAACCATGTACGAGATTTTATTGTTTTTTCCATGTTGGTAACAGTGCATTTTCACCTCTTGTTCAGTTGAACTTGCCTTGAGCGTCGATTGGACTCCACTCAACTTGAGGGTCGAGTGTACAATCAGAGCTTAAGTGTGGCTCAAACGAGAACCAGGTTCAACTCGAAAAATTAGGGTGTACAATGCGAGTTCAAAAGTTGAGCTCCCCTTAAACCCGGTTCAAGTTAAGTGGAGTTCGATTGACGCTTAAGGCAAGTTCAACTAAAAACCGAGAGGAATTCTATTGTATTCGCACAGGTTGGGTAAACTGTAGACTGCAAAATTGTGTTTTTTTTTATCGATGTATCTGAATTTTGTTCTTATATCGATTATGCAGTAAAAAAAAAAGAAAAAAAGATGCTTTTAGATTTGGATAGGATAAGTATATTTCATCATCAGAAGTAGTACATACTTTTTAAAATAATACTATTGCCCAGTTGCTATGTGTTGGCGCTTCTAATAAAGCATTATACCTTTAAGGTAGATATTCTCAAATTTTGTCACATATTATTCTGTCGTAGAAATTAATTTATTAAAGCACCTTTACCGAATGAAATTCTTGATTCAACATTTTCTCAAGCTCACCTTGTTGAAAATTAAGTCTGTCCCTTTCGTTTGTAAACGGGGGTTGGCTACCATATATTTTCCTCCAATTTCGACGTGAACTACGTTCAACTTGCGAACAAATTTCCTTTTCACAGATATTATTTAATCTTACGGATCATTTAGCGGTATTAGTAAGAAAACAAGACGTTAACAGAGAGCTAAGGGTGAGTTGGCAATAATTTAGGATGCGACACCCCCTAAAGCACTTGTTGACGGTAAATCTACTTCACACAATATATACACACCCTTCGACGGCGAAAGTATAATGTAATAACGTCCTTTAGAGAGTTTATAAGAGTTCTTTCTCAGCAGTCCCCAAAAATTTCTTCAACACGCTGCGCAGCTACTATATCTATATAGGCTCACACTTTTTGCTCTATTATTTGGAATTGAGGGGTTGCTTGATGGAAAAGCGAGAGAAAGTGTTGTCGATTTGAGCGATGTGGTCAGACAGTCTCGGTTATTTAACTCAACTCTCGGACATATCTGCTCGTGACACTTTATTATATTTTTCTCCTCTTCGCCTCCGTAAAGCTTTTTAATAAATCGGAGAAACGTCGACATTTACCTTCGATAGGAAGCTAACGGTGCTAAGTGACGTTAAACTATATTGAAATTATTGCTCTTGGCCTTTGACTATGCATACATATACATGTATATCTAATTTTTGTTAGTGCACGGTAGTATGACGGATGTTTTAAAAATATACCCATATTATAGAACTATTAGCTTAATTTGGGAAATTTACAAAAATCCTACATTTTTGGTGCAAATGGTTCTGCTAACCATTTCCTACAGAAAAAAAAAATTCCAGCACTACTTATCATATTTTTTATCATAATATTGAAAATAAAAAGCCACGTGTGATTTTTAAAAAACCTGAACCTGTTTCAGGGGAGTTAGAAAATGATATTTTTTAATGCAAAATTGCGTATATTAAGGAACAGTTTTCTCAGGATCTATCAGATACGGACTTGCTATTTTTTTTTGCTTCAAGGGCGAACATTCCTCCAGACTTAAATGCAGAGATAATTAGGGTATAATTATTTCTCTCAAACTTATGGATTTTTTAAAGAAATACTACTTTTGGGACCTCATAAATCAATGCCTGGACAAAGACATAAGATCTGACCAAAACCGACAACTATTTTTGTGGTGTACTTCCCTCTTCAGTTTTGTTTTTGTATGATTTCAATTTATAATTATTATTGAAAGTGAAAATAAGTTCAATAATCCCTCATTTTAAATTGATTCGACAATGTTAACAGCG